>VXBD01006592.1:78243-148913 GCA_013399975.1 Indicator maculatus
AGAAAAGAAAAGAAAAGAAAAGGAAAGAAAAGGAAAGGAAAGGAAAGAAAAGAGAGAAAAAAGACAATAAAGCCTATTAATAACATAATGGTGTTATCTAATATATTTCCCTAAAAAAATATTATTTTATAGCTTTACAAAAGAAGACAAAATATATGGAGAGCAAGCTGTATAACCTCACTGTGGCATATCTATGAAAGTAACAGGAAATCGAAATCCATTACATAATTTGGTAGAAGAAATGTGGTTGAACTGTAAAGCAAGGATGAAAAAAAGTAAAAACCTTTTTTGGGAAGTAAATTATCATCTTTATCAAAAAGAAAGGGGAAAAAAGGCAAGACTCAATCAAATGTAGTATCTCTCAGGTTCACAAACAGTAAATGGAAATCTATTATTTCATATTTGAATACTGATGACATTTTACAATTTTCAGAAGCTTTTAATTTTCACTGCCAGCCTCAAGTATTCAGTAATGAACTGCCCAGGGATCTGTTACAACAAAGCAATTACTCACTTCCCCTCTTGTATTCTTCTACTGACTTTTCCCCTGTTGTAATTACTTTGTAGGAAAAAAAAATCTTTAAATCTAATTATAGAATAACAATTATGCCTCTTAGTTTTCAACAACAGTGCACAGGTTCGGATTGTGATAGATCTAGTGGAACCATTGGTATCTTCTCAACACTATGATGTCACAGGTGTTAATGAAACTTGATGACATGAGTCCAGCAACTGGATGAAGGGCTGTGGGCAGTTCAAGAGGGATAGGCAGATGTAATGGTTTGAAACTGTCTTTTTAATTTTTCCTTGCAAAGTTCAAAACAGAGAAAGTGAAAGAATGTAAATAAGTCACTATTGGGTGTAAGAAATCAAAATACTGATTGTTCTAAACACTTCCATTGGATAGATAGAAATGTTTAAGAACTATTACCCAAAACAAAGTGGGGCACTCTGCATTCTGCGTTCTGCAGTGACTGCGGTTTCCCTCTTCTCCTTCTTCTCTTCTCGCCGAAGATAACACACTGACCTTGGCAGCTAAGTTAACAACCTTTCTGCTTAACTAACTTTGCTTTCTGTCCAGGGGGGTCTGAGGGGGAAGCTCCTGGGAGGGAGGCTCCTTCGGGAAGGGTCCCTTTGGGGGGAAACAAAGGGAGATTGGTTGTGATTTTCTGTTCACTGTATATATTTGTGAGTGTTGTGAATTTTGTATATTTGTACATATTCATTGCATTTCATCCTAGATTGTAGATTCTGCTTGTAAATACAGCTTTCATTTGCTTCCAGACTGGGCTAGCCTGGTTCTTGTCGGTGGGGGGGGAATTTCAGCTCACACCGACACAGCAGAAGAGGTGAAGTGGAGGAGTTCCAGGGCAGAGGATTGAGCATAGAGTCATTACACTCAGAGTTGTCAGATAATAGAAAAGGGCTTTTAAAAGCATGTTAATAGCATGACGAGGTGTAAGGGAAATACTAGACCAACATTTGACGAAAATGTTCATCTGACAAATAAAGGTGAAGGTGTCCAATCCTTTCATATCAATCTTTAATATTACAGATAGATCTTGGACTGCCTGGTCCTCTGAGCCGGAGGACTGACTGGGGGAGCAGTGGCTTTTCATCTGTGGATTCATTCCAAAGATCTAAAGGAGCTAGCAGATGTTACATTAGAGCTCATCTCAATCAACTGCCAATGGTCTCAGGGATGTGGGGAGATATCTGCTGACTGGAAGCTGGCAAATGTTATTCCTGTCTACAAGAACAGCATGAGTGAAGTCCTGGGAAACTACAGACCTGCTAGTCTAACCTTAGTTCCTGGGAAAAATATGGAGAGGATTATACTCAGTACTACTGGACTGCACTGGGCAAAGCCTTGCTAGAAGCTGGAGGAAGGTAATCCTTCCCTTACACTCAGCACTGGTGAGGCCAGTGTAAGAAAAATAGAGGCATACCAGGAGACTTCTCCTGTGCCCCTTCCTCGCTGCTCTGCAGTGTAACTGTTGGGGTCACATGCTGCTCTGACCTGACAATGGCCTGGCAACAGCCCCAGTGCCTGTAGGGCAGTATGTCATCACTGTGTGGTACTGTGAAGATTCAGGCTCTTGCCCAGCAGCATTTCATGGCATCAGGACCCTCTTGGCAGCCTTGCTCAGCCCAGCTGGACACTGTCCTCTGCCCCACCAGTCTGTCCTATGAGAGGCTTCTCCTCAACTTGAAGCAATAAGCCAGCTAAACTGCTGTTGCAATGCTAGGTGGGCTTCAACCATTGTGTTGACATCATGGAGGAATGCTCCAGGCAAAAATACTACTCTTGAACTTGGAAGAGGTGCTGCCACAGCTGTGGGCATCTCTTTAGTGAACAGACCTGGTGGAAAAGCTTCACTCAGCTGTGTAACACCTGTCCAGTCCTGTCTTCACTGCTGCTCTCTCCTCAGCTGCAAGGCAGTACCTGTCTGCTTCAAGAACTGTAAGTATTCCCTAGGCTGGCAGGAGAAATAAAGGGGGTCTTGGGTCTTAAGAAGCTCTTTCTGTCTTCCTTCTGTGCACATGCTATCAGAAGGAGTGGAGGGAGCTCAAATGACCCAGCTGCCCTTTGTCAAGCTGCTCTTGAAGGATAGGAGCATCTGTAATACTGTAAGAGTCCCTCTTGGCTCCAGTCTGCCCTCAGAGGCTGCTCTGGCCCAGAATCAGGTACATCGCTTCTCACCTTCTACTTGTTTCCCCTTGCCAAGTGATGACATTCCATGCCAACTGCCTGGAGAGGCTGGATGAGGGCCCAGAAAAGGTGAGAATCCACTCAGGGTGCAATATCAGCCTTTCTTACCTGTCATATAGGGCCAGAGGCCAATGCAGTTTGATGTGCACCTTCTCCACTGTATGGCTACTCAAGTGAACTTAGCCACCAGGATGTTACATATGGAGAAACTGGGGGAAAATGGTCCTTCTCTTCTTGCAGGTGGGCACACATAGTCCACAGAAAGAGATGACTGATGTTGGAAAAGTCCAGGGCAGGGGTTGCATGTGGTCATGAAGGTTGGTTGCTCCTTCTATTGATATTATCTTGCCTATTAAAGCTGAAAAAAAAATCTGGGACAGGACCAGACATGGAGCCCTATGACATGCTTGGTCACACAACTAGTCATTTTCTAAGTTCTGTAAAGACAATTTCACAAAGTTAAGGAATCAGAAACAATACCAGGTTTGAGCCAGATGAATGTACTCTGTAATAGTGGGCAACAGGCTGGCAGCAACCCATGCCAACATGAGTTGGGCGTTTTAGGACTATCAAGAAGATGTTAGTGTGACAGCCTTGGCCTGAGGCTGGAAGAGGTTGATCAAGAGTGTTTGACTTTATTTATGATCCTATTTTTTCCAAACACAGGAGAAAGGATAAGACTACACTGCACTGTTGTCCTCGGTCACAAATCCAGAGAGTTGATATGTTCTACGAGGATCCTGAACAAAGTTAGGACTCAGGATCTTGGCAGAATATTGGGCAAGGCTTCCCAGGTGATGAAGGCAGCCTGGCCCTTTCCTTGTTATTCTTCCTCTTTCAAGCACAGTCCAAGACAGTGACACAACCAGAGCATGACAAACTCCCTCTTGTAGCCACAACTGAGATATTCACTGCCTTCTACACACAGACTGACACAAAGCTAAGTACACAAAATCTAGCAGAAATCTGAAGTAGTTCATGGTGATGGAAAGTGAGTGACAACTTTTTGGTTAATAATAGCCTTCCCTTTTCAGCTACAGAGCAAAGAAAGGGAGAAGACCAGGCCATGGTGACCTCCAGTCCTCAAACACACATGCACAGATGCTCCATCTTGTACAAGGACTCTGAAAGAATGTTAAGGAAACAATAAATTAAAATTTAAAATAAAATTTAAACACATGGAGAAGAGAAAGCTGCACAACCGCCATTTGGCAAGAGAGCAACTTGGATCTGGCAAGTTACTTTCTGGGGCTTTACTGGGGTGGGAGGACCCTGACAGACAGTGAGGACCGGTAGGGTCATCTTCTCACTTGCTTGCTCAGAGGGGTGATGTCAGCCACGGGAAATTTAAACGCGGGGAGAACAGAAAGCCATGCGACCCCCATTTGACTGCTGTCTGACTGAACAGGAAGCCATCCTGACCACCAAGAGAGCTGCTGTCTGACTGAACANCGGTAGGGTCATCTTCTCACTTGCTTGCTCAGAGGGGTGATGTCAGCCACGGGAAATTTAAACGCGGGGAGAACAGAAAGCCATGCGACCCCCATTTGACTGCTGTCTGACTGAACAGGAAGCCATGCTGACCACCAAGAGAGCTGCTGTCTGACTGAACAGAAAGCCATGCTGACCACCAAGAGAGCTGCTGTCTGACTGAACAGAAAGCCATGCTGACCACCAAGAGAGCTGCTGTCTGACTGAACAGAAAGCCATGCTGACCACCAAGAGAGCTGCTGCCTGACTGTGTCGCAGCAAGTGGCGTGTGCTGGCTCAGGTGACAGAGTGCAGAAGCCTCTGCGGTAGCCTGGTAAAACATAGTTAGCAGTCAGGTGGAATACGAACATTAAAAAGAAAATCCCACAACTTTTCATATAATTTGCTGCAGAGATCAGCTTCAGTGCATGTAAGGCTGTGCTGGGCAGAGGATCTGTAGCTGAAAGAGCCATTGAAAAGCTCTTAGGGCTTTTTGAAGATGGTAAAAGCAGCTTTACTGCCAGGGGCTGGCAGCTTGCAGGTGGGCTGCTGAGCTAGAGTGAGCAGAACCAACACCTCCTGGTAAATCTAAACGAGTCATTAACACACCAAACGGCCATCTGCTGCAGTGACCAGCACTGCCCACCACCCACTTGTGTGGGCAGAACCAGTACCACCCATCACTGATCAGTTGATAAGAAGTATCCGGGAGGGCAGCAACCAGTCACACAGCACAGGGTGATCAACCAGTGATTGTGGGTGCCCCAGAGGGGTGCTGCAGCTGTTTGTAGCTCATTGGGGTTTGTGACCCCTGCACACTGAGCAAAGTCATTTGACAAGCAAGGTAAGTTATCTGGATGTGTCCCAGTAGCCTGTGAAGTCAGTTAGTGATAGAGATCCAGGCATGGTTACAACCAGGCTGAGTGCTCTTGTCAGTAGAACTGTGGGTACCCAGACAGAGGTCCTGAGCAGACATGTAGGTGTCCAGGCCCCTGACTGTGAAGAGTAATGGAGCCTGGCACTTGCAATGGAGGGTTGAGGAGGCAACACGATGTGAGCAGGTGAATGATCTGCTCAGTCTGGTGGCTGAGCCGAAGGAAGAAGTTGCAAGGCTAAGGACTATAAGAGGATATGGAGAGGAGATAGACCTGGGGAGTTGGACTCTGCCATCCCTGGGGGAGGCTCAGCAGGTGTGGGTGGCACAAGAAGCAGGGGATCCCATGCCTTCTTGTCACCTGGAAATAGGAAGAAACCTAAGAGATGATGAGGAATGGAGGCAGGTCCCTCTCCAGTGAGGCAGGAGAGGCAGGTGAGTCCCCTCCCAATCCCCCCAAGTCTTCCCAGTTGCCCACACACAATAGGTATGGGGCTCTTGAAGCAGAAGGTCAGACAAACAAGGACGGAGATGATTGTCCATGCATACAGCCACCCAGGACTTGCCATCCAGTCCCACAACTTAGGACTAGTGCAAACAAAAGTAAAAAAGAAAGGTGGTAGTAGTAGGGGATTCCCTTCTCAGAGGAACAGAGGGCCCAATTTGCAGGCCAGATCCGTCCCATAGGTAGTTCTGCTGCTTGCCTGGGGCACGGCTTAGGGACATTTCTAAGAGACTCTCCAGTCTGGTGAGGCTATCAGACTATTACCCGCTGCTGGCTATGCAGATTGGGAGTGATAAGGCAATGCATAGGAGTATAAAGCAATTTAAGAAGACTTTAGGGCTTTGGGGAGATTACTTGAGGGCTCAGGAGCACAAGTGCTGGTGTTCTCAATCCCTTTAGTGACAGGATACTGAAGGAAAGAGAAAAATCCGTGTGATTAACACATGGTTTAGAGGTTGACACCACCACCAGAACTTTGGGTGTTTTTGACCATAGGGAAGGTTTCTTGGCACCAGATCTACTGGCAACAGACAGAGTTCATCTGTACCATAAGGGGACAAGAATCCTTGCACATGAGTTGGCTGGGCTCATTGACAAGGCTTTAAACTAGTTTTAAAGGGGGATGGGGATGTAGTTGGCCTTGCCACCAAGAACTCTGGAGGTAGTAGCCCAACACTTGTGGAGCAGTGTGTTGGCATCTTAGATAACCAGAAAGTCTACCCCACCTCAAGGTTGAAAACTATGTACTCAACTCCCTCCCTAAAATGTTTATACACCAATGCATGCAGCATGGGCAATAAACAGGAGGAGCTGGAGGCCATTGTGCTACAGGGAAACTATGATATATCAGCCATCACGGAAACCTGGTGGGATGACTCCCACAACTGCAGTGTTGCAATTCATGCGTTCCAACTTTTCAGAAGGGATAGGCAAGGAAAAAGAGGTGGTGGAGCGGCCCTCTGTGTTAGGGAAACATATGAAATTATGCAAATTGATGAAGGTGATGATAGGGGTGAGTCCTTGTGGATAAGAATCAGGAGTAAGGCCAGCAAGAGTGATATCGTGGTAGGAATTTGTTATAGACCACCCAACCAGGATGAAGAGGTAGATGAAATTTTTTATAAGCAGTTGAGAGAGGTTTCACAGGCACTTCTCCTTGTTCTTGTGGGAGGCTTCAGCTTCCCAGATGTCTGCTGGGAATACAATACAGCAGGGAGATAACAGTCCTGGAGGTTCCAGGAGTGTGTGGAGGATAACTTCCTGACACAACTGGTAAGGGAGCCAATCAGGGAAGGTGCCCTCCTGGACCTGTTTCTTGTGAACAGGGAAGAACTTGTGGGGGAAGTAAAGGTTGGAGACAGTCTAGGGCTCAGTGATCATGAGATGATCGAGTTCTCTATCCTTGGGGAAACAAGGAGAGGGGTTAGTAAAACTGCCACCTTGAATTTCCAGAGGGTAAACTTTGGTCTGTTCAGTAGACTGATTGACAAAGTGCCTTGGGAGGCCACCCTGAAGGATATAGGAGTCCAGGAAGGCTGGACTTCAAGAGGGAAGTCTTAAAGGCTCAGGAGCAGGCTGGCCCTGTGTGCTGACAAAAGAGATGGCAAGGAAGGCATCTGGCCTGGCTGAATAGGGACCTTTGGCTGGACCTCAAGAACAAAAGGAGAGTTTACGGCCTTTGGAAGAGGGAACAGGTCTCTCATCAGGATGGCAAAGATGTAGTAAATCTATGCAGAGAGAAAACTAGGAAAGCCAAAGCACAGCTAGAGCTCAACCTAGCTACAGCCTTTAAAGATAATAAAATCTTTCTATAAATTCATTAACAACAAACTCATTAACTCTGGAATTCATTAACTCTGGAAAATCTCCATCCTTTATTGGATGCAGAGAGAAACATAGGGACTAAGGATGAGGAGAAGGCTGAGGTACTCAATGCCTGCTTTGCCTCAGTCTTTAGCAGTGGATCCAGCAGTTTCCTGGAAACCCAGGCACTTGAACTAAGAGTCAGGGAGGGGAATCAGAATGAGGTCATCACAATAAATGAGGAAGTGGTCAGTGACCTGCTATGCTGCTTAGATGCACACAAGTCTATGGGGCTGGATGGGCTACACTCAAGGGTGGTGAAGGAGTTGGCAGATGTGCTCACCAAGCCACTTTCCACTATTTACCTGAAGTCCTGGCTAACTGGGGAGGCCCCAATGGACTGGAAAGTAGCAAACATGATGCCCATCTACAAGAAAGGAAGAAAGGAGTTTTCAGAAAACTGTAGACCTGTCAGTCTGACCTCAGTACCAGGGAAGGTCATGGAGCAGATCATCTCAAACGCTATTACACGCCATATAGAGAACAACCAGAGGATCAGGCCCAGTCAGCACAGGTTTATGAAGGGCAGGTCCTAGCTGGCCAACTTCATCTCCTTCTATGACAGGATGACCTGACTCTTGGATGAAGGAAAGGCTGTGGGTATTGTCTGCCTAGACTTTCAAAAAGCCTTTGACACTGTTTCCCACAGAATTCTCATGGACAGACTGGCTGCTCATGGGTTGGATGAGCACACACTCTTCTGGATAAAGCACTGGCTGGGTGAACAAGCACAGAGAATGGTAGTCAATGGAGTTAATGGAGCTGGTGGCCTGTCACAAGTGCTCAGGACTCAGTGTTGGGACCACTTCTGTTTAACATCTTTATTGATGAATGTTGTAGTCATAGACAATGTAGGCCCACTGCTGAGTGAGGTGGGTGCCCTAGTGACAGAGGACACTGCTGGAGGCTGCCCTCAGGAGTCCAAGGCCCCTGAGACCCCAAAGACATAACAAATGAGAAATTTTCCTTGGTTGATGAGGACTGGGTTAGAGAACAGTTAAGCCACCTGGACATCCATAAATCCATGGGTCCTGATGGAATGCAGCCAAGGGTGCTGAGGGAGCTGGCAGAGGTCGTTGACAGTCCACTCTCCACCATCTTTGGTAAATCATGGCAGACAGGAGAGGTACCTGGGGACTGGAGGAGGGCAAATATCACTCCCTGAGGTTGAGAGAGGTTCTCCTCCCTCTCTGTTCTGCCCTGGTGAGGCCACATCTGGAATATTGTGTCCAGTGCTGGGTCCCTCAGTTCAANGGCTCAGTGATCATGAGATGATCGAGTTCTCTATCCTTGGGGAAACAAGGAGAGGGGTTAGTAAAACTGCCACCTTGAATTTCCAGAGGGTAAACTTTGGTCTGTTCAGTAGACTGATTGACAAAGTGCCTTGGGAGGCCACCCTGAAGGATATAGGAGTCCAGGAAGGCTGGACTTCAAGAGGGAAGTCTTAAAGGCTCAGGAGCAGGCTGGCCCTGTGTGCTGACAAAAGAGATGGCAAGGAAGGCATCTGGCCTGGCTGAATAGGGACCTTTGGCTGGACCTCAAGAACAAAAGGAGAGTTTACGGCCTTTGGAAGAGGGAACAGGTCTCTCATCAGGATGGCAAAGATGTAGTAAATCTATGCAGAGAGAAAACTAGGAAAGCCAAAGCACAGCTAGAGCTCAACCTAGCTACAGCCTTTAAAGATAATAAAATCTTTCTATAAATTCATTAACAACAAACTCATTAACTCTGGAATTCATTAACTCTGGAAAATCTCCATCCTTTATTGGATGCAGAGAGAAACATAGGGACTAAGGATGAGGAGAAGGCTGAGGTACTCAATGCCTGCTTTGCCTCAGTCTTTAGCAGTGGATCCAGCAGTTTCCTGGAAACCCAGGCACTTGAACTAAGAGTCAGGGAGGGGAATCAGAATGAGGTCATCACAATAAATGAGGAAGTGGTCAGTGACCTGCTATGCTGCTTAGATGCACACAAGTCTATGGGGCTGGATGGGCTACACTCAAGGGTGGTGAAGGAGTTGGCAGATGTGCTCACCAAGCCACTTTCCACTATTTACCTGAAGTCCTGGCTAACTGGGGAGGCCCCAATGGACTGGAAAGTAGCAAACATGATGCCCATCTACAAGAAAGGAAGAAAGGAGTTTTCAGAAAACTGTAGACCTGTCAGTCTGACCTCAGTACCAGGGAAGGTCATGGAGCAGATCATCTCAAACGCTATTACACGCCATATAGAGAACAACCAGAGGATCAGGCCCAGTCAGCACAGGTTTATGAAGGGCAGGTCCTAGCTGGCCAACTTCATCTCCTTCTATGACAGGATGACCTGACTCTTGGATGAAGGAAAGGCTGTGGGTATTGTCTGCCTAGACTTTCAAAAAGCCTTTGACACTNTCAAGGGTGGTGAAGGAGTTGGCAGATGTGCTCACCAAGCCACTTTCCACTATTTACCTGAAGTCCTGGCTAACTGGGGAGGCCCCAATGGACTGGAAAGTAGCAAACATGATGCCCATCTACAAGAAAGGAAGAAAGGAGTTTTCAGAAAACTGTAGACCTGTCAGTCTGACCTCAGTACCAGGGAAGGTCATGGAGCAGATCATCTCAAACGCTATTACACGCCATATAGAGAACAACCAGAGGATCAGGCCCAGTCAGCACAGGTTTATGAAGGGCAGGTCCTAGCTGGCCAACTTCATCTCCTTCTATGACAGGATGACCTGACTCTTGGATGAAGGAAAGGCTGTGGGTATTGTCTGCCTAGACTTTCAAAAAGCCTTTGACACTGTTTCCCACAGAATTCTCATGGACAGACTGGCTGCTCATGGGTTGGATGAGCACACACTCTTCTGGATAAAGCACTGGCTGGGTGAACAAGCACAGAGAATGGTAGTCAATGGAGTTAATGGAGCTGGTGGCCTGTCACAAGTGCTCAGGACTCAGTGTTGGGACCACTTCTGTTTAACATCTTTATTGATGAATGTTGTAGTCATAGACAATGTAGGCCCACTGCTGAGTGAGGTGGGTGCCCTAGTGACAGAGGACACTGCTGGAGGCTGCCCTCAGGAGTCCAAGGCCCCTGAGACCCCAAAGACATAACAAATGAGAAATTTTCCTTGGTTGATGAGGACTGGGTTAGAGAACAGTTAAGCCACCTGGACATCCATAAATCCATGGGTCCTGATGGAATGCAGCCAAGGGTGCTGAGGGAGCTGGCAGAGGTCGTTGACAGTCCACTCTCCACCATCTTTGGTAAATCATGGCAGACAGGAGAGGTACCTGGGGACTGGAGGAGGGCAAATATCACTCCCTGAGGTTGAGAGAGGTTCTCCTCCCTCTCTGTTCTGCCCTGGTGAGGCCACATCTGGAATATTGTGTCCAGTGCTGGGTCCCTCAGTTCAAGAAGGACAGGGAACTGCTTGAGAGAGTCTAGTACAGAGCCACAAAAATGATGAAAGGAGTGGAACATCTTCCTTATGAGGACAGACTGAGGGAGCTGGGGCTCTTCCGCTTGGAGAAGAAGAGACTGAGGGGTGACCTCATGAATGTTTATAAATTATTATTTCCCTGTGAGGGTGACAGAACACTGGAACAGGCTGCACAGGAGTTTGTGGTGTCTCCCTCTCTGGAGATNGAGGCATAAGAAGTTCCATGGAAACAGGAGGAAGAATTATTTCCCTGTGAGGGTGACAGAACACTGGAACAGGCTGCACAGGAGTTTGTGGTGTCTCCCTCTCTGGAGATATTCAAGACCCAGCCAGATGAGATCCTGTGTGGCCTGGTATAGGTGATCCTGCTTTGGCAGGGGGATTGGACTAGATGATCTCTCAAGGTCCCTTCCAGCCCCTAACATTCTGTGATTCTGTGATCTTTAAAGACAAAGGTGTTCTGTGTAGTAGCTAAACAAGTCCAATGATTCCCTTTTTTATTCAGCTTGTCTTTTGCTCTAGGAAATAATGTTTTGTGTGTAAAAATGTCTGTATCTTTATCAATTATCAAAAATATAATTTCCACAATAGTCAATCCAAGTTAACTGTTCAAAGTTGGGTTAAGTCCACTTAACACTACTACCTAACAAGCAACCAAGTCTTGACAATTAGAGAAACAGTTCTCCCAATCCAGATATTTACATATCTAATTTAACCCCACTTTAGATTCTTTATGGAAGCTGAGACCTTCCACTGAAAGACCTGGAGGGGCTTTACCTCAGTGAAATAGCACAAAGGACAACTACAAACAAACAAACAAATCCTTAAGATTTTGGCATGCATTTAATTTTCTTCAGTGCTACACATTATCAGTAGGAAAAAAAATTCCCGTAAAAAGCTATGAAGCCACTACCTTACTTTCATCAAAACTTCTTATTAAAACATTAATACGATGAGGCTCATAGGAAGCTAATCCTTAGCAGGTGGTAAACTCAAATAACTGTGTTTGCTGCTGTTATCTTTTTAATATACCCATAATTTATTCAATTAATTCTGCAGTTTGTCTCACTAATCTAGTTTAGTTGATCTCTAAGAAGCTTTTGGGGACTGTGATTAATGATTTCTGGAAGCTCAGCCAGAAGAACAAAAGAGCTATGTTCAAAAGTCTCTGCAAATTCCAGAGTTTTCCCCTTTCTGATTTTTGATGAGCCAAAGAATAAATGCACTAAGTTACTTTTTTTCTTTCACTATTCAGAAAACCAGAAAGGAACCATGATGTTATAATTTTCTGTTCATGCCAGGTATTGCTCTACTTGCCATCTCTCCCTTCAGTGTTTTGTGATATTGGTTGGTCCAGTGTGACATAATATAAAATCACAGGTATTTTTTGAATATTGAAAGTTACCCTGAGAATTGTCTCTTTTTTTTTTCCCCCCAAATAAAGATGAAGTTCTCCTGAATGAAGCAAAATACTAAACTAAAAATTTACTTCTCTGTGTTGTGCTGAATTTATAACAAATAGAAAATTCCCTGGGAAAAAAAAAAAGGAAATAAACAGCAAGACTAAAAGAAAAATAAAATTAGCTTGTGAGGTCTTATCATTTACACAAAGCATACAAGCTTCTTCAGAGACACAATTATAACAGTCTTTGAAATACCTTTATGATTGGACTCAAAATATTAAGACTATTGAAACATTTAGATTCAGATGTAGGCTCTGTTTTTTTAAAGGATATTCCATAAGTTTATGGGAATACAAGTTGATTTCAGAATTGTATCCACAAAATTACATACCTTGATAGTATAATTATCAAATCTATGTAAAACATAGATTAAGACTCTAAAGGACATATTTTTTCCCAGAAAAGGCTAAATTGTAAATGGCAAACTGTGCAGAAAATATATTTTCATGTTTTTTCAAAAAATCAGGGACATCAGGATATAGGAAACCCTTTGACTTTTTCTTTTTTTCTTCACACTGGGATTAAATAATGGATCACTTTACCATTAAAATTGTTTAGTGCATACTGGATTTGTACAATTGAATCTACCCTTCTACA
This sequence comes from Indicator maculatus, assembly GCA_013399975.1. Taxonomy (NCBI): domain Eukaryota; kingdom Metazoa; phylum Chordata; class Aves; order Piciformes; family Indicatoridae; genus Indicator; species Indicator maculatus. The sequence continues at coordinate 91,150 of VXBD01006592.1, forward strand.
CTTCAAATAACTGTCATGCACTTACCAGAGAGATAAGCCCTTTCCTTAAATGGGTTCAGAATATTACTAAGGTGCCATGGGGAAAAAAAAAAAAAGTGTCAAAAGTAAGAAAGAAAAGTAACAAAAGGGTGAGTTTAATGGTAATGAGATATGAGAAAGACTTCAGATGAAAAAGAGTAAAGAGAAAAGTAGTGCAACTGCCACAGGGAGAAAAAAAAAACCACCAAATTTCAAGCACTTTGCCTGCTTTTTGTTTAAAGGAAATACAGCAATATTTAAAGTCAAATGCAACAGAAAACAATTACCTTGACATTAACTTGATTCTAGTAATCAGAGAGATGTAAGTAGAGACAGAATTGTGTAAAGACCTGAAAGTAAAAGAAATACAAGGAGCAAGCCAGAAGAGGATCCAAGTAGCACTTTAAATAGATGGGCAAGCTGTAATAAAGAAATAGAAATATGTTTAAGAGGAATCAATTAAGAAGTAATTTATACCAACTCCTAACTATGTATATGTAAGCTACCCAATAAACCACTGAGGAAAACAATCTACAAAGCAGCTTTTTTAATTGGAAAACTGAGCTGTCAGAATTCAATATCTTATGTACATTTATTGAACATAGTGATAGGGATTTCATGAGAAAAAAAATGACACAAATCAAAATTAAACATCCGACTACACCAATTGCATACATATTTATTGTTAATGGAAAAATCACTTGGAAGCAAAACCAGAAATTAGTATATCTGTAGACATGTATCTAATTTGTGAACTAGTTCAAGTCAACCACCTACAAATGTTTTCATAAACTTAGAAGTAGACCTCTAATTCTGACTTTGGAAAATTTTAAATATAGGTTACAAATTAGTGCCATGAGCCTTTCAATAGTATAGAATACTAAAAGGCAGTAATGTGAATGGCAATATTATAGAAAAATTGCAGGCATCAAAAACAGGACTCACATATCATGCTAGGTAGTTATGTAATTATTACATTCATAAAGAAAAGGAAATAGGTACAGTTCCTCTTTCTAAAATTAAAATTAGTTAGAAAGTGGTAGGACTAGATTATGTGTATTTTCCTTTTGTTTATTTTTTCCCTTTTTTTGCTTTTTAAATAGAGGAATGCTCAGAATAAGAACTGCTAGTTACTGAAGAGGGAAGAAAAGTAGTGAAACTAAATTTGAGAGGAACACAGCTCTCCATCTTCAGACAAAAAGAATGCCTCTACTTTTTCTCTACTTTAAAGAAGAGTGATCTTCATTAGGAACCTCAGCCATTTGAGTTCATTCTGCAACTACCTGAAAGGAGGTTGTAGTGAAGTGTTGTTGGTCTCACTATGAAGAGTGAGACAAAAGGAAATTGCATCAGGTTGCACCAGGGGAGGTACAAACTGAATATTAGAAGAAGCTTCTTCATTGAAAGGGTTCTCAAATACTTGAATAGACTCCCCAGGGAGGGGGGTTTAATCCTCATCCCTGGAGATGTTTAAAAAATATGGTGCAAAGGGTTGTGCTTTAGCACCTGACTTGGTAGAGATAGGTAATTATTTGACTCAATGATCTTAAAGGTCTTCTCATGTTAATAACTTTTTTTTTAATGACATACATTACAGAGGGAAATGTCTTATACATGTTTTGTGCCATGCAGAGAAGATAAAAGAAATGTAATTAATCTGGCTCAAATTAGGCTTGCCACTTTACTAAGTGCAGAAATCTTGTATCAGAGGATAGAAGAGAATCTGTGAATTATCACAAGAGTTTGTTTGGTTTGGCTTGGTTTTTTTTGGTTTTGTGCAACATGGTGAGGAGGGAGATTATTGTTGTTTGGAGGCTTTTTATAATAAAATGAATCTAATGATTAAACAATAAGTGGAAATAAGAACATGCTACATGAGAGGATTACAAAGAATTTGTCCGAGAAGCCAAGGATCAGGTTAGGGAAGCAAAAGCACAGACAGGATTAAATTTAGCTAAGGACATAAAGAGGAGCAAAAACAATTTCTTCAGATACATCACTAACAAAAGGAAGCCTAGGGAAAGTGTGGGGCCTCTCTGGAAGGAAAATGGAAACTCAATTATGAGGACACACAGAAGGCTAAACTACTCATTTAACTTCTTCACTGGCAAGGGTTTTAGCTAACTGCCCAAGATCCAGAAGACAAAGACAGGGAGTGGGAAGAGGAAGATATGCCCACTACAAAGATCAGGTTCAAGATCATCTAAAGAACCTGAAGATGCACAAGTCTCTGTGCCCCAGTGAGATCTACCTGTAGGTCCTGAGTGGATGGAGTTGCCAAAAAGCTGGCTATCATATTTGAGAGGTCATGGCAGTCTCATAAAGTTCCTACTGAGTGGAAAAGGGGAAACAAAGCCCCCATCTTCAAAAAGCAAAAAATAAAAAAGCCAGAGCTCAGAAACTATGGGCCAGTTAGTCTTATATCTGTGGCTGACAAGATGATGGAGCAGACCCTGCTGAAGGCTTTGCTATGACTTAGGGAATAAGAAGACTAGGTGATTGGTGATAACCAACATGGCTTCTTCAAGGGCAAATATGCCTGACAAACATGATAGCCTTTTATGATGGAATTACAGCATCAGTGGATAAGGGAAGAGTAACTGATGTCATCTGCCTGGACTTGTGTAAAATATTTGACACTGTCCTGTATGACATCCTGCTCACAAAATTGGAAAACGTGAACTTGAGGGGCGAAATACTCACTGGGTAAGGAATTGGCTGGATGGTTGCACTCAGAGACTTGCGGTCAACAGCTCAACGTCCAAATGAAAAACAATGATGAGAGCTGTCCCTCAGTGGTCAGTACCGCGATCAGTGTTGTTTAATGTCTTTGTAAGTGATATGAACACTGGGATTTAGTGATATGGACACTGGGATTTAGTGCATGCTCAGCAAGTCTGCAGATGACACCAAGCTGTGTGGTCCAGCTGACACACTGGAGGGAAAGGATGCTATTCAGAGGGAATTAGACAGGTGGGCCCATGAAAACCTCAAGAAGTTCAATAAGACCAAGTGTAAGGTCCTGCATCTGGGTCAGGGCAATCCCAAGCATAAAATATAGGCTGTGTGGAGAACAACTCAAGAGCAGTTTTGAGGAGAAGGACTTGGGGGTGTCAGTTGATGAATAACTCGACATGAGCCAGCAGTGTGTGCTTGCAGCCCAGAAGAGCAACCATATCCTGAATTGCATCAAAGGAAGCGTGGCCAGCAGGGCAAAGATGTGATTCTCCTGCTCTGCTCTTGTCAGACCATATCTGGAGCAATGTGTCCAGTTCTGGTGCCCCAGCATCAGAGGGACATTGAACTTTTGGAGTGGGTCTAGAGGAGGGCCATGAAGATGATTAGAGGGCTGGAGCACCTACCCTATGAGGACAGTCTGTAAGAGTTGGGACTATTCAGCGAAAAGAAGAGAAGGCTTCAGGAAGACATCAGAGCAACCTTCCATTACCTGAAGGTGGCCTATAAGAAAGCTGGGGAGGGACTTCTAATAATGGCTTGGAGTGATAGGTCAAGGAGAAGTAGTTATAAGCTGGAAGAAGGCAAATTTAGATGAATATTAGGAAGAAATTCTTAACAGTGAGGATGGTGAGACATTGGAACAGGTTGTCCAGGAATGTTGTGGATATCCCTTCCCTCCAGGTGTTAAAGGCCAGGTTAGCAGGCCTCGACTAACCTGGTCTAGTGAAAGGTGCCCTTGTCCATGGCAGGGGCGGTGGAACTAATTGGTCTTTCAGGTCCTTTCCAACCCAAACCATTCTCTAATTCTATGAATAAAACACAGTAAAATCAGATTTTTCATCTGTATCAAAAGAAGTATGAAACCAGAATTAAAAAAAAAAAGTTTACTTTTGTTTGTCTTGTAATATGATCCTTTTGATTTCTAACCATTCCCTTTCTAACAACAAACTCAAAGAGTATACTCACAATAACAGTACTGTTTTATAATATTGATCAGGAGAGAATATTTTGTCATATTAAACCTTACACACTTTAGTTCAAACGATATTTACCAGAACTTGGACAATATTCCATCTGACTTATTTCCTTTTAATTACTTTTCAGATGTAAACCTTAGGATTACTTGCAAATCATCAATATTAACATTTTAAGTTAATATTTTTGGTCTCAGCAATGTCAGGCATAAAAATATTTCCCTGAGATACTGCTGCAAGAGTAGAAGCAGGTATAGTCACACTATAGCTCAGAGAGAAGGGATGTCAACTGCTCATCAAGAAACTGTCAGCGATGTAGTAAGCTAGGCTGTATAGCTGTTCTGAGAAAAAAACTCATAGCCTTTATATCTGACCCTTTCCAGTCCATTGCATCTGATCCTTTCCAGATCCTGTGTGGCAGTGTACTCCCCAACCCCCAACATGGCCACTATTTCCTGCAACCCTCAAATAATAACCAACAAGGACAATTGTAATGAATGCATCTGATCACATGGATTTGGGGCAGACATATAACACCACAACAGCCAAGAGCTGATTTGAGCAATGCACTCATTTCACCACAGTGCTGGTCAATCCTTGACTCAGGACACATTTGAAAGAAACTAACTCCTATAGCTGTTTTTGTAAATATATTTATAAATCAAACAACTTACTCCATAACTAGTGGTGAGCCCAGGGCCTGTTTAGCTCCTCTGCACAGCAGCAGGCTGCATGCCAGGATCTCCCGTTGAGTAGAAAGATGTCTCAAGGTTATTCCTCAAGGTTGAGAGAATCCTCATCATGTCAGATACTCAGTAAGTGAATTGGGAATAAACTTGATGAAACTTTAAAATCCTAGCTAAAGAAAATGAAGGGTGGATTTGGCATACATGTCCTTTAGACACATAACCATTGACCAAGACAGATTATCTGGATCAAATATTCCTTTAATAATAAGTAAAAGCAAGTTTTTCCAAGTGTAAATTTTAAAAAGAAAGTAAACTGTAGTCTTTGTCTCTTTGTTTCCTTATCCCACTACTTACCTAAATGATGTGATCTGCAGTCCAGTCACTTAAGCAGTTATTAGAATCATCTTCAAATATTATTGTAAAATTAATAGCAATATAGATAATTTTAACTATAGAAAAAAAAACCCTCTATGAAACTATTAAAGGCGTACACATAAATATTTTCTAAAGGTTGAATTTGGATTTTTGAACTTACAGAAAAATATTTCTTTATCTTGCTGAAACTGTTGTGTTGCTACAAGATACTCACATGTTGTCACAGTTTTAATAATGCTGAACTATCCTGAAGCTGTTTTAAACCTGAAAATCTGCTTTTGTTATTGAAATGAAGTAATGAAATAATCAAAGGCTTGAGTTCATTTTCAGATTTTTCTTACTGTGCCCCATAAAAATATCAAAGAAATTTGTAAATTCTACAGATAGGCTAAAGCAGAATATTGAACCATTGAGTTTAAAAGGAAAATAGCACAACTTCTGTGAAGGTGGTTCTACAAACCCCCTCCTCACTTTTTTTCCATGCCTGTTCTGTTCCCAACAACTCAGTGATATTTGGAAACAAAATCTTCAGTCTTTTCTGAATTCCACAAGGTGTTTTTTCCATCATATCTCAGATCAGCTTTTTCCCGTTCTTTAAAAATTCAGTCTATATTTGCTGAAGGGTTCCTTCTGCTTTTATGTGACTCTCTCTGCATGCTTGAATGTTCTTCCCTTCATTCCAGAAAGCTTCCTCAGTTCTCAAGATAGTAGGGTTTGGAAGGGACCTCTGGAGATCTTCCAGTCTAACTCCCATGCTAGAGCAAATTTACCTTGATCAGGTTGCACAGAAGCACATGTGACTGGGTTTTGAATATATCCAGAGATTCCACGACCTCACTGGGCCGCCTGTTCCAGTGTTTCATTATCCTCAAAGTAATTTTTTTCCTTATATTCAGACAGAACTTCATCTGTTCCAATTTGTGCCCATTGCCCCTCATCTTGTCTGTGAGCAGTGCTGAAAAGAGTCTGACCCCATCCTCTTGACACCTGCCCTTTAGTTATTCATAAGCATTGAGAAAATCTCCTCTCAGTCTCCTCTTCTCCAGGCTAAACAGTCCCAGTTCTCTCATCCACGAAGGCAGATTGCTAGCTCATGGGTAACTTTGTATCCACCAGGACTCCCAGGTCCTTCTCCACAGAGTTTCTTTCCATCAGGTCAAAAGCTAGCCTGTACTGGTGCAAGACTGAATGGCAGCACAACCTTCTGGTGTATCAGCTACCCCACCCAGTTTTACATCATTAGCAAAATTTCTGTGGGAATCTCTTCTTCTTCTGTCTACAGACCTCCAACCAGACTGTTCAGTTGGTCAGAACCCTGTTCAGAAACCCTAGCTTTATCTTACAGAAAGGCTGACTTCCCTCTTTTTCAGCGTTCTACTTGATTCAACAGACAGCAGTCAAGAGATGTAAAACAGAGATCAGCCCAGCCACATCCTTAAAAAAAAAAAAAAAGGCACAATAATAAGATAAAGCTGGTAATAAGCAAAGCAAACTTTATCCTTTGTACTCATTTTAGAAAAAGAAAACTGGTATTATTCCTTTACTGGCATTATATTCAAATAACAGAACTATGCACACTCAGAAATAATACTTTTTGTTTGTTTGTTTTGTTTAAAAGGCAATGAAAAAGATTTTACTGAAATAGTTTTACATAAGCCAAAAATGTGACTTCATGCTTAATTAAAAAGATTTGAAAAAAGAGAGGAGGGGTTGTCATGAAAGGTGAGAAGAAAGGTGAGAAATCAGGGTTATTTTTTTTTTTCCCAGTAATCAGATTGGGTATGACAGCAGGAAGAAGTATCAGTTTCAAAAGTGGATGAAAAAACACACAGAAAAGCTTGTACAATCAAATAGAAAACAACTGCTATGAAAAGTAAATTACACTCGACACATTTGCAGTGCCAAGCTCCTCTTATTCTGTTTATCTCAGTAGTTTAGTCATGAACCATAGTTCAGAATCTTGTGCTGTTTACTGCAAAAAATATAACTCAGCTGATTTTCTTGGACTTTGGATTTTCCTGCACATCTGAAACACTTTGGCACATTTTCTAAAGCACACAAAGCTTTCAAGAAAGAAAATGGGTCTATTATGGAATTGTATCAACTAGCTGCTCTCAATTTCACTTGGTGTTGACATGAAAGCTTAAGGAACTCAGCTGGATTGATTGAATCTTGCTTTGAAGTAAGAAATTAATTTGAACCTGAAACTCACAGTAAAAGTCATGGAGTATAAAACCAAGATGAACTAAGACTGGGGAGTGTGCATTATACAAAAGTTCCTCAAACCAAAATATTTTTTTATGAGTTATAAATGTTAAAATCCCCTTCTCACTTATTTATTAACTAATTCTAACTGTTTAAAAGTAATATTACGTATAAAATTAATATATGTCATTCCTCAAATGTACTGAAAATATTTCAAAGGAAGTTTTACAACGACACATCACAAAGGGGTTGTCTGGAATTTAGTAGATATTTTATACAAACAGCAGATGGATATTGACGCAGTTCTGTATCCCCAGATCCAATTACTACTGAGATTGGGGCAGGCACATGCACACAAAGCACAAATACACATCACATGGATGTATGGTCAGCCACACAGATAACAGGGAGACATTCAGATCATTCACACAGACAGACTGCACCAACAGCTTCATGCTGCTCCCCAGTCTTGTTTATTGGTCCCAATATCCAGTCATCACTCTGCACTCACCCTCAGAGGCACACAGGTGCTCTCACATGCATAGCTGACTTGGACTCCAACAGTGATGGAGCTGGGAGTACACTGGCAGCCTGTTATTGGGTTCTTCCACTTGACATTGTCTCTCTGAGCTCCTTTGTGGGTGTGCAGAAGAGCTTGTATCATGTAATGTAATTTGTTGATTCAAAGGTGACTCATTTAGTCTTCTTGGCAGTAGACAAAGTATCTTTCAAATCAATGTGAAAGATCAAAGTTAGAAGAGTGTGTTAAGACTCGCTGTTAAATTTCTTTGGCTAATTTAACATTTAAGAGGTCTGTGAGGTTCCTCTAATATAATGGAAAACTATTTATACACTGAAGTTAAATTCCTCAGCTTTATCCTGTGTTAACTATCACATGAAGTGATGAGAGCCAATTAAAAAAAAAAATAAAATCAATTAATTTAGCTGTATTATTGGTTTGAATCATAGCCTCAAATTTCCTTTTTCTTTCATAAGGCTTTTTTCTGACTAAACACTGCTTATTTGTCTATATAGATCTACAAATATGTAAATGTTTTCATAGCATTTTGGATTAAATGAAGTTTTACAATGGGCAAAAAATGCTTAGTTGAAAAGGTATAATCTGTACAATGTCAAAATCTTTCACTAAACTGTTGTGGAACCCAGTATTATGAAATAGAAATTTCATTTTAAATGAAACAGATTCTTTTCATTATAGGATTCTGAACTAAAAATTAGTTACAGCATGATTTCTGGTTTTACAACTCATTAAAATTTGCTGAACTGACTTCCTGGAGTTTTGCCTACACAGTTTTTTAGGGATTACACACCTGGAAATATCTTGAAAGACATACAAAACAGAGATAAAACCAACGGTGTTAAAAGTTGTTATAATGTATTATCTTATGTTGCTTGCCACCTGCCGTTAAATAGATGCTTATCATTTAATTACTATATTTTAAATATATGTGCACTGTTTCTATTCTCCACATGAATATTTCACATTCTTTAATTTTTCACTGAATGTGTAAGATATAACTACAACAGTTTATGCCTTTAAAACAAATGGAGTTTGGAGTTTTCTAATTTTTTAATTATAGCATTTTTTTTGGAGTAGATATAACTCAGAATAAAACTTTTACTAAGAGTTTGTAATAATTCCTAAAGTTTAATTTTTAATCACTCCTTTTCTTTTTGCCCATTTTCACAACAGACATAGTGTTCTATAAAACCAGCGACATCTTTCAGAAGAGTTATTTATATCATAGTTATGCCACATATTTGTTCACTAAGGATTATTTTAATTCTGTTTCTGCAATGGAATGTTGGTTTTTTATGCTTCCAGATCGTGTACAGAAGTTTGGTTTTATATGCCTGCTTTATAGTACATCTAATAGGTTATTTGTTGTAGAAAAGGTACACATAGAGGCACCAAATACCTATTGCACACATGAACCATATCAATATTCTCATGTTCAGGTTAACTGCATATCCCTAATTTCTAGGCATACATTGAGTTCAGAAAACAAAGCAAACCAAACCAAACAAACAAACTAACCAACCAACCAACCAACCAACCAACCAAACAAACAAACAAACAAAAAAACCCCACAAACAAACCAACAAAAAAGCATCTTTCCCATAAACACTTCCCAGGATTGTGTAAGTTCTGTTTTATATCTGCCAGTCCCAAGTTGATGTCTTGGATATCATGAGGCATCTTCAAGAGCATAAGGGGCTTATTATTATATAAATGAATTCCAATCTGAATGCGTAAGGACAGATGAGAATATTCTTTCCTTCTACCAGAGAGCAAAAATACATTTATTCTGTCTCTGACTTCTCCATGTTGATGCTCAAGACAAATCTTGCAAACCAATTTCAGAAGAGATGAGCCTAGCAACTAAACTTTATGCACTAATAATCACAGAATACAATAATTTTCACCAAAACATTCAGCCACTGCATGCTTCACAGGAAAAGATTGCCACCCTCATGATCTCTAAATAATTTATTTTTTTTTATTTACGAAGTCTTTATACTTCATAACTGCTTCTCTGTTCCAGATATTTTACCCAATTTCTCTCACTTATATTTACACAGTCAAATAATAAAGCTAAACATAATCTACTGTTGGCAGAACATATACTTAGTTTTGAAAGCAGATCCTTCTATCTCATACATTTAAAAAAAAATCAAATTATATACTTGAAAGCTTATAGTGGATCAGGCCCAGCTGCAACCAAGCCTCACACAGCTGCTCCTTTGGGCAAGAGAATCAGATTAAAAAGGCAAAGCCCTGATGGCTGAAATACAGATTTTAACAGAACAGCACAGAGATAACTGTAGTCAAGAAGAACAATAGTACTAATAAAATGGTATATATAGTTAGTGATACAAAATGCATCACTGATGGTGATGTGATGCAACACCATGGCATGGCATGGCATGGCATGGCATGGCATGGCCTGCCCCAACCTCCTATCCTGCCCCATCACCATGCCACAGACACCTGCTCAAAACACCTGTGCTTGTCTTGACCAGTCCTTCCTTTATATAACAGCCATGACATCAGCATGGGATCTAACACCCATTTACTGGTTCAGCTGGCTCTCTTGGTTGTAGCCCCTCCCAGCATCTTGTGAAGGAAAAATCCTAATCCTGGCAAACACAAAACTTCACCCTATCCTAGATGAGCCTGGGACAAAACATATATGTTTGTTAAATTGAATGATCTTTGAGGTCTCTTCCAACCTTCTTGATTCTATGATTCTATGATTCTATTGCCTCTCTGTGCAAACTTCATCTTGTTTATGTCTATGTCAAAGCTACAGCAATGCTATTATAATACCATGAAAAAAAACTTACAGGCATTCAGTTTGAAAGTCACACATCTGTAGACGATAGAAGTCATATCTAAGAAGCTTAAACATTCATAGACACAAGATGATTTAAATATGTCTAAGGAACAATACTTTCAGATGGACTTGCTCTCATTGCATAGACAGCCAAGAGGCAAATAGTGTCATTATGATGCCATCTGAGAAAATAATAAATAAGTATATAAGAAGATTCACAAGTCTAATACTTTTAATCATCTACTAGTAGATCACAATACCATGAAATCACATTAATCATCTTAAGGTAAACTCCTCTGTTAGTACAGGTTTGTGTTGTTTTTACCTTTCTAAAACATACTGCAATCCTGACCTGGAACAGAGTCCTGCACAGAGGAAATAATTGGTTTAGGGTTGGATGTGCTTGTCTAAATAACATGAAATTGCAAGAAATATATTATTATTAGGAAGAATTAATATAATAAAATTTATGCAGATTAATGAAACACTTTTACTTTCTATGTCCTGTCTTACAAACACCTGAATTTAAGCACAGTCTCCAGAACCAGTGAAAACATTACACCACTTTGTGAAAATCAGACAGATTTGGGTAACCAGTTGCTCAATTAAAGGTTTACCTCTTCATTAAAATGCCATTGTATCACAGTTTGCTAATGTCAGCTAACCTGGACAACTCAAATTTCCATGTGGAAGCCACACTGAAAAAAAACTGTGTCTAAAATAAGTATGTTCAGACAATCCAATTCACAAACATGGAGGTAGTAATCATGACATTATATTTAAGGGGTGTTAGGCTAAACAGCAGCAAGTTTTAAAAGTCAAATCTGAAGTATTATGGAATTTAGTTGTTCTAAGCAGTCACAATCTAAAACAAAAATTAAAAAAAAGAAAAAAGTATTATTTTTTAAATCTCTAGTCTGACAGAATGTAAGGCCCATCTGTGGGAAATAATGTTGAACTAGGTGTATGGCACAGGAGCTCAGAAAAGTAAATGATGCTCCATATATTCATAAACAAGAAAATAAAATGTACTCTATCAAAAATGTAAGGAAGTTTTTCAAAATATTTTGATGCATTGCAATCGTGCCCTATTTTACTTCAATGCTACAAGCAGGCAATGTATTGTCAGGTGATGCTGATGTTTTCCTTAACAGTGTAAAGTTGCTACTGACTGATATATGGCCTTATATCACCTGGAGATAAAACTAAAACTGAATCTACAGTATATGTCAAGTATTTTGTAAAACAAATATTTGATGGTTGAAGCATCTGCCATCATCAATATAACCATAAGCCACATTGGTACCCAAAAAACCCCAAACAAACAAACAAAAAACCCAACAACAACAAAACAAACAAACATCCCCACTACTGCAATAAGAATAAAACTTCAAATGCCACACTTTATGTGGTAAAATGCAACCTCATCTTCAGTAGCACTAACCTTCCATTTTCCCAGTTTCTTTCCTTCAGTCTTGAACATTACCTTGAACTTCCTTCCACCTCCAACCTCATGGATCACCAGTCCTGTTTCCAAACATCTAGCATTTTAAGTTTTTTTTTTTACCATGACCTGCTGCACTGGTTTTGATTAGAACAGGATTCTCTTCATAGCTAGTATGGTGCTGTACTTTGGATATGTGACTAAAATAGAGTTGATAACACAGGTAACATTCCATGGCACTTACACAAAGGCTTTTTCTACTTCTTGCACCAGCCCACCAGTGAATAGGCTGGAGGTGCACAAGAATCCAGGGGAGACCACAGACAGAACACCTGATTACAAACAGCAAAAGAGATATTCCTTACCGCATGACATCATGCCCAGGAATAAAAGCTGGAAGAAGAGAAAGAAGGGAGAAAATTTGGAATTACAGTGTTCGTCTTCCCAACTAACTGTTGTGCCTAATGAAGCCCTGTTTACCTGGAGATGGCTGAACACCTACCTGTCTATGGGAAGTAGTGAATTAATTCATTATTTTGCTTTGCTTGCCAGTGCAGTTTTTGTTTTTTCTATTAAGGTGTTTTATTTCAACCCACAGATTTTCTCATTTTACCCTTCTGTTTTTCTCCCCCATCTTTCTGTTGGGGGAGTGAGTGGCTGTACAGTGAGGCTGAGTTCTCTGCTGAAGCTAACCCACAACAGCTTCATTCCCTGCTCTGGTTCATAGTACACTAAGTGACATCCTGAAAACATTCAGCCTTCAAACTGTAAGGTGTTCTTACCCTTTTGCATTGACTCATGAATGATTTTTTTTAAATGGTAGCCATGTTACTGCCAGCTACTTGGTGCTATCTGCTCTCTACCTGTGCTGAATGGACGTGCTGGTTTCAACACAAGCAGAGGAGGATTTGGACTTCCACATCAGAGAATCTTGTGCAGACAGACATTGCCTAACCATGAGTGACATGACAGCATTTCCAAAAGTAAAGAAAAAGCACTGTCAAGAGCTGGTGGTGAATGAAAATTAATGGTCATGCTTCAGATTGATACATTTATTGTTTTGTTTGCATACAAAATTAATTTTGATATCAGGCTCTGGGACCTTAATCAACAGATGACTTCAAATGAAAGGAAAAAAATTATGTTAACTTATTTTTACCTTAACTCATATCCTAAGTAGATATTTTAAATGGCAGAGCTGAGTCATTTATGTAAAAATGAATTAATTTCTGACAACGTGTAATCAAAACCCACCTTGAGCAAAAAAGCAAGTTAACACGAGATCATTCCTCAAATTACAACAAATCCAGTATTTATCAGATCAACAGATAAAGATTTCCCAGAAGAAACATAAACATTTTACTTCTAATCTGCATATCTTTCATTTTTTTTAATAAAATGAGGCATATGATAATAAGAATAATTACTATGTGAAGAACATGTAATATAAAATGCTTGATTTTTTTTCTGGACCTGTAATTTTTAATTACTACTATTATAAATTTACGCCCCTTTTGCATTTCAAGTCTTACAATGAGACATTAGCTGAAAACACTCATGCAGAAAAATGTCCTCTTTAGTTTCCCAAATGTCTGGGGAAAGAAAAATAATATGAAAGGACATTCAGCGAAGGAGATACAGTCACATACGGTTTATGTTGTCATCTTTGGAAGAAACTTGGGTAAAAAGATTTGCAGAAACTATTGGAGTAATAGTTATCTGTTACATTAATCTGCTAAATCAAGAATCTAGAGATTTTTCTTCAAAGAGATTTTTTCACTTATAAAATGTTAGAAGAAAATAATTATTTTGTTTTAAATACCATCAGGACAATTAATAAAATCAAAAACACATCCACAAATATTTCCAGTCTTGTACTGGGAACATCAGAATTTCTAGGCTGCTTCCTGTGCAGCTGTGTAACTCTTCTTGACACTAGTGCTGGGAAATCCTGGAACAGTCTTTCTGATCAACAGATGAGAATAGATTAGACTCCTAACATGCAAGGCTGATGCCGAACTACTGAAAAATGCTGGAAGTTGAGACTATATGTAAATAAAAGAATCTCAAATCTATGCAAGACCAGGCTGGATGAGACCCTGAGCAATCTGATCCAGTGGGAGGTGTCCCTCCTCATGGCAGGGGGCTTGGAACTAGATATTACAACTAGATATTATATTATAACATAGGGCTCTCCTTAAAGTACCTGTGTCCACCCACAGGTATGAATAATTGTACTGAAAGAACAGGTCTGCTACAAAACCTACAGATGACTAAATAATCACAGTGATCAATATTTAGTATGTGGTCTGTAGGCCAAACGAATTCCTGTTGCTTATCTTCATTAAAAGCACACAACCACACAGTGGCATTTTAGATAATGTTAGAAAGCAGAAGCATAGAGCAATTTTTTTTTTCCCTACATTCTTCTTCATATCTCTGCCATTTCCTCACACTTCAGAACTGATATGTTAAAAAATATTTTGAGGCCTACAAAAGAAAATAAGCAGAGATTTCCAGAAAGCTCTCAATGGAGACACTTGAAGCTTCTTTAAAGAATCTTAGAATTGTTTATCTTCTTCTTTAGAATAGAAATTAAATGTCAATTACAGAATTTCCCAAGAAATAGGTTTTTTTTCCATTTTCTTGATTTGGGAGTGCGAAGACAAGAAAATTACTCATGAAAAAACATAAATTTTGCAAAGATGAGAAAGTAAACTTATTTCTTAGTGCAGTATACATGAAAAAGATGGTCTGCTACATAATGATAAAAGAAGAGCACATAATGATAAAAGAATATAAATGTTTCTTCAAATTTTTCTTTTTTTAGTTCTCTGAATTTAACCAGTCTGTCTTCACTTCTGCATTCAGGAATTTACATAAAAATATGCTTCTTTCTCAAATTCCCTTATTTGTTCAGTTATGAAAGTCCTTAACCACAACAAGTATATTGAACTTTTAGAACTGATAAGAGATATTCTTATATCAATATATATGTATGTTTGTATATATCTATGTGTATTGATACACATAATTACAGAATTTAAAAAGTATTTAAAGGAGACTGTCACATTTAAAGCCTTAACAGTAAGCTAAAAATCCCTGAAATAGTTTTATATAATGATAAAACTTAATATTTGCTTTCATTTTGCTGGTGCAAAAATTATTACTCAGTCTCCCTCCATGAGAAAAAGAATAAAAAAACAGAAGTAAGTTTCTATTCTTTCGTATAAAAAATAGAGTTTTTTTTTAGAGTCTCCCAGTTTTGAGATCTTGTGTGTTTTGAAGATCATGATGTAGTTATTCAGCTAGATGAGTGAGAAAAGCCTAGAGTGCATTCCTGTGAAAATGTGGTGATTAAATTTTCACACCAGATGAAACAGGTGGGGATTACCTCTGAGCGCTAACTGAAAAACAACAATTAAATTTGACACATGTGATTGATACACACGAATGAACATTTCTGATATTTATAAATCAGAATCTATAATCAGAATTTATAAATCTTTATCTTGATTATGTTTATCAATACCCAGAACTGAGTAAATATTCATAGATGCTACAACACAGAGGTATAACCAAATTAAATAATACAAAGTATGTTGTATAACAAATCAGAAAAATCCCTTCTGCTGTGTATCAAATCAGAAAAATCTGACTTATTGTGGGAAAATATCCTACTAGGTAAAATGTCCCAGTGAGACAGCAAAGAAGCCAATATAAAGCATTTATAGAACTTATTTTTCCATGTGATCATAGCCTATAGATTACCAGTGCCTATTCTTCTTACTTTATGGAAGAGTTCTAAAGCAACCTCTCTTTCATATTATTTAAATAGTAAACTGAAAAATCAAATTTTTAGAATCCTATGTCTTGCAAGAAGGGGGAAGACTATTGGAGACGTCCTTTATACAGAAACAACTGTTCAACACAATGTGACTTAGAGCTTGAATATGTTTGCATCAAAAAACATTGATGAAATTGTTTGGGTTTTTTTCATGAAGAAACAAACAAAAATGATAAGAGTAATGAAATTATGATGCACGCAATCAGCTGAATTTTTATCTCCATGTAAGAGCACAATAAAAATAATAAATCAATGAAAGCCCTGTTACATGGTCAGAAAAGCTCATTTGTGCAATACCCAGTGTGGTGGATTCATTTTGGTGATGACTGGAACTGGTTGTGTCTGACACGGGAGCAGCTCCTAATGCCTTATCACAGAAGCCACTCCTGCAGTTCCCCCAACACCAATACCTTGACACATAAACCCAATACATTCTCATATTAAATTGTTTTCTGGCATCAAAGTACAATGATAAAGATCTTATCAATGCAGAATTTTTCTCATATCTTATACGCTTGTTGGTTATTTCTTGCTGATTCTTGTAATGAAACTATTGTGCTATTTTCTGTTGTTTGTAGTCTATATTGTCTGTGGTCTATATTGTCAGTAGTCTGTATTGACCATTGACAGTTCCATCCCTGTTTATTTTGGGAGTGTTTTGCAAGCTCTGATTTCCTATTTTGACTGGTATTCTACGGTTTTCCTGAGCCATCTCTACGTTGGAACATTGTGTTGGTTATTTTGTCTGCAAACAAAATGGTAAAATCTTAATGTGCCCTGAAGGCAAACCATCACTAGTCCACCTACACTCCCTCAGCATTTGTTCTGTATCTGACTTGCCTGGCTTATGTAGAATTTTTGACCCTGCTGGAAACTCTTTGACAAAGCTCCTGCAGCATCAGTACTGACACATCTTAAGAATCACATCTGAGCTTTCCAACAAATAGTGTTTGGGAAAAGAAATTGCAAAGGTGTCAGTATAAAAAAAATAACAATAACCCACAATCAAAACAAAAAACACCAAAAAATCCCCCAACACTAACAAAAAAACCACCACCAAAAAACAGTAAGAGATGTCATCATTATAGAATTTGCATGAAAACACAAATCAAGATCAGTATTACATGTAATAATGCTGAATTTTGATACCCTTTATGAACCGCTGCTCACTCAATATAACTTACATCAGCTACCTAAACATTAAGGAGCATATCAGATACAACAGGCTGCCACCTTGGACATATATCACTGTATATCTGTTACACACATTCACAAGGCCTGTCAGATGTGTCATTGTCACTAGCAGGCATTGAAACAGCTCAATCTCCCATGCTAAAAGCCCTGTCTTCCCCAGGAATGTCTGTTGTCACATAGAGGACTTCAAAGCTAGAGGGCTCTCTTTCTTTCAGACAATACCTAGGTGGCACAAGAGTAGAATGCTCCCAGAAAAAGACAGGTAAGAAGCAAAAAACTCTTTTTGCTCTTGTCCTAAATAATAATACAAAACCTCCAAACAAATAAAAAAATAAAATAAAAAAACCAACAAAACAAACCCCACCCAAACCAAAACAAGTAGACATATTTCTAAATTACTAATTCAATTATAATAATTAAACAGATACTATAATTTTAAACCCTGGGCTTGTCTCTTTTGCCTTTCCATACCTCTAGCAGATGTCTCTTTCTACACAGCTGCTGAGGATTTCTAGTTTTAGTGGGCTTGCTGCTGAGGGTGCCATCCAATGACTGACATTTTTAAACATGTAGTATCGTATGCTGGCTTTTTTTTCTGGTGCCACTGAAAACTACAATGATAGTGGAACAGATTGACATTCAGAGACACAGGCTTATGGAAATGTTCTGAGCACACACTAGCTCTCTCAATTTCTCCCTTGAAGTAGCATTCTTAAGATTTTTCTTCTCTACCTTAGCAGAGTGTTCTCAGTGCAGCCATCGATTCAAGTCTATCAACATCAATTCATTCCCTGAAGTTCTTGTCTAGTGACTAATTGCCTCCTGTTGCAAGTCAGATATTCTCTGTATCCATTATCTCTATTTTTTCCACTTTTTTGCTATGATTCAAGATACAGAAAATGCTGTGCCTCTGCAACAGCTCAGATGGTGTTCATATAATTCTTTAGAAGAATGGAGGGCAAGACAAAGAGAGTGAATAGGGCAAGGGACAATGAAAATGACCAGTTTCTTAGTGTCATTTGTAGGAGGTTGTGTCACCACAGAGTTCTTTCCTGTGTCTGTGTGCCTGTGTCCTCACACAGAAGTAGAATTGTGGTTTTGACTGAGGTCAAAGTCACTTGCTATCTCAGTCTCTTCTCATTTGAAACAAAAGAGGACACCCACCAGTGACTGAGGATTTTTACTGAAGTTGCAGTGAACCATTAGCTACTTATATAGAATTTTTTTATTCTCATAGGCTGAAGGCATGTTAGACTCACAAACCCATTTCTGTTAGATTTCATGATGACATCCACAGACTCTGTTCAATCCAATAATATAAATCAAAATGCTGTGCTGTGAGAGTTGCTGCCTAAGACTCAGTGTAACAAGATCAAAAGTCCTAAAGACGTGTTCCCTTTGCCCCTTTCGGTATTACGCAGTCTATCCTTTCTGACATATTAGTCACCACTTCCCCTCTGTAATAAAAGAGTGATAATATCTATTTCACATCAGTGTGGTGTTGCTGCTTCAGTTTAAGAAGCCATGGAGTGATCCAAGTGTTCATTTCCATAAATGATACATCACAGACTCCTCCATTGTATCTTAAATACTCTGTGTATCAACATCTGTCCTAGTGTCGTGCATTTTATTTGAAGTAGTATCTTGTGTATTCCTTCTTCCTTCAGAGACTATCTTTATTTACTTGCATTTTACATTTGTTCATTAGAGAGCTGTAGATTGTTCCTTTCCCTCTCACAGGAACAAAAGCTGTACAATGCCCCATGAGCAAGCACAAAAGAGGTTTAATGAGGCTGCTGTTTTGAAATTTTCCATGGTATTCGACAGTGAATCATTTGTATATTCTTTTAAACAGTTTTCCTCTGTTTTACAGAGAAAATCCTTTCAAAGCACAGCACAAGATTTTTATTTTTTTCTTTTTTAGCTTTCCAGCATACTTAGTCCTCTTTACATCATCTTCACCATGAAGAGCTGACCCAATGCATTTCTCTGGACCATCAGCAGTAAGAGCTGGGCAGGATTGGGATTGGGCTCGGGCTGTACCTGTGGCAGCTTATCAGTTAGAGGAGCAGCAAGACCCAGTGGAAAGACCTGCAAGATCTTGTGACCATGTGACTCTGATGTAACTCTGAGGGTTCGTGGTTCTGACCCAGCATGGGACATTTAAATACCCCCAAAGAGTGGCAGCAACAGGGTCATAGAGTGGCAGGAAGGGCATAGCGTGCCAACTCATGCAGGTAGGGCAAGCAGGCAGGGGAAGTCTCTCTTGCTGAGGACACCAGCCTCAGTGCAGGAGCAATGGTCTCCACCTGGCAGAACACGACAGACTCCTCATGTGCTGCCCACACCACCACTGATGCTGCTACCCAAACTGAGCTCGAGGGGAGACATGCAAGCACAGGAGCATCAGGCTGCAGTGTGCTCAAGTATAACACTGGTGCAGGAGAGTAGCACAATGCTCACCTCTGGGATATGCGCTCGGGTAACAGAACTCCAAGAACAGGTGAGCAGGGTGAGAAGCATCAGTGAGTGTGAGTCAGAGATAGACCAGTGGAGTCACACCCTGCTTTCCCCAAAACAAACATCAGTTAGAGCTCACAATGAGGATGAATGGAAACAGGTCCCTTCTCATGCAGCAGGTGGCTCCTCCCACAGCCTCCTGCACATTCCCAGTTGGCCCTACATAACAGATATTGGGTTCTGGACTCTGAGGGACAGTCAAACAATGGACAAAGATAAAAACACTCCCAAGGAGCCACCAAAGGTAAGGCAGTCAGCACCACGTATCAAGACTACCTCTATGAAGAAAAACAGAATCATTGTTGTAGTTGATGATTCCCTTCTGAGAGGGACAGAGACGCCATACTGACGCCTCCCACAGGGAAGTCTGCTGCTTCCCTGGGGCCCAAGTTAAGGATGTGTCAAGAAAGCTCCCAACGCTGGTGTGGCCCACAGATTATTATCTGTTTGACCATTTTTGGTCCATTCATATAAGCAATGATGGACTAGAAAAAAAGAAAATTGAGGGCTCTTAAGAAGACTTCAGGACTCTAGGTCAACTGGTCAAGGGACTGGCAGCAGAGGTAGTGTTCTCCATGTCCCCAGTAGTGGAGACCAACCCAAACAGATTGAGGAAGACCCAAGAGATGAATTCCTGGCTTTGAGTCTGGTGCCCCCAGCAGGACTTTGGGTTTTCTGGTCATGTGTGGGTTTACATGATGCCAGGCCTGCTGGTGGCAGATGGGGTACACCTATTCCAAAAGGGGAGAAGGCTTTTATCACAGAAGCTGGTTGGGCTCATTGACAGGGTTTTAAACTAGATTGGAACAAGGAAAAGGGAAGGACCAGGATCACTAGATACAAGCCTAGAACACCCGTGGAACAGTGTGATGGATCCACTGTTATTTCAGGGGAATCAGGGGATAGTGGGCCATGCAATAAGGAAGGTGCAAAGGCTATTGACAAGCTAGAACCCATGTTAGTGGATGGGAGCAATCAAGCAGGGAGTAGGGGTAGAACTCAGGAAGAAGAGGAAAGTCTGCTAGCTATGGAAGAAAGGACAAGCAGGGACTGGAAGACAGGGATGGGGAGTAGAAAGCAGCCCCCACAATCTAGGAGGAAATGATCTATTGTGCTACTTAGATATGCACAAGTCTATGAGACTGGATGAGATCCACCCAAGGGTACTTAAGGAGCTGGCAGATGTGCTCACCAAGCCACTCACCATTATTTGTCAGCAGTCCTGGCTAACTGGAGAGGTCACAATTGACTGGAGGCTAGCAAATGTGACAGTCACCTACAAGAAGAGTGGGAAGGATGATCCAGGACACTACAGGCCTGTCAGTCTGACCTCAGTACCAGGAAAGGTCATGAAGCAGGTTATCCTGAGTGTCATCATATGGCATTTACAAGACAACCCAGTGATCAGGCCCAGTCAGCATGAGTTTACAAAAGGCAGGTCCTGTGTGACTAATTTGATCTCCTTCCACAATAAGGTGACCCTAGTGGATGAGGGAAGTGCTGTGAACATTGTCTACCTGGACTTTAGTAAAGCCTTTGACATTGTTTCCCACAGCATTCTCCTTCAGAAACTCATGGCATAAGGCTTGGATAAGTGCACTCTGCACTAGATAAAATCTGGCTGGATGGCCAGGCCCAAAGAGTGGTGGTGAGCAAGCCCAGCAGGGGTAGTGCCCTGCTAGACCTACTGCTTATGAACAGGGNAAATGTGACAGTCACCTACAAGAAGAGTGGGAAGGATGATCCAGGACACTACAGGCCTGTCAGTCTGACCTCAGTACCAGGAAAGGTCATGAAGCAGGTTATCCTGAGTGTCATCATATGGCATTTACAAGACAACCCAGTGATCAGGCCCAGTCAGCATGAGTTTACAAAAGGCAGGTCCTGTGTGACTAATTTGATCTCCTTCCACAATAAGGTGACCCTAGTGGATGAGGGAAGTGCTGTGAACATTGTCTACCTGGACTTTAGTAAAGCCTTTGACATTGTTTCCCACAGCATTCTCCTTCAGAAACTCATGGCATAAGGCTTGGATAAGTGCACTCTGCACTAGATAAAATCTGGCTGGATGGCCAGGCCCAAAGAGTGGTGGTGAGCAAGCCCAGCAGGGGTAGTGCCCTGCTAGACCTACTGCTTATGAACAGGGAAGGGCTGGTGGAAGATGTGGTGGTTGGAGGTCGCTTGGGCCACACTGACCATGATATGACAGAATCTTCAGTATGTGGTGAGGTTAGGAGGGCTGTCAGCAAAATCCCTGCCTTGGACTTCTGAAGGGCTGACTTTGGTCTATTCAGGATGCTGATTCAGAGACTCCCTTAGGAAGCAGTCCTCAAAAGCAAAGGGGCCCAGGAAGGCTGGGATTACTTTAAGAATGAAGTTAGGAAGGCACAGGAGCAGGCTGTCCCTATCTGCCATAAAATGAGCCAGCAGGGAACAAGACTGGCCTGGTTAAACAAGGAGCTTGTGCAAGAACTCAGGGGAAAAAAGAGAGTGTACCAACTTTGGAAAAAGGGGCAGGTGAACCAGGATTTAAGGATATTGTAAGGTCATGTAGAAATAGAAATAAAGATGAATAAAAGAAATAAAGAAATAAAGATGCAAAAGCTCAGTTTGGACTTAATCTGGCCAATTCTGTCAAGGATAATAACAAGTGCTTTTATAAACACATTAATAACAAAAGGAGGTCAGGGAGAATCTTCGTTCCTTATTGGACGAAGGAGGGAACATAGTAACAGAAGACAGAGAAAAGGCTGAGTTACTTAACACTTTCTGTGCCTCAGTCTTTTAACAAAAAGGCTGACTATGCCCAGGGCAGCTGGGCTCCTGAGTTGGTAGATAGGCGTGGGCAGCAGAATATCTCTTCTGTAATCCAGAAGGAAGTAGTTAGTGACCTGCTGTGCCACTTAGATCCTAACAAGTCAATGGGTCTGGATGGAATTCATCCTAGGGTGCTTAGGGAGCTGGAACAAGAGATGACTAAGATGTTCTCCATCATTTATCACTGGTCCTGGCTACCTGGGCAGGTCCCAGGTGACTGGACGTTGACCAGTGTGACACCCAGCCATAAGAAGGACCAGAAGGAGGATCTAGAAAACTATAGGCCTGTCAGCCTGACCTCAGTACCTGGGAAGGTTATGGAGTGGATCATCATGAGTGCCATCGAGTGCATGTACAAGAAAACCAGGAAATCAAGCCCAGCCAACATGGGTTTAGGAAAGGAAGGTCCTACCTAACCTCATTCTATGACTGGTTAACCTGCCTGGTAGATGAAGAGAAGTGGATGTGGTCTACCTAGATTTCAG
Organism: Indicator maculatus; assembly: GCA_013399975.1. Classification (NCBI taxonomy): domain Eukaryota; kingdom Metazoa; phylum Chordata; class Aves; order Piciformes; family Indicatoridae; genus Indicator; species Indicator maculatus. The sequence goes on from VXBD01006592.1 coordinate 114,035, forward strand.
CAAAGCCTTTGACAGTCTCCCACAGCATCCTCCTGAAAAAGTTGGCAGCCCATGGCTTGGACAGGTGCACCCTTCACTGGGTTAGGATCTGGCTGGATGACCAGGCACAGAGAGTGGCTGTGAATGGTGCCACATCCAGCTGGTGTCCAGTGACCAGTGGTGTCCCCCAGGGGTCAATACTGGACCCAATTCTATTGAACATCTCTATTGATGACCTGGAGGAGGGGATCGAGTCAACCGTCAGTAAATCTGGGGATGACACCAAGTCGGGAGGGAGTGTGGATCTCCTACAGGGTAGGAAGATGCTGCAGAGAGACCTGGGCAGGCTGGGTCAGTGGGCTGAGGCCACTGGTATGAGATTCAACAAGGCCAAGTGTAGGGTCCCTCACTTTGGCCACAGTAACTCCATGCAATGCTACAGACTGGGGGATGAGTGGCTGGAGAGCAGCCTGGCAGAAAGGGACCTGGGATTGCTGGTTGACAGCTGTCTGAACATGAGCCAGCAGTGTGCCCAGGTAGCACAGAAGGCCAATGGCATCTTGGTCTGTATCAGGAATAGTGTGGCCAGCAGGACTGGGGATGTAATTCTGCTGCTGTACACAGCATTGGTGAGGCCTCACCTTGAGTACTGTGTGCAGGTCTGGGCCACTCACTTCAGGAAGGATATTGAGATTCTGGAGTGGGTCCAGAGGAGAGTGACAAGACTGGTGAGGGGGCTGGAGGGAAAGTCGTATGAAGAAAGGCTGAGGGAGCTGGGGTTGTTCAGCCTGGAGAAGAGGAGACTTAGAGGGCACCTTATCACTCTCTACAACTACTTAAAAGGAAAGAGTAGTCAGGTGGGGGTTGAGCTCTTCTCCCAGGCAGCTAGTGACAGGACAAGAGGGCATGGTATGAGGTTGTGCCAGGGGAGGTTTAGGTTAGATATTAGGAAGCACTTCCTCACAGAAAGGCTGATTAGGCACTGGAATGGACTGCCCAGGGAGGTGGTGGAGCCACCATCACTGGAGGTATTTAAGAAAAGATTGGATGTGGCACTTGGTGGCATGGTTTAGATGATGTCATGGTGTTAGGTCATAGGCTGGACTTGGTGATGTCAGAGGTCTTTTCCAGCCTCAATAATTCTGTGATTCTGTGAGTGGACTTAAGTCTGCCTGCTGCCCAGTTACTAGTGATATTCCCCAGGGTTCAGTACTGGGGCCTGTCTTCTTTAATGTCTTTATTAATGATCTGGGTGAGGGGATCGAGTGCACCCTCAGTAGATTTGCAGATGACACCAAGCTGGGTTGCTGTGCAGACCTGCTAGAGGGTAGGGAAGCTTTACAGTGAGACTGATGGGCCAAGACTAGTTGTATGACGTTTAACAAGGCCAAATGTCACAACAACCCTGTAGCAAGCTACAGACTTGGGGATGTGTGGTTGGAAAGCTGCAGCTTGGAGAGGGACCTGGGGTGACTTTGGAGGTCTATTCCAGTGTCAATAATTCTGTGATTCTGTGACTAGAGGAAAAGGTTACTTGTTGCTCCAGGGGAGGTTTAGGCTGGATATGAGGAAATACATCTTTATTGAAAGAGTTATCAAACATTGGAACAGTCTGCTCTGGGCAATGGAGGAGTCACCATCCCTGAGGGTGTTCAAGCAGCATGTGAACCTGGCATGTAGGGACACGGTTTAGTGTTGACCTTTCAGTGCTGGGTTGAGGGTATTCCACAATTCTGTGATGATCTGATCCAGGAAAGCAAGTATAATTGAAAAAGAAACTGAACTTCCCAAATACAACTGCTGCAAGCGGTTCTCATCAATTTTTTATCTTCAGTATTAACCTCAGCCTCCCTAAAATTCATATAATGGTTTTTTATAATAATTGCATTTATATAAACTCTCTAATTGTCCTCTTCCATTTGAAATATAGGATGACATTATATATTTAAATAGCAGAAAAGTTCCAAGTAATACAATAAGGCAAAATTTTTGTCCTAGCAAAAATTATAGGCTTCTACTTTAAGTGTATCAAAATGTTGGTATGTCATTTATAATTAAAATTGTTAAGAAGGAAAAAAAAAAAACAAAACGAAACCAAAACCAACCAAACAAATGAACAAACAAGAATGAAGAAGATTTGTGATTGACAAAAGCAGAAAATAAAGTCTAGAAAAGTGTTTGGCTATGTCACAAAAAGCTCATGGAATGATAGAATCCTTATCATATACTCCCTATCATATACTCCCTCTGTCTCAGGCTATTCCAACAACTATGTGTCCAAAACACTAGCCAAGTGTACTTCAGAGGTTATTTTATTTATTAGAGGTATTATGGATGGGACTGCATCAAATGTAATTCTTTTTTCTGTTCCAGGCACGTTAGCATCTTCAAACACTCTTTTATGTACTCAAGCTGTACTCCAGTCTTGCAGGAGGTAATCTTGGTTTTGTAGTATGAAAATCATCACTCTTATAGTGCATAAAAGTCCTCCCACTATTCTAGACACTTTGAACTGAGAGGATAAAAAGCCCTACTCATGAAAGGTTATTTATGTCTGAGGTTTACAGAGACACTGTATAGTTGTCAGCAAAGATTAAAAGGCATGTGTGCACACAGCCGTTCTGTTTTACTGTATTTAAGCTGATCTTAATATATATGAGGTCTTCTGCTTTTGTTCAGGACTCACAGACAACTTATTTGAACAAATGCATTTAACAATACTGATGTAAATGTTCATGTTTTAAAGCTTCGGGAAGAATTATCTTCTGTGTTGTTATGCTGGCACAGAGAGATGCTGAGTGCCTTCTTTGCTTCACTCTTTACTCCTAAGACTGAACTCCCCCCTAAGACTCTCCACTAGTCAATGAAGATTGGGTTAGGGATCAGTTACATAAATTGAATATTCACAAATCCATAGGCTCTAACAAGATGCACCCAAGAGCGTTAAGAGAGCTCTCTGGTGTTTTTGCTCTACCACGTTCCATCATTTTGGCGAAATTGTGGCAGACAGGAGAGGTGCCTGAGGACTGGAGGAAAGCCAAGGTCACTCCAGTCTTCAAAAAGGGCAAGAAAGAGGTTCCAGGAAACTACAGACCAGGGAGCCTCACCTTCATCCCTAGAAAAATGATGGAGAGGCCCATTCTGGAGGTCATCTCTAGGCACTTGGAAGAGAAGATGATGATGATCAGGAGTAGTCAACATGGATTTACCAAGGGGAAATCAAGCTTGACTAATCTGATAGTCTTCTATGATGTCGTAACTGAATGGGTAGGTGCAGGAAGATCAGTGGATGTAGCCTACCTTGACCTTAGCAAGGCTTTTGACACTATCTCTCATAACATTCTTGTGAGTATGATCAGGAAGTGTGGGATAGAAGAACAGGCAGTGAGATGGATTAGGAACTGGTTACAAAACAGAGTGCAACGAGTGGTGGTCAGTGATGCCAAGTCCAGCTGGAAGGATGTAACTAGTGGAGTCACCCAGGGATCAGTGTTGGGTCCAGTTCTGTTCAGCATCTTCATCAATGACATTGATGAGGGGACAGAGTGTCTGCTTAGCAAGTTTGCTGATGACACCAAGCTGGGAGGCTTGGCTGATATGGCTGAAGGCTGTGCAGCCATTCAGTGAGACTTGGACAGACTGGAGAGCTGGGCAGAGAGGAACCTAGTGAGGTTCAACAAGGATAAGTGCAGAGTCCTGCATCTAGGAAGGAATAATAAACTGCACCAGTACAGGTTAGGAAGTGGTCTGCTAGAGAGCAGCCCTGTGGAGAAGGACCTGGGAGTCCTGGTGGATAACAAGTTATCCATGAGTCAGCAGGGTGGCCTTGTGGCCAAGAGGGCAAATGGGATCCTGGGGTGCATTATGAGGATTATGTCCAGCAGATTGAAGGAGGTTCTTCTCCCCCTCTACTCTGCCCTGGTGAGACCTCACCTGGAATATTGCTTCCAGTTTTGGGCTCCCCAGTTCAAGACGGACAGGGATCTACTTGAGAGAGTCCAATGGAGGATGACTAAGGGAGTGGAGTGTGTTCCCTATGAGGAAAGGCTGAGGGACCTGGGGCTTTTTAGTGTGGAGAAGAGAAGACTGAGAGGGGATTTAATAAATATTTATAAATATCTGAGGGCTGAGTGTCAAGACGGAGGGGAAGGGCTCTTCTCCATTGTACCCTGTGATAGGATAAGGGGTAATGGATATAAACCACAGCACAGGAAGTTCCACCTCAACATGAGGAGGAACTTCTTCACTGTGAGGCTCACAGTACACTGGAACAGGCTTACCAGAGAGGTTGTGGAGTCTCCTTCTCTGGAGACTTTCAAGACCCATCTGGATGTGTTCCTGTGTGACCTGCAATAGATTCCATGGTCCTGCTCTTGCAGGGACATTGGACTCAACGATCTTTGGAGGTCCCCTCCAACCCCTAACATCCTGTGATCCTGTGTGATCCTGGGAAAACTTCACACTTTTCTCATGGGAAATCTTGCTATGTTGTGGTCCACAGTGCAAGATTAACCTTATTGGGGCTCAACAATAATGAGCAGAACCCATCTTCATTGAACAAACACCCCCATTAAGGTAATGAAAAAGAGGCTACAGGTACAGTTCCAGCACTTATCACAAAGAATCTTTGTCCAAAGCTTGTTAAATCAGGTTTTGCCACGAGACAAAGATTTTTCCCTTAAAATTTAATTGAATACATTTTATGTATTTAAGTATGTAACCAAATTTATTTCTCATGTTTGTTAAATGCTGTATACCATAACTGTATGAACCACCTCATTACCTCATACTCTGCTAACACTAATGAACCTTATACAGTTGTCTCCAGCTTCATTTTACATAATAAATTTGCATATCAGAATTCATAGAAAGATCAAGATAAAATAAAAAAAATCATACTTTTTCATATAATTTCCAGAAAAAATACCATCTCTTTTCATTAGAAAGCATTTATAGTATGTTTTATTTATAGCATATCTTTGCTTTGCTGTGACATATATCTGATAATAAATATCAATTTAATAAAATAAGTAATTTAAAGTCAATAGTAAATTAGAATTTCTTAGATGAAAAACATATAGGTTATTAGAACTGAAGGTGAGATAGCTTAAATAATCTTTTAAAAACATTTAATTCAGAGTTATTTTTGTTTGACTTTCAAACAAATTCTCCAAAGAGCAACAGATAAACTACATAACTTCCTCAAATTCTCTGAAGTGTTTGTTTGTAGGCCACAATAAGGTCTTGCTGGAGCCTTCTCTTCTCCATACTGAATAACCTCAATTCTCTCAGCCTGCCCTCATATGAGAGGTGTTCCAGCCCTCTGATCGTATGTGTGAAAGAGAGACTTTTAGGTGGTGTTCTGTTTTGTACTGTTTTCCTGATAGTAATTATTTCTGTTCTGGAGAACAGGAAGTAATTTAATCATAGTACAAGAAGTAATTGTGAATATTGTTTACTGGTGATACATGATATACAATCATTTTAGACAAGATGAAACAGAAACTCATGATGTTCTTTAATAAAAATGTTATATATATTTGAAAGCAAATTTGTAGAATAGATGTAGATGATGAAAATTAAGTAGTAGAGTATTTCTGGGAAGACAGTTGGAGAAAAAAAGAGAGTGATTCAACATAATGGAATAATTTTTTAAACAGAATAGCCAAGAAAATTTTCTGAATTTACACATTGGAGAAAAATTGCATAGAGGTAATAAAGAACACATAGCATGACAGAAAAAGAGACATTAGAAGAAGAATAAAATTAGGTCAATTTGAAAAGAACTTATTACTTGCAATATTGTCTCTATCTCTGCTGTGTTGCTCCCACTCACCCTTATTTTGAACTTTCATCTGTCAGCTTGACGCATCCCAGTGTTTTTCTGATCTGGCATTAAAAACACTGAACAGTAATTCAATATTATGAAACTCACTGCTCTGTTTTTGTTTTTGTTTGTTTGTTTGTTTTTCTGTAACAGGATGAGGACAGGCAAAGTGCTTTCTTGCTTAAGTAGCTCTGTTTAAAATTTACTGGAATTAACTGCATGATCAGTGCTAATGATAGAGTTAATTACAAGTCAGAAATCATGACCAAATTTTATGCAACAGAAACTGCTGGAAGGAAAAAAAAATACAAATTTGAACAAGCTGTTTTGTTAAATAAATTCATTTATTTAACTTTCTTATATCATTATTTATGTATTTTATTTATTTATTCACAGCTTCATTGAAATAAAATATTGAGAAACGTCAAAGAAAGGCATTTGAATATCAAAAGAATAATCATAACATTATTTTAGTGAATTGCTTGAAAAATTACTGTTCTGTTAGGAAACATACAGGTCAGGTCTTCACCTGGTGTGAATAAATAAATTCACCAAATTTTATGTCAACTCCTAGTGCTTAGTGATCCAGATAAATATTCTTTGACTGCTGTGCAATGGCCAGAGATAAAGATAGCACTAACTACTTATTGGTTTTCAGTGGGATCTTTCCCAAGGAAGAACTCTCCAGAATAGTTTTGATATAGTATAATTCTTCTTGTTCTGTCAATATTGTGAAACTTGTCAATGCACAAAAATCCAGAACAAATGAATCACCAGGGAAGATTACCATACTCGGTTCCATTATGAAAGTTAATAAACTACATAGGACTGAATTTCACAGCACTCCATCTACTCTGTGGATAAAGCATCATCCATCCACAGCTTGTTGAGAGTAGGAGAACAGGAGAGCTGGCAAGAAGTGCCTATCCAGTGAAGAACCAACTTGAAACATGTTCTAGGAAAGGGAAATCTGTCCAAACCCATGCAGGTTTAGCACAGATATAGCTACAAAACTTCACTGAATATTGTGTTTTCATACAGCTTGACCAAAAGTGACTTCAAATGTGATGAAGGACTTTGGTTCCCAGTAGGACTGAAGGATTCTGTAGTCCAGGTTCACGCATTCCAACAAAAAGTTCTGTACCATGGCCATGTTATCAGTGTACAGATCCCTAGAGCGTAGTGCAGTGGGAAAGGATCCCCAGAGTTCACTCAGACACTGATGTGCCTGCTTCATCAGCACAGTCCAAAGACAGCTCTGCTTGCCATTTGGCAGAATCTTGAGCTTGAATCCTTCCTATGATGTCACTGGACTAGGTATTTCCTCCTTCAGCTGAAGCATTCATTCCCACTCAGCAGCCCTCTCCAGCCCTCTGGACCTTTATGGTGTGCAAGCTGCTGGCAGCCTCTCCCAGTTGGGGTGCATCATAGACCATCATGGTACTTCTCAGGCTTTATAATGAAGGAGAAAGAAAGGAGGCTTTCACTCAGATCACACTGCTTCCCATTTTGACATCTGAAGCCTGACAGAAATAAATGTGCAAATTCTAGACTTAATATGATTGCCATAAAAAGCAAACTGACTGCAGTGTTAAGATGACTGGTTGAAATTCCCAGCAGAAAGGCTTAAGAATGAGGGTAAATTAATAAATCATGGAACGGTGAATGATGAACTATCTGACTAGGTGGCAGAGGACTGTGCATGCTTCCAGTTGTCAGGTTAGATACTTGTGTATAATGGAAGGATTAACAACAAGACTAAAAATGCAGTTGGGTTATTGATTTATGTAATAAAAGGCAGAACTTTAGCTGCTCTGTGACCAAGGGGAGAGCAGAGATTTCAGGATGATGTACTTCATTGCTTTCCTTCACTAGACATGTGGAAAGCAGGGGTCTGTTTTTGTAATGCCATCACTCATACAGAGACCAGGAAAGGCGAACTCTAGCCCTCCAAACAGTGCCAGAACCCATATCTTGACTGAACTAATTAATCTGAGCACTGGAAATTTGTAAGTCATCTATATATTTTTTTAATAGCAATCTGTATTTGAAGAATCTTAAACTAAGCATTTTACTCTGTTTAACCAGACACATGCTTCAGAGGGAATTGAATGATGCACTTAATATGGTTGGTAGCAAATAAAATAAAATATGAGCAAACAAAATAAAATATGTTAACTGATTTACTCCTTTTCTTGCCCTCCAGTTAACATTAGTCACTGCTTTTTCAGATCCTAAATTACATCCTAAATATATTCTTGTTATAGAAAAGTAGTCATAATTTATGATGAAACCACATCACAATATTTTAAGGAAAGTTTAAATTTGGGAAGCTGTAAAAGAATTTGTTGTGGTATTTAATTCAATACCATTAGAACGTGGAGCTTCTTTTCATCTCATTTTCTTCATAATAATGAAGTTTTACATATAGAAATATTTCCAGAACTTTCTAAACATTACGCTTTCTAAGTAGAACAGTGATTCTTGTTTGCATTAAATATGTGATGTGAAACTTACTGGAATCTGAAGAAAAAGGGGACACCTGCAGAGAAATCATCTTTGTTATGGCAAATAGTAGAAGTAAATTCTCAGTGTTTTATTTTGAATTACTGTGACTCTACATGCAGAAGTAATTGTGTTCTGGAGTGACTGTGGCTGGATGGTGGAAGGGAAAGGTGAAAGGGCTGGGAAGGAAACAGCCTTCTCACAGTCAGACGTTGCATGAGTTTCGTGGTCAAGGATACTGGACAGGAGGTGGCCAGTTTAGGACTTGATCTTCAGCTGAAGTTTTCTTATTGAGGCTAACTCACCATAATGAATGCTGTATGTGTGGCATCAGGGGCTGAGGCCATGTATGCTGCTCATTAGTCCATCACTGCTCACAGAACAGTCTACCTATATCTCACCATACATTGCCTCCTCACACACACTTAAAAAAGCCATTTATGTGGAACTTTCGTCTCGTGGATTAATTAATGCAATTCAGCAAGCTGAGTTACAATCAGTTTAGAACTTTTGTTAAATCATTTTCCTCTATAAAAAAACAATGGAAATTTAAATAAGAAAAATACATATATATCATCAAATTTGAATAGACTAAATCCCATATCCTTTAATGTGCTAATATTGAAAAAGAAAGGCAGGAAAAAACAATGCAGTTGAGCAAGAGAAAGACAGCTCATCTAGTGGAAACTAGAAAATGTGTTGTGCTTAAATAAGGAACAGAAGCACCCTCAGTTTAATTTTTTTCAAGTACACCATAGATTTTTCAAAGCCAAGTTTATTTCTGTGATTGCTTCTCACAGAGCTAAGTTTTTGCAATATGCAGGTGTAGTACAGATAGATTTTGTCACTAGTTTAGATTGAATTCACTATATCAATCTGAAATGGCTATGAATTTGGAATAGGAATAGGCTTATTCAACTAAATTCCCCAGGCAGCATACAAATTTAGAACTGCAATTTACAAATGGCTACTTCTAGAATAAATACATAGAAACAGAGTGGAAGTAATCTTCTGGTAGTTAATATATTATTTTCTAATAGTTGACCATGTTGCTGCTTGAATAAAAAAGGTGGCAAATCTCTTCTAATTACAGATTAAGCAATACAGGAACATTTTTTCTGAATGATAATGCAGCACACTCCAAAATCTTGCCTATTAGTTTTTCATATTTTTTTCAATCCTTTGTTTATTCTGTAATACATTATAGACTTCCACTGCCTCTGGGGTTATTATGAGATTATGGATTGGAATGGAGGAGAAAATCAGAAGGACAAAAATGAGAAAATGCATGGGTTGAGATAAACACAATTTAAGAAGTGGAGTTAAACAAGCAAGCAAACAAGCAAACAAAGCAAAACAAAAAAAAAAAACCCAAAACAAAAGAAAAAAGATGCTAAAGCAATCACTTACCTCCTCTGATGAGAACAGCAATATGGAGCCAGGCTCTGAGCAAAAGATACTTTGGAAAAACTCCTACCCTGCAGCTTTTATTGATGAGCATGATGTTGTATGGAATGGGGTTTCACTTTAGTCAATTCGGATTTGCTGTCCTGCCTGTATCTCCTCCCAGTCTTTTCCCAGCCTCAGCCTACTTGTTGGAGGGGGCAGAGTGGGAAGCAGAAAAGGGATTGGCACTGTGCAAGCATGGTTTAGCAATAGCCAAAAAACATTAGCAACACTCTTTTGGTGGCACATCTACACCTCAGCCCTGTACAGGCTTCTATGAAGAAAAATAACTCCATCCAAGCTTGATCCAGTACAGCAATAAAACCCATAAGCTTAAAATAAAATAACCAAAGCCTAAAGTTAGTGGTGAAAGCTTTAACAAGACATTTACAATTTGCTAACCGGAAGCTGATCTAGTCAATGTATTTCCTTCAAAAATGAATCATAGAATCATAGAATCAAACAGGTTGGAAGAGACCTCCAAGATCATCCAGTCCAACCTATCACCCAGCCCTAACCAATCAACTAGACCATGGCACTAATTGCCTCACCCAGTCTTCTCTTGAACATCTCCAGGGACAGTGACATTTTAACATATATTTTCAAAATAAAAACAAAAGGTTATAAAATTAAGGTCCAAATTATTTCTATCCTTATTTGTTCAACTTATCCCTTATACAGGAATGATAAAAAATGTGTAGTATAAGAAAAGACAGTATATTAGAAGGCAAGGCAAGATGAAATTTACTTTACAAATAGATGATAATAAAGGGAAATAAGTGTAGGCACTATGGCTACTAATGGGAAAAGAACATCCTAAATGTGGAAATATCTCAATAACCACTAAAACTTTCATTATGAATTTCTGATGTTTACTTGGACAATATCTTTAATAATATTATTCTGTGGTGGATCAGCTTTCTAACATACAGGTAGCATCCTCACAAACTATTTTACATAAAGCAGTAAACTGAAACTCCTCTAATGAGAGAAAAAAATCAATCAAACAAAACAACACCCCCCCAAAAAACCCTATACCAAAAAATCATTAAATGTAACATGAAATTAGGTTAATACTCTGTCTAATAAAATAGTCATCTCAGAGTGTGTCATGTAATTTCCATTCATTACAAGTTAATTTTAAAATACTGTCCTATTGGATAGGTTTATCATTCTCAGATAAGCACAGGTTCTGAAGGATAATCTTACCTTCAATTAATTTCCTGAAGCTAAATAGCTGTCTAAAATTCTGCATCATATGTGGTACTGTAGTTCATTTATCTTCTAAATGATTCTTTTTACTCTGCAAGTACAGTATTTGTATGCACAAGATAACTAAAATAATCCTTTGAAAACTTTATTGTTTTAAGCTAAGAACTAGTCGATAGTGTTGAGTCATGTTATATTTTGAGGATCTTTTTCTACCTGCAACAGGTATATGTTGGGCTGTGTTTGTTTATTTGTTTTTGTTAGATTTTTTTCATTTGATGCTTTATTGCATTCTTACAATTGATGGTTGAAATGTTGAACAAAAGATATGTTTATAAGGAATGTCCATGGGCTAGACCTTTGCAGTTGTCAAGTGTGGTGAACCTAAGAATAGAAGAATATGACTATGTCTGTCTTAACATGATGAACAGAGACAGGAAATATTATTCAGAACTGGAATTCACTTGTTTTGTTGAATTGTTAAATCACAGTTTTACCTTGAATGAGCTAACATGATTCCACATGTGTGTTTAAGATGCAGAGATCAATCTGTAAGTGATTATATGAATGTTTTTGCTGTAGCTGAGTTTCCTTCCCTGCAATTGCCCCAAAACCACCCACCTACTGCACATTCTGTGGCTCTAGAAATATCAAAAGCTACAAGACAGAGCCCTTGTCTATCCTGTTTCTTATAAATTTATGAGTTCGAGTTATTTAAGATTTTTACAAAATCTTAAGATTTTCACAAAATCTTACAAGATTTTTACAAAATCTTAAATTTTTACAAAATATCACAAGCCTAAAAATATCTAACACAAGAAGAAAAAACGAGCTAAAAAAATTCTTATGTGAAAATATCCAGAAAAATTCTATGTTAATCTGACTTAATGGAAAATTCTTTCTAGTAACAAAGCAGATGATCTTGTTATATAGAAAAATCTTTCCAGACCATTACAAATGTTACACCACTAATGGCTAAATATGTCCTCCTAATTTTCTGTCCAAATATATCCGTGATTTATTTCAAAGAATCAGACAATCATAAAATGCTTTGGGATCGAAGAGACCATGGGCAGGGATACCTTCCACTAGATCAGAGCTTCATCCACCTTGAACACTTCCAGGGAGAAGGTATCCACAACTTTTCTGGCCAAACTATTTCAATGTTTCACCACTCTCATCATAAAAATTATCTTCCTTATGACCAATTTAAGTCTACCCTCTTTCAGTTTAAAACCATTACCCCTTGTTCTATTGCTATCAACTTTGGTAAAAGCTCTTTGTCTTTAAGACCACTTTACATGTTGAAACACTGCAATCAAGCATCTCCAGGGGCCTTCTCTTGTCCAACCTCCAAATTTCTGGACTTTCTTCACAGGATGTATATTCCATCCCTCTGACCATTTCTGGACCTGCTCTAACAGGTCCATGGCTTTATTGTGCTGAGGGCTCCAGACTTGGAACTACAGGTGGGATCTCATGAGAGCAGAGTAAATAGGAAAAATCACCTCCTTCGATCTGCTGGTCACACTTCCTTTTATGCAGCCCAGATTATGACTTGATTTCTAAGCTGTGAGCACATATTGGTGACTCCATTTTTTTGTTCACCAATACCGTCAAGTCCTTCTCTGCAGATCTAATGAACAATTGCATTATTATTATAACCTTTGCTGTTACTATACATTTATAAATCATCTTCGACTTCCTAAGTATTTGTTCTGTGGTTTAAACTCTAAAAATATATACCTATATAAATGTAAAACATTTAAAACATATCTTTATCTTTTCTTTTGCAAAGTGGCTTGAAATTGAAGGTATGGATAAATGCTCTATCAAAATGTCCCCATCATTTGCTGGATCTCTTCGCACTTTGGTCTTATTTAGAAAAGAATAATTGATCTGATACCGTGTTTTCTCCCTCCATCCCCAAAAATCCATTCTCATTCCTCTTTTCATTAGTTATCTTCTATCTCTTTGCTTTCACAAACATATAGAATTGGAGAGTTTGACATTTATACAAAAATGTTAGCCTAAGGGTGGTAAGCTACACTGCCTGGGTGAACACCTCTATATTTAATTTTCCAAATGCTAAATAATTTATTTCAGAGAGCAGCCCCTATCATCATTAAAATAATTTTTTCAGAGTTTTCAGAATATCATTCAGTCAAAATAGCTGCTGGTAATAGGAAAACTACATACATATGAACAAGAATTTTTTTGCTGTAAGGCAAAGACTGTTGCTAAGTGCTGAGGCAAAGCACAACACCCCAGAAGGGACAGGAGGAGGTATTTGGTTACTGACATGCAGTTCTGGTGAGTGTCTAACTGTTAAGTTGCTGTAGAGAGGAATTAATGCTATCAGTAGAGCAAACAGAGACTCATGGAGTCAGACAGTTTTTTCTGACTGATGTTGGGTGAGAAGATCTGGAATCATCTGCACATTTCCACCTCTTTTTTGAGATAGTACATGGAATATATAGTAAATAATATCTCACTTTCACTTACAGAACTAATGAACTACACTTTAAGCAATCCTTATGTGGTGCACACAAGGTCCTAAATACTTTTGTAAGCTTGTTACGCTTAAGTAGTATGCACAAAATGTTGTGCAAAAATAAATAAAATAAAATAAGAGCTTTATATCATTCAGCATGACAACTTAGATAGCTCACTAGCATCCCCTGAATTTAAGGAGTGACTAGTACTTAAATTCAACAACCCAATCAAATATTCTTTGATTTCAGCAGCAAAAAATGTTTATCAGCTTATAATAGCAAAATCATATTAGGATAGGGTTAATATGTACTTTCCAAGCATAACAATAATTATTTTTTAATATATAATTAAATGCATTGTTCAGGTGAAGATATTCTTTACATAGGTATATAAATATCTTCTGAAGAACAGGAAAAAGAGTTTGTTTAGAAACAGTGTTTAGATAGTGTTTGATAAATTTTTGCACATCTTTGTTTTCTTATAAAATATTGTTTATCTTCATACCTGGTCTATGATTTCTTTACTCAGACAATGATCTCTGTGGGATATCAGTGTACTATGTACTGTATTTCACCATTAAAAAAAATGAGAAGGAAAATTTCATTTCTTTATGACTACAAAGTTAAGGTCTTCTGTGTCTACACAGTAAATTAATTGTATTTATTTATAAAAAAATATTGAGTTTAAGAAATATAGCATTCACTTTTTGAGGGTCTTCATAAATACCTGGAGGTTTCCTGTTTACATGGAATGAAACTACATTTGGAATAGGAAATGTGCCATCCTCAGGACAAAATTTGTTTCCTATTTCCAGGTCCAAAAGATGATAAAATATGTATATTTTTAAATTTAAGCTTCTGTCTGCTGTTTCCTGGATGGGTTCTACAGGAAGTATAACAAAGGTCTTTTATACTGGTGATGTAGACACTCCTCTTTAGTAGAGTGGAAACAATAGGGCTCAGTGAGTTCTCTTTTGCAATCCCTCTAAGAAAATAAAATAAAAATAAATATTAAAAAAACCAAACAAGAACAAAACCAAATGTGATGGTTTGAAACTGTCTTTTTAATTTTTTCTTTGCAGAGTTCAAAACAGAGAAAGTGAAAGAGTGTAAATAAGTCATTATTGGGTGTAAGAAAGCAAAATACTGATTGTTCTAAACACTTCCATTGGATAGATAGAAATGTTTAAGAACTATTACCCAAAACAAAGTGGGGCACTCTGCATTCTGCGTTCTGCAGTGAATGCGGTTTCCTTCTTCTCTTCTCGCCGAAGATAACACACTGACCTTGGCAGCTAAGTTAACAACCTTTCTGCTTAACTAACTCTGCTTTCTGTCCAGGGGGGTCTGAGGGGGAAGCTCCTGGGAGGGAGGCTCCTTCGGGAAGGGTCCCTTTTGGGGGGAAGCAAAGGGAGATTGGTTGTGATTTTTCTGTTGATTGTATATATTTGTGAATGTTGTGAATTTTGTATATTTGTACATATTCATTGCATTTCATCGTAGATTGTAGACTCTGCTTGTAAATACAGCTTTCATTTGCTTCCAGACTGGGCTAGCCTGGTTATTGTCGGTGGGGGGGGAATTTCAGCTCACACCGACACACCATAACAACTAAAAAAAAATTTATCCAAGAGGAATTTCTGCTTCCTATGTCAGTTTTCCATGAAATTTAAAGTTTGGGGGTTTTTAAGAGCAGTATTTCCAATGCATGTTTCCGTAGAGTCAGTGCACTAAAATAAATCCCAGCCTTACCTGATATAGCTGTGGCACTGAAATTCCTTTAACTCTATTAAAATAATAGAATAATTGAAACAATAGAATGATAATCTGACATAGTGATAGTTATCAATTTCACCTCTTTGAAATGAAATATACCATATACTTCTGCAAAGCAAAATACTGTCATTCTAGCACAATATATTATCAGCTTCACTGATAGGCATTTCTGATCTTTTAAGTGGCTCTACAAACATATTTCTTTATTCTAAGAAGCTATCCTTCACTATTTTCTTTTCGGAAGGAATGAATTCCATATTTTACACATGGGGTAATTTAGCACCAGTTAGTGTTGATATATACTATGTATATTTTATAGCATTAATCCAGAGATAATAATTTAACATGATAATATAATAAGAAGGCAGTACTTGATCTCACTGTGAATATTTGAAGTAGGATTTGTAATTACAATTTCTTTTGGGAGAGTAAAATATTAAAGCAAGGCTAGTCATACAGACCATTCTTATGACACTACGATGCACAGACATCTTGATGTCGATTTTATTTATAAGCATCTTTCAAATCAGCTATCCAAAAGCAATGGGTAGATGATGAAGGCATCTGGCCCAAATCAGATTGGCAAATTACTATTGGGATGCTCTCTCTGGGTGATATATAACTAGAAAAAGCACCCTAAATCTTTTATATATTTCCAGAGCCAGAAGGCCTTGGAAACAGATTTCATACATCTTGTATGATCAGGGACACAATTTTGGGTTATAGATCTGATTTAGGTAGTAGCTATCAATTACAAGACATGACTGGCTAGCAGGGAATCCCAAACAGTCCCACTCACCTGATCTGCATGTCTTACTGTCCCGTTTCCCATTTCTTGTCCTATATGTTCTGTGGCTGCATATCTTCCTTTCTGTGACCTTGCCTATTCCCGTATAAACAACTCATTTTTACAACTTTGTTACATACATACCTAAGCCTGATTTACCTTATGCTGTTACCATCACTCCCTCTCCCTTCTGTAGTATCGCAGTCTGAGTTACTGAGGCACTACCAGCCTTGCATGACTGTTGCCTTGAATGTCCACTGTGCTCTCATTCAACTTCCTGTGATGCTTGAGATGGATAATTAAAGGGCTAGGTGAGGCATTTTTGATGTGTACAGTGACTGCAGAAATGAAAACCTTTTAGCTTCTTGATTTTCAGCAGCACATAGTACTGGAACCCAGATATTATCATTGCCATTAATTTTGGTTATTACCACTGTCATTAATTTTATCCTCACCTTGTCTGCTTTTCCTCACAGTTCAAATCCTGAACAATACTGTATGAAACAGTTAAAAATAAACCAAATCAGGTTTTAGAATAGAAGCTACATTTAAAACAACATTATTAATATGGTAGAATTGCACATTACACACCATAGTAAGTGACTTAAAAATGTGTAAATTGTCTGCAAGTAGATGTATAAAATAAATAAACAAATCACAATCTCTCTAAATGAAAAATACATAGTTTCATGACTATATTTAACTACTTCATGTTTCAGAAAATGAACTAAATTAGAAGGATTAAAGTTAGAGAAAACAAACCTTTATTTTAAAATGGCTGAAGTCAACAATTGTAACTCAGAAAATATCTCCTTGGTGATCAGCACAAACATACCGTATGTATCTGAAACATTATTTCTCAGTTATTTCAGAAATACAAAGCTGCCTAGATAAATTATATCAGTTATGTTGCTGGGTGAAGTGGCTTTGTATATCATTATTTAGTAACACTGCCAAAGACAGGATATTGATCCAAATGGACCAACAATACATGTACAGGCAGTAAACTCTCTGAACCAAATTCTGCGTTAATTTGTATACTTTTTGTATACATAATTTTGCATGCCAAATCAAAACATAAATTGTTGTATTGTATGTCCCAATTGTAATGCCTTCTGGAAAACATCATTAGTAGTTATTTTTAGATCAATTAATTGCTAATAGCATGGATAATTTATCCTGTTAATTCCAATTTTTCTTTTTGAGTAAATTTTTTTTCTGATAAAATATAATTCAGTAAAATAGCAAATAAAACCAAATCTCATTATTTCACTCTATATGCAAAAAAATATTGCAAGGGGATTTCCCCATGGCCATTAAGTAGAACAGTTTATAATAGTGGAGATTGTAGAAAAAAAATTCTCTTGAAATAGACTGACATCCCAGGCACAAGTACGCACTGGAACCCAACCATCTGGGAAGCAGTTTGGCAGCAAGAGAACTAGGCTTACTGGTGCACAACACATTGACAATGAGGTAACAATGAGCAGTTGCAGCAAAAATGGCCAAAGGTATCCTGGTCTGCATTAGGAAAAGTACCATCAGAAGGTCAAAGAAGGTGACCTTTCTATTCTACCCAGCACTGGTGAGAACACACATGGACTCCTGGGTGTAGAATTATAGAATGGTCCGGACTGGAAGGGACCATCTAAGGTCATCTAGTCCAACATCCCTGCAGTCAGCAGGGACATCCCCAACTAGACCAGGCTGCCCATGGCCTCGTCAAGCCTCACCTTGAATATCTCCAGGAAAGGGGCCTCAACCACCTCCCTGGGCAACCTGTTCCAGTGTTCCACTAAGCTCATAATAAAGAATTAGGTAGGTATGAGCTTCCCAGTACAAGGGAGATCTGGCTATACTGGAGTGAAACCATGAAGATGATTTAGGTCTTGAAGCATCTGTCATATGAGAAGAGACAGAGAGCTGGGATTTTTCAGCCCAATGAGAGAAAGCCCGCTTGGAACTTACCGATGTGTACAAATCCCTGGGGTGGAGAGTAAGGAAGGCAGAACCAGACTATTTTAAGTGGTGCCCAATTATGAAACAATATTGTGGTGAAGGTACCATATGCCCAGAATTATGCCCCAAATACTGTAAAACTTGTCCCAACATGTTTGGCCACATTCCCCCTTCCACCCTCCTTCCTGTAGTGGGGAACATAGACCTCAGGCGCCATTCAGACGGCATAAACAACTCAACCTGCCTTCTAAGGGGTAAACAACAACATGCACCCATCACATGGGATGCGCATGCTAGGCCCATGTTACTGCCAAGCCAGGGCATAATTCTAGCCTCACGCTTTCCATAGGCTAAAGCTGTCTGTTTACAAGATTGCCCAGTAGCAAAACTCAGCAACAAGAAACTTATAAGTAAGACCTCAAAGGAAAACAAGTTACTGTCTTTGCCATTAAGCTTTGTCTTTGCTACCTAGCTCCAGGCCTAAGCTCCATAGTTAATGCTAGTAAGCCTTCTTATTCCACACAGAAGTAAACTGCACGCCTGGGCATGGAGGGAAGACAGCAACGCTAGGGCTCAAAAGAGTCCTTCGCTGAAGCTCCAGACAGCCAGCGTTGTCTTTGACAGTCCCACCGGTCGGAAAGAGCTGCTGCATCTTAAAGGGGACTGCACCCCCGAGGGTAAAACTGCCCAGCTTTGCACGCGCCCCGCCACAGGGCCATTCCGCTGTGCCCGAACACCTCGCAGTGCGGGCCAACCCCGGAAGGGACTGACCCCACTGCCTGAGCCTGCCGCTGCTCATCCCCGCCCACTGCAATGCCGGATCGGAGATGCCCGAGCCCGTCCACCGGGAGCAGTTGCCTCGCCCCACAAGACCACTCAGCCGGGACTGCCTGGCAGTGAGGGTCAACTCCGCGGGACCACTCCACCGGCCCACCAGGCTGAACCCATCCAGGGAGCCACGTGAGCCCTGCTAAGAAAACTTGCCGACCGCAGAAGTCTACATCTCATCGCCACTGCCACTGTGGGAGAAGAAGGCAGCCCCCACTGTTGCCATCCAGAGAGAAGCCCTCCTGTGGGCCTGACAGCAGTTTTGGCTGCAGCCTCAGCCTCAGGAGGCCTTCCTGGAACAGACCAGCCCTGGAGCCAGGCCTGAAGCAAGCTGGGCAGGCAGCAGCAAGCTGTAGCCTAACCAGCTACAAAAGACAGTGTATCTTTTCACGTGTTCTCCACCAGCTAAGGTTCAGTTTGAAACCGCCGCGCTAGCTGGCGTGACATTTCTAGTTTCAGCTTGCAAATAGTTCCTTTGATTGTATCGTCCTGACTCAGTTCTCCTTAGCTGCTTAAAGCCACAGGAGTCTTGTCGAGTCACCATCTGGCGGAGAAGCGGCAGAATTGAAACTCTCAGTTCTTAATCTAAATTAATGCTGTAAATATTCTAATTGGGTTCAAAATTGTAAATACGAGACCAGCTATGGGATATATCTCATGATCATGCACTAGAATCTATATATAAAAGTGATTAATTTCCCAATAATAATTTCTAATATTAATAAAAATTAATTTTCATATTTCATAATGCAATAAATTAATAAAATAATAACCCCTTCATCATAAATATGAAACAGGAACAAATTTAAATACAGGAAATACCACTATAAACATAAGAAAGTAGCTTCTCTAGTGTGAAGGTGACTAAGTGGTCGAGCATGCTGACCAACGACATTGTGGTGGAGTCTCCATTTCTGGAGAAAATCAAACTCTGATTGCAAACATTTTGGGGGCAACTTAGCACAGCTCACTATGCTTCAGCAGAGGGATTTGACTAGATAATTTGCACAGTTTCCTCCCACAGTTTCTGTGAAACCACTCTGCACTAAAAATAATAGTACAGAAGATAATTTTTTTTAATTGATGCAGTAATTTATTTGTGTACCTCTAATGTAAATTTAGAAATGTGTATATGAGAACAGGTGTCCAAAAGTTTGTTGCGGTTGTTTGGTTGGTTTTTTTTAGGAAGATTTAGAGTTAGTTTAAAAAGGGTACCATGGTTCTAATCTTTCACATCCTTTTAATTATTATTATTGTTCTTTTTTGAAGCTTTTGTTTAATGCATCAGTGGTTCAATTAATCTTATTCAGCTCTATTTATTCAAAAGGTAGCTGTGACCTAACTTTTGACTCTACAGCTCATTTGTCATTTATAAGGAGTTGTAGGCACCTTCCCAAAGTAATTTATTCAGTCTGAATAAATTCGTCTAAATTAGTCAAGAGGTGCTTATCTTTTTCCATCCGCAATAGACGGACTATAAAGCCTAGCCAGCCAATTAATAGAAGACCTGCAGCTTTTATGTGGATGATATCAAATGAGATGAACACAAAAGAAGACACTGATAAGTCGGTAAAGCTTACCCTACTTTGATGTGTATGCAGATGTGGATGTGCTGTCAAACTCAGAAAAAGCTTATATTGTTTGAACTAAAGCATCAAACAAACCCGTCAACAGCAGCAAGAAGAATTAAAAAAAAAAAGAAAAATGCAGAACTTTGATAATAGAAAAGTTCTATAAGGAAATTGCCAGCCCAAAACCTACAAATTTTCTAGACAGTTAACCCCTTTTAAAAAGGTTGATGCCAATTTCCTCACTTGAAACCTTGTATTTTTATTTTTACTTCACGAACAGGAATACAGATCCAAGCAACTAGTAAGACAATCTCATTAAATTGTTTCTAATGATTTTCAAAAGCTTCCAATTGCTCTTAAGCATGATATCAATCATAATTTTAATAAACATATTTTTTAATTCCCTTACCCTCTATTTATTCATAGTTTTACTGTGTTATTTTCTATTCAACAAATACTGATATGAGCAGTACAAATTTACATCTAAGAAACTAATAAAATATCAGTTAAAATAGTTTAAAACATATGTATAGGATTAAGTCCACAATCTCTCTTGAAACGACATCACATTGTTTCTGAGTCCATTGAAAATATAGTAACTATTTGAAAAAATTATTTGAACAGATGAAGACAACTTAAGTCTCTTAAGAAAATGTCAAATATTAAACACTGAAAATTATTTTGATTCTAGACTAGAACCACAAACTATAGGAAAAAGACGTAGAGTGGAGGTAAACAGGTTTTTTTAGGGATTGTCATGGCTTGAGTTGAATATGGTGTTATTCATACTATGCTCATATCATGTCAGTTTCAATATTAAAGTGCTGTCTGGAGCACAGTATTATGGGGCTTGAAGTTCAAAATGTAACATGAGAGGCTTTCTATTCTGGTTGCTGTTTTCATAGTTTGCGGAGTTGTTTTTTTAATACTAAGCTGCAGGAGCTGGCAGATGTGCTCACCAAGCCACTCACCACTATTTGTCAACAGTCCTGATTAACTGTGAAGGCCCCACTTGACTGGAGAGTAGCCTCTACAAGAAGGGCTGGAAGGATGGTCCAGGGAACTACAGGTCTGTCAGTATGACCTTGGTGTCATCACATGACAGTTACAAGACAAGCAGGTGATCAGGTCCAGTCAGCATGGGTTTACGAAAAGCAGGTCCTGTCTGACTAATTTGACCTCCTTCTGTAATAAGCGACCTACTTAGTGTGAGTGAAGTGCCATGGACATTGTCTACCTGGACTTTAGTAAAGCCTTTGACACTGTCTCTCACAGCATTCTCCTTCAGAAACTTGTGGCACAAGGCTTGGATAAGTGCACTCTGCACTGGATAAAAAAGGAGCTGGATGGCTGAGTGTGGTGGTGAGAGTGGTGGTGAATGGAGTTAAGTCTGCCTGCTGCCCAAGTTACTAGTGGTATCCCCCAAGGTTCAGTACCGGGGCCTGTCCTCTTTAATGCCTTCATAAATGCTCTGGATGAGGGGATTGAGTGCACCCTCAGTAAGATTTGAAGATGGTGGCTACATTGATCTGCTAGAGGGTAGGGAAGCTTTGAAACGAGACCGATGGGTGAAGGCTAATTGTATGACATCTAACAAAGCAAAGAGCCAAGCCCTCCGCCTGGGTTGCAACAAACCCATGGTAAGCTACAGACTTGGGGATGTGTGGTTGGAAAGCTGCAACTTGGAGAGGGATATAAGGATTCTGGTTGATAGTTGATTAAATATAAATCAGCAGTGTGCCCAGGTGGCCAAGAAAGCAAACAGCATCCTGGCTTGTATTAGAAACACTGTGGCCAGCAGGAAGAAGGAAGTGACCATCCTTCCATACTCAACACTGGTGAGTATAACATAACCTTGAGTGTTATGTTCAATTCTGAGCCTCACTACAAGAAAGACATTGAGGTTCTGGAGCATGTTCAGAGAAGGGCAATGAGGCTTGTGAAGGGCCTGGAGCACATGGCTTGTGAGGAGTGTCTGAGGGAGCTGGAGTTGTTAAGTCTGGAGAAGAGGAGGCTGCGGGGAAACCTCATCACTTTTTACAACTACCTGAAGGGACATTGGAGACAGGAGAGGACAAGCCTCTTCTCCTTGATGGCAAGTGGCAGGACTAGAGGAAATGGTTTCAAGATGAACCAGGGGAGGGACAAGAAACCTCAAAACATTAGATCCAAGTGAGGTGAACTGGAGAAGGCAGAAGACAGCTTACTTTAGTTCTGCCTTCCCTCATCAAAGAACCTTCCAGGATGTTCACTTTGATTTTCACAGAGAATAACCACTCAGGACTGTTGACATCAGTGCTGGAAGCATCATATCTGTGTTATTGTATACCTATAGGTAATATAGAATGGAAATGTTAAAGGTAAATAGCTTTACCTCTGTTGTAACAGTAATGTGGAAGAACTCTTAGAATAAGGTGTGTTGTAATCCAATTAATTTAATGAAGTTTTATTTCAAGATTTAAGACTGATTGCCAATGTTCTGACTGTCAGTCCCACCACCTTGATCTTTAACCCGTAACCAATATATAAATATATTTGATTGCAATAATTCTGAATGATAACCATTACAATGATTATTTTAGCTTTATCAATTACAGTATGCTATTATTTTTAATGTACGTGTGAAACATTGAACATATGCAACAAATATTTTTCCACAACAGCTGCTTGAATATTTAAGATAACACACAAAGTCTGAATTACATATATTATGAGGTTACAGATGAACAGAAGAACAAGTTGAAGTTTTAAATTATCTATGCAACATTATTTCAGATATTTATTCACTTGATTCCTGTTGCTATCCATTTCTTCTCAGAATATTCTCTATAGTTTGTTATTCTAGAAATAGATGGTATAGAATGGCATATGATGTTTTCAAGACACACAGGCATTTCCTTCAGAAATTTCTTCCACAAAATGCAGGGGTTTTCATACATCTGAAACTTCACTGAAGTAATAACAAAACACTGTTATTGATTTTTTTTTTTTACAGAAGATTCTGTGAAATTTCCTTCTACATGGAAAATCTTGTATTGAGGGCTTTATAAGGCTAATGTGTTTCATAAGGCTAATGCCAGAACTTGGGAGTATCTGCGCTGCTTAGAAGTCGTTCTACAGAAGTTGTAAACTTACCCTTTTTACTTTCCAATTTCTGGGTAAGCTAAATGTGCTCCTGGTTGAGAGCAAGCCTATAGTTTTATTGATCATATGATACACATCACTATCACAGCATTTATTTGGGATATATTTATATGTATTATATATACTTATAGGTGTCAAGTGTTTTTTTCCCTAGACTCTGGAAGTACAAGAAAAATCTAAAAACGTGACTAGTTGATAATTCACATAGCAACTATGTATGTGTAGTCATAGAATCATAGAATCAAGAAGGTTGGAAGAGACCTCAAAGATCATCAAGTCCAACCTGTCGCCCTAAACCTCGTGCCTATCTAAACCATGGCACCAAGTGCCACGTCACCCTGATTTTGTCACTAACCTCACTGACAGAAACAAAATTTCTTGCACCTTCATGCATCCATGATCTCCTGCTCAGGCATATACATGCTCTAACAGCTGGTATCAATACTGTATGTCTTCATGGTTGCTGTCTCCTTAGGAATAACAACAGCTTCTCTTGAGCCTGAGAACAACATAGGGTATCAGTGTTCCAGGTAATTTGAAAAGGAGATTAGAACCTTTCTGCTGCACATGGGAAAAGAGATAGAGTGTAGGGCTAAAACTGTAATGACAGGGCTAAGGAGAGCTTATAATAGAAAAAAAAAAGACAAACACAAAACAAAACACCAAAACAACCAACTCCATATGCATTAGCACACTGGTGTGAAGAAAGCATGAAATAACTTCAAGCTGTCTTCTAGTGTGCTGTAGTGATGGTTTTAAATGAATGTAAAAGTTTTAATGCATTAAATGATTACATTTTCCCTGTATAAGTTGTTGTTTTTTCTTTCTCTTTCTCTGAAATCTCTCTTGCACCATAACAAGTATCACTTCCTAAATCTGAAGCAAAATTGTCAGCATATTTTAGCAAGCAAATCTGCAGAGGCATTTAAGAAATCAGAGTCCAGTGCTCCATACGTTACAGAAAATCTCTCACTCACCCGAAAGCATAGCTTTTCTTAATAGCATACAACGGTAGCTCAAATGTAGGTATTAGCCTCTTCAGCATGGTTTCGCTCTTACAACTAATGTAGCTATTTTGTATCTGGATTAAAATTATTTCTACTGTAATTTCACTGGCATGAGTGAATTGGTTGGTCAAACTCAGAGCAGAACTGATTTCTGTTCCTTTGATGTCATTATTCTGTGATAGTATTTGATTAAATAATAGGTCCATAGTTATAAGAACAAGCAATGATGGAAAAAAATATTTTTTTTCCTTTTTTCCCTTGAAACAGGAAAAAAAATGCATGATATTCCTACATCAGTTATCACAAACATAATGGAACCTCATTATAGGAGGTTCTTTGTAAAATCAGTAAGTTTTGCATGTTTAAAACTATTTGAAATTGCTTTGGCAACTCCAAAATACAAGCAGTGATTTTCTTTACTTTGGCTTCATCTAGCAGCTAGAGATGCAAACTGCCTGCAGCAGGTGTTCTGTGAGAGATATAATGTCACACAAAGGTTTCCAAGGATTACATTGATTCTGATGATATTCTAATCCATGATTAAGAGGTATAAGTGTTCAGTGTTGTTCCAATAATGCCTATAAATAGCCTCTGTGTCTATATCTACTCTAAAGACTGCAAAATGGTTCTCAGCTAGAAACACATTTTAAGAGCAAGAAGTTTTAAAAAACTCCTATTTTCATGCAATCTGGTCTGTTTATGAATTTTACTGCCATGATTAATAGTTTTTGTTCAAACATTGCATAATGACAATATCTTTACTAATAAATCAATTATAAAAGGTCACATTCATATATATATGAAGATTGCATATCTTCAGTGGGATTTCTATAGTACATTTTCACCATAAGCCCAAAATAACTGCAGTGACAGTCCAAATTTATCACTTTATACAATACCTCGATGGAATTTGTAAAATAAACTACAGTTTATAATCTAACTTTGATAGCTCTTCAAAAGAGTTCTTTCTTAAAGACTACAGCTGAAAGCTTAAAGAAGAATTAGAATGGAAATAATGGAATTGAAAGTATTAGTTCATTAATTCTGGTGTATGTAGACATGATGAACTCAGTCACATATGACTCCACGACTCAGAATTCAAGGCTGGGTTATGTTTTACTGTGCTAGAAAAGTATTTATTTGGATATAAATGTCATAAATAAATATCTGGCCTATATGAAAAGTAAACATATGAAGGGTTTTGCATCTGAATAAAATACAACTAGACGATATGAACTATAAATATATTAACTCAATGAATATGGAATGATGAACAAATTCTTATTGCAATGTCAAACTCCATCCCTGTAGTGTTTTGTGTCTTTATTATTCTTAAAACTAGTGCTCAGAAACTTAGTATATAAAAGCATTCTGTAAGGTATGTGATCTGCAATTCTTGATCAATAACCACTGAGGACAGCTTAACAGTTAGTGTGTGAAGTTTAATATAAAGATAAGGGAAACAATTTAAAACCTCAAAAAATTACAACATAATCAATCATGGTGTGCTAAATAATAGTCACTCAAAAAGAAAGCTCTCTCCCTTTTCTCCCTTCCTCTATTCAGTCACTTTATCCTTTAACAAATAGCGTCACTTTTGATATTTGGCCTCATTTGTGTCTTAATTTCACAACATGGAATGTTATAAAAAAAGAACAATTCTTCCTCCTCCTCTGGGCCAAGACGGTTGTGGGTTTTTTGTGGGGTGTTTTATTTTTTTTTTTTCTGCTGTTTTTTCTTCTCATGAGGAGAACTCTATTTGGAGGTTTATCTGCTCACTGCAAGGGTGTTGGACAAGACGACCTCTGAGTGTCTCTTCCTACCCAATGTAATCTGTGCATATGCGAATCTGTAATATATCTTGCACTGCATCGTAGAAAACAGTGCATCTAATTTTCCTTCCGTAATTACAAAATAACAGAGCATCAAACATTAATTGAATTCAAACATATAAAAATGTAAGCCTAATGGGATGGTCTTTAAACAGCTTAGAGATAAACTGTGCTTTTCTTTTTTAAGTACAGTTCCCAATTGGAATTGGAGACAAAAATTACTTAGAAATTGGTGCCACAATAATCCCCTAGGATATATGTCAGACACCTTCACATAAAAGCAATAGTATTCTCTCTCTAATTGGATTTGAAAATTATTATAATATTTCTATTCACAACAAAATATATATTCTTATACTTAATTATTATATTGTGTTATACAATATAATTTATTATATTTTATATTTCTGCTGATTATAAACCAGAACTAATGAAGCTGTATTAAAACGATAGGTCTAGAATATGATTGGTCATTTTCAGGAGATTTTATCTGTTGTTGGACAGTGTAGCTGTATAGCTGTTGCCCCAAACAAATTCAGCCTTTCTTAACAAATTAGTTTAATTTCATACTTAAAATTGTTGCTTCACCTTCCAAGCAAGAATGTTTCATCTACACTGATGAATGATTACCAGAGGCTGTAGTTCTTGGGTTCGCATTTTCAGACCAAAATACTGCTTCATTTTCGTTGTCATACCCAGTGTGTGTGTGTGGGTTTTGTTAGGGTTTTTTGTTGTTGTTGTTATTGTTAGGTTGGTTGGTTGTTTTGTGTGTGTGTGTGTGTTACTTTTCCTCACAATTTGTAGCAGGGGGAGGGGTTTAGAGAGTGGACTGTCAACCCAGGACACCATCTAAACATTGAAATTACAAATTATTTTCCAAAAGAAGTTGTATTGATAAAAGTCAGGGGACAAAAAAGATAAAAAAAGTTAAAACAGGAAAAAGGAAAAGATGAAGAGCATTATTTCTCAGGTTAAGTTATCAAAATGCATAAAAAGAAATAATTTTAACTTTCACAGCATTGTCCAAAAACAAATAAAAGGAAAACAACTCTCACAGAGATCAGAGTACTGAGCCCTGGGGAGCACCACTAGCTACCAAATGGATTTAATTTCATTCACCACAACTCTTTGGGCACAGCCATCCACCCAGTTTTTTAACCAGTGAAGCATTCACCTATCCAAGCCATGAGCAGCCGATTTCTCCAGGTGGATGCTATGGGAGACACTGCCAAATGCCCTACTAAAGTCCAGATAAACATTTGTAGCCTTTCCCTCATCCACTAGCAGGTCACCTTGTTGCAGAAGGAGATCAGGTTTGTCAAGCAGGACATGACTTTAATGAACTCATGCTGACTGGGCCTGATCACCTGGTTGCTCTGCACATGCTGAATAATGGCACTCAAAATTATCTTCTCCATGAACTTTCCTGGCACTCAGGTCACATTGACAGGCTTGTAGTTTCCCAGGTTCTCCTTCTGGCCCTTCTTGTAGATGAATGAAACAACAATTTATTTCTAAGCATTGTAGTACTAAGATATTTCTCATCAAAGTTAATATCTTATGATCCTTTTGAGTTCACTTGCACTGATACGTTTATACGAATGCTACTGAATATAGCTCTCACAATGGGCAAACCCTGGCCCACTAGTCAAGTGGAATAATGACAGTACTGTGGGCCTTTGATTCTAATTTCTAAATGCAAGTAGCCAAAGAAGTCCAAGACTTCACCTATGTAGAAAATAAAGGAAGATTTCTCTTTATTTCAGTGGCAACCACCTTTAATTTGCAGTTTGGTCATGAGCTGAGTTGAAGCTGCTGCTGTTATTCATACCATGCTGCAGTCATACCAGCTTCAAAAATGAAAGTGCTGGCTGCATCAAAGAATTCTGGGGCTTGAAGTTCAGATCATAACATGAGAGGCTTCCTGTTCTCATTGCTGCTTCCGGGTTCTGGGTATTTGGGTGTTGGCTTTTTCCACAGGGATGGTGGTGAGACGAGCAAGAGTGGGGTAGCTCACTGGTTTTCTTTTATGCTGGTTTTTTTCCCTGTATTTCACTGCACTTTTTCTGCAAATAGGCCAACCTAAGATAATCATGTGTTTTATTATTAGATTATTACCTAATGTAATTATGCATTGTAATAATGGTATTTTATGTTATATTAAACTCTTATCTCTTTATCTCAACCTGAAGCTTTGTGTGTTACTTTTCCCCTCACTTTTGTGTTGGGGGAACAGGAAGGTTAGCCCTTGAGTTAACCCATTGCAAGTTCTATAACCATAAATGCAAAAGTTTACATCAGCCTTCTTCCCTCATTATCATAGAATCATAGAAAGGTTTGGGTTGGAAGGGACCTTTAAACATTATCTAGTCCAACCCTTGCTACAGTGAGCAAGGATATCATCAACTACGTGAGGTTGCTCAGCCACCTTGTCCAGCCTGGTCTTGAATTTTTCCAGAGACGGACTATCTACCACCTCTCTGGGCAATCCATCTAGTATTTTACCACTCTCACTGTAAAATTTTCTTCCCTATATCTAGTTTAAATTTACCCTCTTTTAGTTTAAAACCATTACTTCTTGTCCTATGCCTGCTAAATTGACTGTCACGATCATTCTTACAGACCCACTTCATGTACTGGAAGGCCACAATAAGGTCTCCCCATAGCCTTCTCTTCTCCAGGTAGAACAATACCAACTCTCTCAGACTTTCATCACAAGAAAAATGTCACAGATATTTGATCATTTTTGTGGCACTTCTCTGGACACACTCTAACATTATCCCAACTGATTATTCCCAATTACCTACTCCAAATAAATTAGTTTAGATTTTTCTTAAATATTAGCACAGATGGCTGAAACTGCAAATTCTTTTGCAGTGAAGTAGTGGTTGTTGACAGATGTCATGGACATCTTACTGTATCATTGTAACCTTGTAACCTCCAGTGTAGCAAATATGATTTTCTGTGGCATCTTATATAACAATTTAAATAATAAAGAATGATCAGTCTAGTCAATTTGACCTTGCTGGAAACTCGAAACTTACTTTTATATTAATGTGAATGGCAGGCTGACCAAGGTTACTAATGCCCTGTAGAATTCTTCTGACATACCTGCAACTTTTATTACATTACAACAAATGTTCTTTCATTTTTTCATACATCATTTTATCTGAATAACCTTTATTCAGCATTGATCAGTTCTAAGTTTTACTGTTATGTCTCAGTCTTACAAATATCAAGACCTTTCATTTTCTTTTCATCTTTCCAAAGAATTATTTTAATAGCAAAAAGATGCTGCAGAAATTACAAGCTGTATCTGAAATGTGTAAAAAATAAACAGTTTTTGTTACATGACATGCAATACACTGTTTTCCTTTTAGTATGATATATATTTATTATGTCTTTTCAGCACGTTTTTAGTATTACAACCTTAGGATCAATCTCAAAATTTCAAGACTATGAAAAGATTGACAGTCTGTAACACAAGCATATTAAACTACAGGTGTTCAGTCTGCCACAAATACTGATAGAGATTCTGACACTGACATTGATGAGTCCTATACATTGACAGTTAAAGATGAAAGACTGAAATGCAGACACAAGGAATCCTCTAGATATGAATCCCTTGGTACTAGACTATTTGACAGCCCTAATTATCTTGACTGGAAGATAAATGTCTAAGAGCTCATATGTGTTTGGATTTTGTATTATAGTTTGTCAAAACTGTTATGTCTTGTTAAAGAAGTACATGAATTTAATTTCTTGGGGAAAAGACTGTCACTGACACAACTGGAAAAACGTTAAAAAATCTTGCACTTAATCATACAAAACTTGCAATTTTTTCCTAAATAAATTTGAAGCCAAGTTAGACTACTGTTCAGTTTTGAATGGCAAAATGCACCCATGAGGGCTGTGATCTAATGCCGAGCGTTGTCTTCCTTTAAGCAGCAGAGGAAGACGAGTTCTAAAACTACTCTCAAAGCAGTTAAAGAAGACTCCACACAAGAATGGATAGAAATACAGAATATATTGGAAGATTAAACAGAAGTGCTATTCATAACTACAATCTACAGTGCAAAGCACATCAAATCCATAGCCTAGGTATAAGATGAAAGACCAGTAAGCTAAAGCTTTCACAAAATTGGATAAAAATATCAGATTGCATCCGAGAACAAATATAGAGTACAGAATGCATACATCCATACTACATAATACCAAACAGAGAAATCCGCAATAAGTTCCGTATCTCCCCCAAAATCTTCTCCCCCATCCATGCCTTAACATTTAGCACTCTTTTCTCCACCCTGCCATACTTCCTTCCATGAGGCCCAAACAGGCCAAAATTACTTATGAAATATTACCCAGGCCTTTCAAGACTGCAGTGAAAACCAAAAGACTCCCTCATGTGCTTGAAAAGAACTCACACCTTCCCAGGAGAAGAGAGAAAAGAGAAAAACAAGCAAGCTGACCCTACAGCCTGCTTATAAGGAGATAGCAGAATTATGGGATATGATAAAATCACAATTTCCTGGTCCTTTCTACAGGACCTTAAGGAATTTTATGGTTCTTAAAGTCAAACCATGACAAGCATATGGATGCCAGAGTCACAAATCCTGTATTATTTAGCAACTTGCCCAGGAACTTGTTCTTTAACATGAAAGAAGTCTCTGCATACCTGGCTAATTACATTTACTTCTCATGAGAAATGACTGAACTTTACCGCTTAGGTCATGTCTTTGAACACCTGATTTAATTATCTATCACACACTAATCAAATAATACTTACAACTGTCACTCAGATAAGAATATGCAAAAGGCACTTTCCACACAGTCTGCTTGAACGTATGTTACGAAATTTAATTTTTCAGTGTCAGTATAAGGCTTGTTAGAACACATTTATTAACAGCATAGCTGTTTTTCAAATATATTTTGGTATTTGTCCTATAAGTGAGGTGGAAAATAATCTTTTCATGTAGTTTTGGATTCAAATAGCTACCACAAACAGAAAAATCTTTTTAAAAATGTAATCTGTCTCCAGTACTCTCATCATCATGCTTCTGTGATCTTTTTTGCATAATTCATGTTAATGTGTCATCGTTTAGGCCCAGTCAGCAAACAAAAAACATGCAGCCACTTGCTTACTTCCCTCTCCACATCGCCCCTGTGGCATGAGAAGGAGAATCAAGAGAAAAAGACAAAACCCTGTAGGCTGAGTTTAAGAGAACATCACACAAAGAGAAGAAACAACAGCAGTAGTAATAATATTAATGAGTATTATACTTTTATATATGAAATGAGTGAAGTACAACACAACTGCTCACACCCTGAAGCCTATAACACTGCACTTAGGGGCTCCACTCCAATTGTGTGTGCTTCCCCTGGCCAGCTTCCCCATTATATATATCCTGGGCATGACAACAGTATGATATCAAATACCTTTGGTTAGTCATTTCAGCTATCCTGGCTGTGGCCTCTTACAGCTTCTTGTGAAAATTAACCCTGTCTTAGCTAAACTCAGGACATAATGACATAGTAAAATTTGGAACCTATATACCCCCTATATATTTTATAGAGAAATCTTGTCTAGTGATGAATTTTTTGATCTACGTTTGCTTGATTATGCAAAAATCAAATTCCCCTTTTCTTCCACAATACACAGAAAATAACACTCTTTGAGCATAATCAAAGAGAACTGGCAATAAGTGCTGACATGTAAAGGGAAGGTTCAAGAGATGAAATCCAAGGGCTAAAAGTGTTAAAAAATGGAGTGGGTTTGCACGGAATTGAAGAAAGAAATGATGAACAAGACAGAAAAAAGAGAAAAATTTAGGTGAATCGATGTGTTTATTAATATCTTTTATTTTTTAATCAAAATCTTACTTAATTTAGTAAAATTAACCAGTTAAATGGAGACTAGATAGTATGGCAGATGAGCACAGATGGATTTATATTAAAAAGGAAAAGGTGAAGATAGGAAGAAATACATTAGAAATCTTCATTTCATCCTTATTATATTATCATATTATTATATTATTTTCTGAGACAACTGGCAGATTCTGTGGCTCTGGTTTTTCTCACAGTGACTACTAGGTTCCTTGATCATGTATAAGTGTTTAAGTCAATTACAACTGATTTTGCACATATGCAGGTACCAAACAATAATTCCATTAGCTCACTTCCTAATATTTAAGTAACACAGATGTCACCATTGCTTCAATCTGGATCTGCAATCAGCAAGTTATTGTGTCAATGAAATGACACAGTTTTCATATAGTTTGTGTGTGAAAAACAGTGTCCTAAACTCAAAAATCTAAAATGTCTAGAAATTTCAATAGGAATATTTGTCTTGCTGATTTTTTTTTTTTGGTGATTTTATTTTATGAAGAAAGTCTTTTCTTTTTTATCCCTAGATGGACTAGTTGTTTTGATTAAGACTCCTCTGGCCAAATAGAGATGTCAAGACCTTAACTAGTCATTCTCAAGTCTGCTTTTTTAAATTTTTTAATTAAGAATTTACAGAACACAATTCACTTTACCATAAGTATACAACATTAGCCAGATTAATTAAATCTTGACATCATCTTTTTTTTTTTTCTTTCTATAAACAAAGAGATCTTAAAACTGCCATCTCAGAGTTTCACTTCTACCTTTTAACTATAACCTTATAACGAGTTGGGTGTTACTGATGTTCCTTTTTAGATCTAATGTTGCTCTGTCTCTTACTTCTTGTTGGTATTCTGAAAGTTATAAGTTTTTAAATGAAGATTGCTATCTCTGGCATTAGATACCTCTGCTATAAGACAGACAGGTATCTGAGGTTTTTAAAGGTCCTTATGCTTGTTTCTCTATAGAGCCAGTGGACAGAGCTGGGCCACTGAGCCACTGGGCCAAACAGACAGACTTTGGAAGTATTCAGTAAAGTCTACATCTCTTTATTGATTACAGAGATAACTCTTAGCCTTCTTAAAGGACTAGATCATCACTTTTCAAGCCTCATGTACCCCTGTGTGTGGGAACCTTCAACACAGAATAATTTAATTGTCTGTGGTGGTGATACTATGCTGATTATTTTTCTTTTGAAAATACTTAACATTCATTTGGCTAATAACCAAAATGTTATGTTCTAATCTAATTTAAAATTGTATCAGTTTTATTATAATTTTAAATTACATTTTATTTTATCTTTGTAATGCCTCTGTATTCTAAATTACATAAATACCAATCATCTTGTTCTACAAAATGTAAAGATGGCAAAAATTGAACCTTGTCAAAATATAGAAAAAATTAAATTAGATTTTTTTTATTATTTTGAATATTCAGTGACATCATCTAATTAAATTACTATTTTTTTCTCTCAGTATAGGGTTTTGAATTAGAACTAAACACAAAATGAAGTAACCAAGATTTCACAATGTATATCTTATTTATCTTTATAAGTCAAGACCTTTAGAGACCTTTAGATGCTAGCAGCTTATACGCAAAAGTACAGTGATTAATCATCTCAACCATTATCACAGAATCACAGAAACATTCAGGTTGGAAAAGATCCTTGGGATCACCAAGTCCAACCAATAACCCTACTCTACAAAGTTCACCCCTAAACCATATCACCAAACGCCACATCCAAACAACCTTTAAACACATCCAAGGTTGGTGACTCAACCACCTCCTTGGGCAGACCATTCCAATGCCTGAACACTCTTCCTATGAAAATTTTTTTCATAATGTCCAGTCTAAACCTACCCAGTCATAGTTCTAGGCCATTCTCTTTTGTTCTATCGCTAATGACCTGTGAGAAGAGACCAGCACCAGACTCTCCATGTCCTTTCAAGTAGTTGTAGAGAGCAATGAGTTCTCACCTCAGCCTCCTCTTTTCCAAACTAAACAACCCCAGATCCTTCAGTTGCTCTTCATAAGATTTATTCTCCAGACCCTTCACCAGCTTCATTGCCCTCCTCTGCACTCACTCCATCACCTCCACATCTCTCTTGTATTGAGGTGCCCAAAACTGGACACAATACTCAAGGTGTGGCCTCACCAGAGTTGAGTACAAGGAGACAATCACCTCCCTACTCCTGCTGGACACAGCATTTCTAATACATCCAGGATGACATTAGCTTTCTTGGCCACCTGGGCACACTGCTGGCTCATATTCAGTTGCCTGTCAATTGGAACCCCCGGGTCCCTTTCTGCCAGGCATTTTTCCAGCCACACTTCCCCAGGCCTGTAGCATGGTTTGGGGTTGTTGTGATTCAAGTGCAGGACCTGGCATTTGGCCTTGTTGAAGCTCATCCCATTAATGTTGGCCCATTGATCCAATATATCCAATTTCCTCTGTAGAGCCTCCTTAACCTCATGCAGATCAACACTCCCACCTACCTTGGTGTCATCTGCAAACTTACTGATAGAATCATAGAATCAAGAAGGTTGGAAGAGACCTCAAAGATGACACACTCTATGTCTTCATCAAGGTCATCAATAAAGATGTTAAACAGAAGTGGTCCCAACACTGAG
>VXBD01006592.1:148945-189508 GCA_013399975.1 Indicator maculatus
ACAGAAGTGGTCCCAACACTGAGCCCTGAGGAACACCACTTGTGACCAGCTGCCAGTTGGATTTAACTCCATTGACCACCACTCTCTGTGCCTGTTCACCCAGCCAGTGCTTTATCCAGCAGAGTGTGTGCTCATCTAAGTCATGACTAGCCAGTTTGTCCTTGAGAATTCTGTGGGAAATGGTGTGAAAGACTTTTTGAAAGTCTAGGTAGACAACATCTACAGCCTTTCCTTCATTCAGCAGTCAGGTCATCCTGTTGTAGAAGGAAATCAAGTTGGTCAGGCAGGACCTGCCCTTCATAAACCCATGCTGACTGGGCTTGATCCCCTGGTTGTTCTCTACATGGTATGTAATGGTGCTTGATCTGACCTGCTCCATGATCTTCCCTGGTACTGAGGTCAGACTAACAGGTCTATAGTTTCCTGGATTCTTCTTTCTTCCCTTCTTGTAGATGGGCATTACATTTGCTATTCTCCAGTCCACTGGGACCTTCCCAGTTAGCCAGAACTTCAGGTAAATAATGGAAAGTGGCCTGGCAAGCACATCTGCCAACTCTTTCACCACCCTTGGGTGTAATCCATCTGGCCCCATAGACTTGTGTGCTTCTAAGCGGAGTAGGAGGTCAGTGACCACTTCCTTATTTATTGTGATGACCTCCTTCTGATTCCCCATTGGAGACATCACAATCAGTAATCAAAGGGCAAATAAAATTTGTGTTTGCCATTGCGTTTATCAGCAGTAACTAATTTTCAATGTCGTTAACTCGACAGCTTCATCAGTCAAAAGTTTATCACAAAGCAGAAGAAAATAGCTGTCTCTGGTGTATGCATTACTGTCAGGAATTTGGGTTCTATCATCTTGTTAGCTGAAATTGAAAATCTTGTTGAAATGGATGAAAGTAGTACACATGAACCTAATGAGTGGTCAAAAATCTATATTTAGGTAGTTTTGTGCACAAACCTAATATTGTTAATTCATCTTTTTAAAAGGTTTTCAAGAGACTCCATTTGCCAAAGGGGTTCTAAGTCTTAGATAATCTGTAACTGCTGTCATGAAAGAAGCTTTATTGCAGTTCTATCTGAGGATGGAAATCACAGCTCTCATATCTAACACTGTTTCCAAAAGTAACCTTCATGCAGGACAGCCTGTGTTTAATTTTATTTGCGTGCTTTTCCAACAGTTTTCTTTTAAAAACTGTGTTGAAGGTCAGATATTTTGCTATATATTATTTCTTTTTGTGAATCCTTTTTTTTTTTTGAAAACAAAATAAATTTTAACATAAAGTAATATAAAATACTGTCCTTACTAGTGGATTGACCCAGACCAGCTGCCACACAGTCAGCTTCTCTCTTTGTCCCCCTCAACAGCACACAGGGACTTCTTGGAAGAAGTCATCTCCTGAAGCTGTCATATCCTGAATGTCTGCAGCCTGTGGGTCAGATCCATACTAGAGCAGGGGAAAACTGTAAGGTGAAAGGAGTGGCAGAGTGGAACTGTTATGAACTGACCACAACACCCCATTCCTCATTCCCTTGTGATGCTCAGGAGGATGGATAGAGAAGTTGTGTATGAAAAAGTGAAGCTGAGCCTGGGAAAAAAAGAGGTGTGAGGGGTGTGGGGAAGGTGTATTTTATTCCTCACTACAAAAAATCTATTTCCATTAACAATAAATAAAATTAATTTTCATCAAGTCTGTTTTGCCCATACTGGTAATATGTAAGCAATCTCTTTGTGTCTTTATCTCAGTCCAAAACCTTTTAATCTTAATTTCTTATACCTTGTGGAGGAAGAGCAGGATAAAGCACTTGGGTAGATGTCTAGCAGCTGGCCATGGTCAACCCACTGCACTTACCGATGAACAGGAACATACCTTGTGAGGTAATACTGTGGTGTTTGATGGACTGAAACAATACAGACAAAGCACAGATAAAAAGCACTTGAGTCACTGCAACCTGAAAAGTATCAGTGTCCATGCTTGCTGGTAATGAGATGATTTCTTGATTTTTCTTGTGAAGCATATCCCCAAACAGCCTGAGGACCTTGATCAAAGAAAGTTTAGGATCTATGTTAACTTTTGATATGGAAAAGACAATCACCATTTCTTAGCCTCGTCAATATCTGTAACATATTCTTCCCCTTAAGAAATTTTCACATGTATTTATAATGAAATCATTTATCTATTAAAAGATGTGAGGATAAAGGGCAGTCTCTTGATAACACTAACAATATAGAAGAAAAATGTTCTGAACATATTTTTTCCTGTCTTCTTATATAAAAACAAAAAATGAAACTCATCAACTGAGTTAAAAAGTAAGAAATCCAATAGCTGAATATTTGTAAAACTGTTTCAGAAGTGGAAGAAAATCAGGAAGAAACCAGAAAGATATATTTTTATAAAAGATCAAACTGAGTAAATTTTTTACGTAAGTTGCTGGAAAGAAAATATAAGCTTTCACAAGGCTTGAAAACATTTTTAAATATCCTTCTTGTCATCTCTAAGAGTGTTTGAATTGTTGTATAAAGATACAGCAAGTTTCTGTTAAAGAACTTAAAAATATCCCATATAGAAACATAGACTAGTTTGGGTCAAAAGGGACATAACATAATTTTTGAGGTCCTATCTTAAAAATATATTTCCTCTTTAAACATATCTTGTAAAGGTATACTTGTAATCATATTTTTATTGATAACTAATCATAGAATCATAGAATCATGGAATGGTCTGGGTTGGAAGGGACATCTGAAGGTTATTATGTCCAACCCCCTCTGCAGTAAGCAGGATCATCCTCATCTAGACCAGGGTGCCCAGAGCCCTGTCAAGCCTCATTTTGAATATCTCCAGGGATGGGGTCCCAACCACCTTCCCAAACAACCTGTTCCTGTGTTCCACTACCCTCATGGTAAAGAACTTGTTCCTAACATCCAATCTAAATCTACTCTTCTCTATTTTGAAGCCACTGCCCCTCATCCTATCATTACAGGCCTCTGTAAACAGTCTCTGTCCATCCTTCTTGTAGGCCCCCTTCAGGTACTGGAAGGCCGCTATCAGGTCTCCCTAGAGCCTCCTCTTTTCAATGCTGAACAACCCCAGCCCCCTCAACCTGTCTTTGTAACAGAGGTGCTCCAACCCTCTGATCATTCTTGAGGCCCTCCTATGGACCCACTCTATCAAGTCCATGTCCTTATACTGAGGCCTCCAGAGCTGGACACAGTACTCCAGGTGAGGTCTCATCAGACAAGAGTGTAGTGGCAGAACCACCTCTCTGGATCTGCTGCTGATGCATCTTTTGATGCAGCCCAGGATGCAATTTGCCTTCTGGGCTGCAAGCGCACACTGCCTGCTCATGTCCAGCTTCTCATCCATCATCATCCCCAAGTCCTTTTCCACAGGGCTGCTTTCTATCACCTCATCCCCCAGTCTGTATTGATAGTAAGGATTGTTCCAGCCAAGGCACAGGATCCTGCACTTGCTC
Organism: Indicator maculatus; assembly: GCA_013399975.1. Taxonomy (NCBI): domain Eukaryota; kingdom Metazoa; phylum Chordata; class Aves; order Piciformes; family Indicatoridae; genus Indicator; species Indicator maculatus. Next base: position 152,420 of record VXBD01006592.1, read on the forward strand.
TTGAACCTCAGGAGGTTTACCTGGGCCCACCTCTCCAGCTTCTCCATGTCCCTCTGGATGACATCTCATCCCTCTGGTTTATCAACACCACCACACAGCTTGGTGTCATCTGCAAACTTGCTGATGGTGCACTCAATCCTACTGTCTATATTGTTGATAAAAATATTAAACAGTATGGGTCCCAGTATGGACCCCTGAGGGACACCACTTATCAGTTCTGGGCTCCTCAATGTAAGAAGGGCATTGAGATACTCGAACGTGTCTAGCGAAGGGCAATGAGGCTGGTGAGAGGTCTCGAGCACAAGCCCTATGAAGAGAGGTTGAGGGAGCTGGGGTTGTTTAGCCTGGAGAAGAGAAGGCTCAGAGAAGACCTTATTGCTCTCTACAACTACCTGAAATGAGGTTGTAGACAGGTGGGAGTTTGTCTCTTCTTCCAGGCAACCAGTGGCAGAATAAGAGGACACAGTCTCAAGATGCACCAGGGGAAGTTTAGGCTCAAGGTGAAGAGAAAGTTCTTCACAGAAAGAGTAATTGGCCATTGGAATGGGCTGCCCAGGGAAGTGGTAAAGTCATCATCCCTGGAGGTGTCCATAAAAAGATTGGATGTGTCACTTGGAGCCATGGGGTTTAGTTGTAAGGAGGTATTAGGTATTAAGTTGGACTTGATGATCTCTGACGTCTTTTCCAACTTGGTTGATTCTGTGATTCTGTGATGACTGCTCTCCATCTGGACTTCAAGCCATTGAGCACCACCGTCTGGATGCAACGATCCAGCCAATTCCTTACTCACTTAACAGTCCACCCATCATATCCATATCTTTCCAACTTGGCAAGTAGAATGTTGTGGGGACTGTGTCAAAGGCCTTGCAGAGGTTCAGATAGATAAGTTGTCCCTTATCCACTGACATAGTCACTTTATTATAGAAAGCCACTAGGTTGGTCAGGCAGGATTTACCCCTAGTAAAGTCATGCTGTCTGTCTTGAATCACCTTCCTGTCCTCCATGTGCCTTAGCATGGCATCTAGAAGGATCTGTTCCATGATCTTCCTATGCATGGAGGTGAGGCTGACAAGCCAGTAGTTGTCTCAATCTGTTTTTTTGTGGGAAGGATGGTTCTTTTTTGGATCCCTTGAAAGAAAACAAGAAGAAACCAAGTAGCTGATTTGTGAAAAAACACTTGAATATATTTTGTTTACATGTGCAGGAGAAAAAGTTAGAAATAGAGAAAAGGAGGAAGAAATAAGCAAGGAGCAGCAAAGCAAAAAGATAATTACCACCTTGGATCTAGCTGATGTTTCACTGATCCCTGAAGGTCTCAATCCATGGTGGGGAAGCTTGCAGCAACAAAGGCTGAGATGTTGGAGCCAAATGAGGCCTTGCTGCTTGATCAGTATGGAAGCTTCAAACTCTCCCTGTTGCCTCATGAGTTTTATACCTTTTTCAGTCCCATATGTAGTCACACTGTCCCATTCATTTGAACACATCTGACTGATGTCAGAACCAGTCCCACAGGTGGTTTACCTGTGCCAGCTCTCGTCTCACGGTACCATTCCTTTTGACCTTGTCTGGTTATCAGCTGCTATTGTCACAGAGCTTGTGGTAATGGTGTGAAAAAACCTTGGGAAACTGCTGTGTCAGTCACCTTTTGAGAGTCTTGTCCATGAGAAGGTCCATGAAAACTTGTCTCAGCAAGTCCCAGTATCCTCTGACTATCAGTATGGAGTTTGTGCTCTTCTGGAGAAGAAGAGATTTCTCTTGAGACAATAGTGTGAAAGCAAACATGAGGATGTGAGCCGTATTTACAGTGGGATCCAGTGTCAGCACAGACCTTGTGGTCCTCTGGCATAATGGTGTGAAGCATTTTGGCAAGGTAAACAATGCTGAGGCAATTAAAGGGAGGCAAACCTAAGTCCTTTCAGTAGTTCCCAGGGTCCTCCTTTCTACCCTTTCTGAAAATGGGTGTGATGTTTCCTTTCTTCCATTCACCAGGGACTTCACCTGACTGCCATGAGTTTTCAAATATCATGGACAGTGTCTTGGCAAGTACATCAACTAATTCCCTCAGGACTCTAGGATGCATTTCATCAAGTCCCATGAACTTGAATATCTTCCGTTTCCTCAGATGGTCATGCATCTTGTCTTCACTTATAGTGGGAGGGATTTTGTCTCTCTGTTCTCCATCTCGTAGGCCATCAACATGAGATCCATGAGGAGAGGGTTTGCCGGTGAAGGCTAAGGCCAAAAAGTTGTTGATAATCTCAGCCTTCTCCTCTTCCGTTGCTCATCAGAGGGGGTACACTTTCTTTAACTTTCCTTTTGTGGTTAATGGACCTGTAGAAGCCTTTCCTGATTTTCTTTACATTCATTGACAAGTTCAGTTCCAGCTAAGGTCTATCATGCAGAGACTGTTCTGGAAGAAGCATGCACAAACCAGCTAAACCTGTTTGGTCACTGCTCCCTCCCTCCCTCCCTCCCTGTTGCAGGGTTCAGGTTGAGGTCGAGGAGCCAATAGGCAGGTGCCATTGAGGCTTCCTGGGGGCGGGGTGGAAGCTGAACCCCGTGCCTCCCGTTTCAGACAGCCTCTGACAGGTGCAGTTGCCTGTTCAAGAATGTGTGTGCAGTTTGCCTGCCATACAGCATTTTGAACTGATTGTCCAGATTTGAATAGGTGATCTGCCATTGGGCCAGTCAGTTTTCAAAAAGGGAATTTATAGGGGATGATTTGAAAGCCCACACCCTGTTTGTTAATGGGATTAAGATGGCGACAAACACCTGCATTGTGCTCCTGTCTTCAGGGGAATTAGCTTCTTTTGTGCCAGTGGCAGCGTGTTTGAGTCACAGAGCTCCACCACAGCAGTGTGCCCTCTCTCTTATTTCTTCTACTTTGGTATTTACACTTTTGGATTATCCCTGCCTCTTGGATTACAAATCACAACTCTCCAGTATCAGTTCACCCAGTAAAGGTTTTGATGATTAGCAACTCCGTGGTTCATGAGTAGATTAAGTTAATTTACCTGGTTATTTCTAAAGTTTATAGCCTGTTTACCTGTTGTTTATCTGTGTTGCAAAGCCGAAGGGTCCATCTCACAACCCAAGTTGGGACTGCTGTTTGTTTTCACGCTTATAGGAGTTTCCAGTTCGTTCCTCTGTATTCCAAGTTTCTGATTTTCTTAGACTGTTATTCTAACACTTATTAGCATCCTATCGTGTGTGATCAACCTGCCATCGACTGGTCAGATGAACCTGATCATATAGCTTGGAAAAATAATTTTTGATATCTAATAAATCACATTACTATTTTATATTTCTGGCTTATACATTTGATCATAAACTACAACAAATACAAATTTTGCAGTATGTGAGAACTACTAGGGCAGAGCCTTAACTAAAATAGGGAATTAAAATAGGGAATTCAAAGTAAATATTTAGTTCAAAATACTTAGCTTTTTAAATTAATATTATTTTAATTTAACAAATTAGACAATCTTAATTCCCACACTTCAATTAATAAAAATGAAATTTATTACATTCACTTTAAGGTAACATGAGATTTGTAAACTATTGCTATTAACATTTTTTTATGAATAGTAAAAAAAATGAGGAGATAACAGTACATGAAGGTTTTCACTTCATAGTTCTTCCTCTGATTAAATGAAAATTGTCACAGGAGGATTTTTTTCTACCTATGGCAGAGCCCATAGCTGCCTAATTGCCATTCTGTGTGTTAGCCACTTGACTATTTCTAATTTCCAAGCAACAGTAAGTACTCTATTTTCAAAAGAAACTAAGAACAACATTCATATTTTCTCTACTGAGTTGAAACTGTAGTGTTCTAGCACCACAGATGGCAAAATCAGTGATCAGTGTCTGTGCACTCCTACCATAATTTGCAAAAGCAAAGGCAAAGAAAAAATCAGAACCTATTATAAATTGGTCATTATTTTTTCAATTTTGTTTCTAGCTGCCTGTTCAAGTTGCAACTGAATAAAATTGAAACAATCTATAAAAGAGCATTTATGCAACAAAAATATTGTATGATGAATTAGACTTCCTGTACGACACCCAGTCAATTGCAAAACAAGGATGCAATTTCATGCCTTTATAGCTAACATTTTAAAAAAAGGTATAATTTGAATTTCACACTTGTCAGCAGTGATCATGATCTAACTTAGTCTTGGTTGAAAATGTTTTGCCTCTGGATTCCTAAATTTATTAAAAATTCTGTCCTTCTGACATCAGTAGCTACTGTTTTGACAGTCACTTGTGATTAACTCTGGCCTGTGAAAGAGTACTGGAGATAACCCTATCAATTTATCAGACTGTTTCTTTTCAGTTTACGTCCTATCAGGTAAAACAGTAATAACACTTATATTTACCTTTATAAGGAGGTAATCTTGAAATCCTAATCATGACACTGACTAGCACTGCTCATTTGGTTGAACTACTTGGCGCCCTATGTTTTCTCAGCCTGAGGTAAGGTATTAGAACATATGTGCTGGCTGCTGTTTTACTTGGGGTTTTATATCCACTGTCCACATGTTTTTAAGCACCATGCTAATATTCCATGCTAATCCAGTCAATCCAAATAATTTATTCAAAGGCTGAGAATGAACAAGTTATCTCAACAGAAATACCCAATGCTCTTTGAGACACTAATGAATATGGACATTGACAATGGATTAGTAAATAACACATGCATAATAGGAGTCTATCTGCATCTACAGCTGAAATTGAGTTGGGTTGCCATAAGACATGATATGACACTGTGACCCTACATGAACTCGCCTAGCTGAATCTTGTTCTTCATTAAAACTTCTTTGAGGTAACAGGATCATGCTGAGAATTAATTTCACTAGTTCTGAAGATAAAGTTCTTCTCTAAGGAAAGTATAGCCTCTACTCTGTATTTATTGAAGTACCATTTATTTTGATTGCTTCAAAATAATACTTATTAAATGAGTGATTTTTTTTTAAGGTTATTTATTGCTTTCCTTCATGACTGGGCTGTCCACAGACCTTGTCAATGATACTCTTTCATAAGTTTGAAAATAAAGGAAAATAAGTTAATTAAATGGGTCATCACATTTAAATACCAAACATGAGAAATTAACTACTTTTTATTCCTTCATTTGTGTCATCTCTTTAGATTTAAATGAGACCAAGAATATTTATTATTACAGAAAACAAATAATTTTCTTTCTTTACTAATTTAGCACTCAGTGTGTGAGATCCTGAAGGACATTTTTCTCTGCCATAAGACAACCCACTACATTAACATTTAGCTTCTTTTCACATTTAACTCAAATACCTGGGAGGAGTTTATTAATTAAAAAAAAAATAGCTTATTTTAGGTCATAGACAGAGACAAGGAGAAAAAGTGAGTGTATTGCTTGTAGGTTTCAAAATCAAAGAAAGATATTTGGTCTCAGGGACAAAATATGACTCTAATTTTTCTAAAACCATTATTAGAGACATAAATTCTAAGACTTATTAATTTTACTTGTATTGCAAGGATTTAATGCTTTTTCCAAAGCAACTGCCTTCTGTCTCTTTCTTCAGAGTAAACGTTCCAGGCTCAGACTACACAGTCTGTACAAGACTGTAAAGATTGGTTACTTATCTACTGATCATCCATGAGAGAGATTGAATTGATTTTATTTGTCAAATTGAAAAGTTTAGAACAGAAAAGGAGACAGCAAGCAAATATAGGACTTTACCATATTCTTCTTAAAGATGCATGGAAAGGAATTTCACAGGATGTAAAAGGAGGAGAAAAATGTTACAATTAGGCTCAACAATTATTATTGCTATATATTATTGTATCTTGCTATCTAATAATAGAATTATAATTATTATAATTATGTTGTTCTCAGTGACTGGAAAAAGGGAAACACTTCACCCATTTCTAAAAACAGAAGAGAGGACCCTGAAAACTACTGACCTGTCAGTATCACCTCTGTGCCTGGGATGACCACAGAACAGATCCTCCTAGAAGCTATACTAAGGCCTGTAGAAGACAGAGAGGTGATTCAAGACAGACAGCATGGCTTTGTCAAAGGCAGGTCCTGCCTGACCTGACTTAGTGGCCTTTTGTGATGGAGTGACTACATCACCTGATAAGGGAAGAGCTAGTGATGTCATTTACCTGGACTTGTAGAAGGCTTTTGACTCATTCCCCCCTAACATCTTTCTCTTCAAATTGGAGAGAGATTAATTTGATGAGTGGACCATTCAGCGAATGAGGTTTGATGGTCACATTCAGAGACTAGTGGTCAACAGTTCGATGCCTAGATGGAGATCCGCAATGAGTGATGTCCTTCAGGGGTCCATGCTGGGACCAGTACTGTTTAGTATCTTCATCAATGACGTGTATTTATTCTGCATTGGTAATAGCCTGCAGTTGCTAGCTTGAAAACATAGACCAGATTTTTCTTATTTTCTGCACAGGAACCTGGGATATTAGCATCACAAGAATATGTGATTAGGGTGAAAAACAGCAACGAAACAGTCTAGCAATATTGTGAGTTTTGGCTGTTATAAACCACTAACCTTTCTATCACGAATAATGACAAAGTTTGAAGTGTCCCTGCAGCAAAAATCGTGAATTTTATAAAGTTATCCAGGCAGTGTGGCTTTTCACAGCATATCTGCAAAATGAGGGTGTTGGCAGTTGTCTTCAAGAGTTTACTTCTGTCATAGTCCAGTCCTCTCAAAACAATGCACGTTGCAAGGCAGGGCTGATAGTCCTTAACGAGTCTATTGTCTTAAACAAGGTGTGACAGTACCTGGTTTTGAATAGACAGGGTGGTGGCCTTAATATCTCTAGAAGAGAGCTGCTGACTGGTCATATGGCTTGCCAATGAAAAGAGATAATTTCTGTGCAAGCAGGAATTCCCTCTTTAAATCCACTGCAGCAGCTCCATAGAAAGGTCGATGGCACCTCTGTGCACGCCTCACTCACACACTCCTCTCTTTGTGACTTGGAGAGACTGCCCCCCCACTACCAAAAGGGTATAAAAGGACCATAACTTCCGGGGTTCACGAGTTGCATCTACCACAGAAGACCATGCTGAAATGTACACCCACCAGCAAGAACTTGGACTATGCCTGTAAGGCCTTGTGGGAACCATGGGTGGTGATATCTTTCTTTTACTACTTAACTCTCTTCGGTTCTCCTCATTTTCCCTCTGCTCTGGTCAAATATGATGAACCCAATTCATCAGCTGTTTGGTGTCAGTTCGCTTTTATTAACTCCAAGGGAATTTTTTGAATCTTAGCATGACCTCTCCCTGCTGCCCAGAGTTGGCTCAGGATAATGGGCCTTGACAACCTCATACATTCAAAGTTCTGTTTTTTTCTGGGGTTTTTTTCTGGTGGGTCTTCTGGCCAGCCAATACTTCTGATTCAAAAATTCCCTAGCATGCAATCTGTGGTACAGCTTGATCAAGATATATCATCTAATATTAGAGAAAACATGAGAGAAGCCAAGAAAAAAGACTTGCAACACACCAACTTTAATTAAAATTCATTTAATTAATTTAACTTAGGAAGTGTTTGACTTTTTTTTTTTTAGTATTGTACAAATAGAATCATAGGTCTTTCACTGTCAAGTCTTACAGAGCTTTTTCTATGCCCTTCACAAATTTAAGTACAAATTTAGTATCCTTGAGGTCATGGTTTGCATTTTGTGTCATAATTACCAAATATATAAATCAAATGTGCTGCACACTACTTCTAAGTATAAAATAACATTTCAGCTCCAAGTGAAGAAGCACAATGCTGTCATACAAATGCATTTATATTTTACTAATATTTCTGTGACTAGAAAAAATGTCTTATTGCAATTAAATTCCAGTCTGTCATACCATTTTATTAATATTATTTCATATCTCTATGTCTTTTCAAAGCAAACACACATGAATGCGAGGGATTAGTTACCTTGTTTGAACAGTGAGGGTTGGTAGATACTAAAAAATACCAACAAATATGATCCTGTAAGATCTTAACATTTGCAAAGTAAGTTCTTTTATGCCTCATAATACTCATTTTATTAAAATATTTTGTTTTCTTTAAACTTTGACAAAGGAACAGAGTGATACACGGGAATGGATCCTAAACGAGGGGCAGCGATTTCTTCCTGAGGACAGAGAGTCATCTAATAATAAAGGACTGGAATCGTATTCTTCAGAGCAAAGATTATACTGAGGTAGACTTGTCAGAGTAGAAAGTGTCTGATGAAAAGGTGCTCTGGATTACAGCTTGCAAGAATCAACCACAGGAAAAACTAAATATAGTGAGACATTTACATTTCAGTACATTCCTGGTAGAGGCAGAAATAGAGAAATATTCAGTTTGTAATGTACTTCCGTCTCACCCATTGTATGTTATGTTAAAGTAACCCTCTAGACAAGGTTCATGCAGTCAGATACATAATTTTGTGAAGATTATATGTTGAAAGAAAGTCCAGAGAGTTGCTTTTTTACTACTTATTATGGTGGCAGAAGGGTGCAAGTGGGATGCTTTAACTTGCTGTTAGATTGAATAATCTACTATGTCATGTGACAAAATGTCATCTGTTCCTCTTTCTCCTATCCATTCTTTCTGGGGGTCCAATAGCAAAGTGCAGCAGATGTGGCTCTAAACCCATGACACATAGGTCTGTTGTTCCTGCTCCGCCTCAGGGTTTTTCAGGCTGTTGCTTCCAGCTGTTTAACCTCTTTGGCCATCTTTGTACATATTATGCATATTGTCATTTGGCACTTTGAAATCACACAAAACTTGCAACGTTTCTTCTCTGCAGTATTTGTGAACTCCTGTTTCATTTATTGGTAAGCCAGTTGATTTAATTCTTTCTGCAGAGAAGATTTAATAGAAGAAAACTTCATCGAGAACTCATAATACTTTGAAGTTTTGCTTCAGTAAGATGCACATCCCTGATTTATTAGCACGATTTACAATTATATTGTAAGTAATTAAAGTAAAACGTTACTTGTCAAAATTAATGAGTACAGTATATTTTGCAGAGAGGCAATCTTGATGGTTAATTGCAGTTGAATCCTTAGTCGCTTGCAAAATAAATAAATAAATAAATAAATACATCAGTAAGTCTGTGATGAGTCTTGTGGGTGTTACCATGAATTAGAGAATTTTTATTCTTCTGGACTGTTTTGCTAAGGGTATTTAGAGTTTCTTTTTGTTACATCTTCTTTCAGGAAGCAATTAGCCCTGATGAAGTTCATAGCTCCCAAAGAAAATTCATGCATCCTAGAAAATCTTTATAGCCCAAGTATCTATGTATCCTAGTATCTATGTATCAAGTATCTATGTATCCTAGAAAATCCTCATATTCCAAGTTCATAGCTTCCCAAAGAAAATTCATGTATCCTAGAAAATCCTTATATTCTACAAAATCCTCATGTTATGAAATCTGATATGAATAAGGAAATTTCATGAAGAATTTGGAAACAGTACATAGCTTGTTTTCCCTGAACTTGCTGTCTTCCAGTAATAAATTCAGGAAAGTAAGAGTAATAGCCTGTGGAAAAACCAAACCAAATAAAACAAAACGTAATTTGTATCAGTCAATACTTGGGAATCTTGTTCCACTTGTCTTTAGGCAGAGGGAGGGAGAATTTTTCTTCACCTTTAATTTGGTGTATGTCAGCAGTTTCTTAATGTCTTTATACACTGAGGTGAGCTTAAAGCACCTATGCTCATGTTTTTAAATAACTTTAACCTTATTACTTGAGGCCTTTGAAATCTATTCTTATGTAAGGCATACAAAATATTGTATGACAATTTTGTACAATATTTATGCAAGATTTTTATTAGAAATATATCTGGTAATGAATGCTGCGAGCATTCTACCCAAAACAACCTTTTAAAGTAATTTTAATTACTTTCTTCTGGCTAAGCTCTAGAACTGAAAGTCTGTTTTCTCCCTCTGTTACAGCATTGATATATGTGTCATATTTGGTTTTACTGTTGAGTTGATACACATAAAATCACACACGAAGTTTGTTCCTATATATTTTATTTTTTTTTAAATTGTTGCAAGTGGAAGAGGGAATGAAAGAATAATATAAAAAAATATTTCATTTATTAGACTTCTAGTTTTAAGAAACCTGTTATTCATAGTATTCCATTTACTTCAGACAAATTTACACATAATTCTTACACTTGTTTATTCACATTGCAGGACAAGGCATGACTTCTCTATTATTAAAAAGAATTATTTTAGACAGGTAAATGAACATATGAATTATAGCTTCAATTTTAGTATTAACTACCTTTTCCTGTATTAATTGGATCTACGATTTTGTACAATAACATTTTAATCACCTTTTCAGACGTTCTCTTTTTTCTTACCTTTTAGGTAGATTTTAGTTTGTTTTATTTCTTTAGCTTCAAACTAAAGCTCCTCTTCTTTGGAAAACTATTTGAACTTGTGGACATACCTTCCATTGACTCCTCCCTTTCCATTAATGGCAAGTTAATTTTAACTTTTTGGTTTCCTCTGTAAGAAGAGAATATACATTTTTATTTCCTTCTCCTCTCTGCTAAGGGTCAGTAAGTCTGTCATCTGTTGAGTCTCTTTCCTCATCAGAGGACTTCAAACATGATAATTCTACTCTGATCCTCACATCACTTCCCCCTTAGTAAAATAGGTGGTTTCCTTGTAGAATTAACTGTGAGACAAATGGACTTTTAGAATTCTAAATTTTGTTTGAGGGTTTCCTTACAGCCCCAGAGACATTCTCAAGTTATTTCTGCTTTCTTTGATTTTTTTTTTACTTTTATTTTATTCTTAGCTATTCCAATTAGTGCATGTCTTTATATATATATATATATCTCCAATTAGTGCATTCTTTTGGTGATATGAAACTCTTGCCAAATTTTTATGTCTGATTATTTTGTTTTCTCCTTTTTCTGTGGTACTTTTGTAAATTGTATAGTTTCCAATAGTTATTTCACTATGAAATTTCTTCACATACTCCCTAACTTGGGATTTTGTAATTACTTGCATGCTGAAGTTTAATTCATTGAACCCCAACTATGCAGCATTTAATCTTGTCTTTATATATCTGGTTCTGCCACTGAAAGGTGTCTCATTTATCTATGTCCAGTTTGAAATGACAGTATATGCCTTTAAACTTTTTACACCAAGTGAAATATGTGACTTGAATGATGGCATGGAACAACCAAAATCCATATAATACAAACTCTTTCAATCTCTAAAACAGGTGAGCTAGTAGAAACTGTTGATTTTGAAATGATACCTGGCAATGATCATAATTTGTGCGTCGTACCCAGAAATCTTTTGAGAGACCAAGCACATACTTGGGGACATTTTAACAACTAGCTGTAGGGCTGATTGAATTCCAGTGCCTAGGAGTATTTACTTCAACTACACAAGGGAACAGCATGAACATGACCATTGCATACATTGCATTGGCATTCTAATGCATTGGGGTATTTTTCTTTGTTTGTTTTTTGGTTTGGTTTGGGGTTTTGTTTGTTTGTTTGCTTTAATTTGGTTTTGCTGGATTTTTCTGTCAACCCCAGTGTTTGTAGGTCTGTGTTGCCTGCTTAACCTGCCTACTGCCTGTCATATATTGGCAATTTTTAGCACATTTATGTGATTCCTTTTCCCATCAGGTGAATGAGTTAGAGAAATTTCCTTCAGTATGTTTTCCAAGTCCATTCAGCTTCCCTAGCTGCAGGTGGGTAAATGAATTCTAATGTAATTAAGAGCTTAAATTCCCATAATGTCATACTGAGATATACAACTTTGCAGGACGATACTGTTGCAGTGCTTAAGACTAAGAAATTCAGAAGATTACAGTGAAAATTCCTATTGAAGTTTAAGTGAATGTTAGGAATTCAACTGTTTTTGAGATTTGTCATCTAAAACTGTTGAACCTATTGTATATGTAGAGTAGTGGGGGGGGGGGGGGGGNNATATTGTGAAAGGGGGGGGGGGGGGGGGGGGGGGGAAGAAAAACCTATGTAGAGAATAATTTCTGTTACAGGCCTGTGATAAATGATCTTCTCTTCAAGAGCTGCTCCATTTTGCATCATCTATTCTGCTTTGAACCAGCCTCAGTGGAATCCAGTGCAGTAAATGAAAAAAAAAAAAAAAAAAGAGTCCACAACTATCCTTCCCAACCAAGCAGGTTATTCCCATTGTTTTCAGTTTTCTCATGTTTGATAAAGTTTGTAAATTGTTGTCTCAATCCTCTGGTAGAAAGAGACAATGTTCCATCTTTCTCACCTTTACTCAAAGATCAATGCAGTGCAGCTAAGAGAGAAGACAACACAGGAGGTTCGTGGTGATGTTGAACAAACTCCTCTGTCCAGAATTTGTCTGGATTCCATATCAGGCAGTTATCTTAAAGGAACAGGTAAAAGCCATAAGACTAAGGGTAGGGGTTAATCTGCTTTATATGCACATAATTTTAAAGAGGTAAGGTGCAAATAATCAAATCAAACAACCTGTTTACAGATAACAACCTTGGGAATTCAGCAATCAGGACCACTTTTTAACTACCACTGAAATTGTCAGTGCCACTAATTTCATTATACATAACTAACAAATGCTTCACAAAAATTTTAGAACAGAACTCTTAGTTGCCTAAGATAATATCTTAGTGGTAAGAGCACATGTGGGGATAAAATAGGTTTTGTTTAACATGTGAGCATTTCTATAAAGTGAACTGAAAAATAAAACATAGCAAAGAAAGAATTGGAAGGAACACAAATGATGAAGTTGAGTATTTTTAAAATAAAAGATGTTTTTGCTGATAAAGTATATTTTTATATATATATATATGGTGTATGCATATGACATATTTGATGAGAAGAAGAGACTGTCAACTGTTTCAGCCACACTACCTTCCAACAGACTGCTTAAAGGGCTAGTTTAACAGCCCATCTGTAAAAAGAATACCATGCCCATTACTTAAAAGACTTAACTGAGATAAAATCAAGTTTCGTCCCTGAAAATAATACAACTCTCCTTATTAGGTGTGACAATTTTTAGATACACAGCCAACATAAGAGAACAACAAATGACAAAAGAAAAATCTGAAAAAAGCCCCATTATTGTGTTTCCTTATTCTTTTTAAGAAAATAAAGATTAAAAAAAACCACAAAAGCAACAACAACAACAAAAAAAAAGAAAATATAAGGTAAGCAATAGCTGAAAAGTAGTTAGAAGGGAAAAAACGTTGGAATCTTTTCTTTGCAAAAGACACGGATCTTCCTAACAGCTGCACTTACTATAACAAAGGATTGCAACAAGTAACAATGACTTTGCTATGTTGTTCTTCTGGTGAGTACAGAAGTGTCAGAAGTCTTGACAATTTAGTAAGTTTAAAAAAAAACATGACAGAAACAAGTAAATCTTTATGGTATGATTTCTTTGTGCTTGCTGCCAAAAGCAGCATATCAAGGGGTACAAGGACACTCTAAATAAAATGGAGGAGAAAGCTGTCTCTCAATCATTGCATCTAGCTACACTTTAAGTATTGTAACTGGATCTGAAAGAAAGAAGTGTGATACATAAAAAGCTGCTGGTACTCTTCTGCCAAGTGCAAGGAAAGTGGAATAAACAAGAAGAAACAACATCAAAAAGAACTATTTAAGTTGCTTTGTGTCACCCTCTGAAATATTTTCCAGCATTATAGCAAAATGAAAGTGTTTGAGTAGTTCTAAACAGAGCAGCAAAATTATTTATTATAAATAAAAAATAAGGAATTTCAATATCAATCTAGACATATTTTACTTAAAAAAAAAAAAAGTTTAAATTATTCATTTGGGTACCTAAAACCTTTCTTCAATGCATTGATTTTTCTGATCAAATTAGTAGAACAGTATATTTAAAGATTCAAAATTACATTTTTTTTTTAATCAGGAAGTTATCATTTTTCCATCCAATCATTTAGTATTTAGCCTTGCTACCATCTTCTTACTTACTATTTCAACATTGTGGACAGAATTTCTACCCAAAATTTTGGGACTGAAACAAGAATGAGTTTGGAAATGCAAGAAGTTGAATTTTAATACTATGGTCAAAATTAATGTGTCAGAAAAAATGGCAAATATTTGTATGTGTTTATATGCATCTAAAAGTATATGCACATGTATTTGCAAATGTTTTATAGCTATAAATCCACATCCTAAATGCATATTTTAATTTATTACTCTGTAAGTCTTTTATAGGAGCTGAACAAGTGGAGTATTCCATGAAAACAGGAGATGATCTTTGAGTTATACTAATATTATTATGCCAAATATACTTTAAGAAGATCTAAAATGGTATAAATACGTGTTGTCAGATTGGGGTCAAATGTCACCAGTATGAGTGAGAATCAGATGTATCAGCCTCCAAAGTTTCAGTGCAGATTTGTGTAGAACATCAGCCTATGGTATTACTAAGGAAGAAAACAAAACACCCATCGTTAACATTAACCTACTGTCTGAAAAGTTTCAACTAACCATTTGATGTTCAGATGCTGGTTACAGCACTGAGAGTAAGAGATTGTTCAAATTCTTTCCTCAATGCCTTTAGATGGAGAAGGATTTTTTCTTACTTAGTGCTTGGAAAGCTCACAGCAGAGGCAAATATGCTGGGATATAGAGAGTTGGGAAAAAAAAAAAATCCTGATCTGCAACAAACTGTTCTATTCAGTGAAAAGGCTGCCATTATGCAGAGCAACTATGAAAATAATCAAGTCTAAAGTAGCAAGGTTTGTGTTTTTATTTAAGGCTTCCTATACAAAGTAAAAAAAAAAAAAATCAACCAAGACAACCAACCAATCAACCAACCAACCAAACAAAACCACCAAAAACCAAACAAAAAAACAAAACTACACACCCATCACCTTTTAAGTTTGTTTTAGATTTTGGCCTACATCTGTGCAATCCAAATTAGCAATACTGAACATTGGGTTATTAAGCTATGGGACAAGAGGCATATAGATGTTGGTTAGTTTCCCTGCTAATAGAAAAGTTTATTATAATTACAGGTGGCTGGACAATTCTTAGAATTTGGTAAGTGGTGCTCAAAAATTAAGCACAGAATTTACCTAAATTGCTGGTCTGTCATGTCTGATTTATTACCTCTGTTAATGGATGTTTCCTGATTCCTCATAGAAAACATTAAAAATAAATGGATATGATGCACCTACACAAATCAACAAAATTATACTCACTTTTGTGCTCTTGGATGAGTGGTTTTACGTAAGGAATGGAAATTTATTACTGCAGTTTGAGCATGCTGTTATTATCAGCTGCCAAAATGACAGCAGATTACAGCTCCTTCTTTTTTTTCTCCTCTAGGAGATCAGCAGGGCTATTGTGCAAATGCAAAATGAGCATTAAAGTAGGGATAATCTAGCTCTGAATATGAAACATGCAGGAATATTTGTAAAGATCTACTCTTGCCTCTTGGCTGCATTTTTAAAGTCACAAGTTGGTTGTGGCAGATATATACATATGAATGTATTGGCCTATTTCTACTAAATGTTGAGGAATTTTACTTCTATGATTTCAGCCAGAAGTGGCTACAGCAGTCACTCTATTTTCTGTCCCCACATAGCTGATCTCTTACAACATTCATTCATCACTACCATGAAGATACAGATTGGATCCAGGACCTTTCTTAGATAACCAGCGCTGAAGCAAAGAGGAATATTTTATACCACAGAAAAACTGAGAAAAAAAATTAAAATGAAAGTGAGGATTTAAAATAATAGGAGTTAGAGTTGCACCAATTTTCAGGTATATGACTGGTGTTAACTGCATCACTTGCACTTGCTGTGGTAATGACCAATGTTTTTCTGCACTGTGGATATAAACAGGAGAAAATTCTGTTATCCTGTGAACCAGAAAAATATGGCTGCTGTAGCAACTGCTGTTCACTGGGAAAAAAATGAGAATATGTCATTAGCTTAACTGAAACAGTTTTATTATGCTTCACTGACACCCAGAATAGTCTATACATTTTCCTAGCCAGAGAGCTGAAAATGCAGAGGGCCAGCACTCACTTGCATGCATGCAGAATGAGATTTAGGAACGTGGAGTGGTGAGTGACTATTTCTAGTATCCACACAAATTTAGTATCATAACATTGGCTTTGAAGATTACAAATTAAATATTTCATTAGAGTATTATAGGGTATTATTAGTTTTTTTTTTTAAGCTGTTGGTGAGTTAATTTGCCTGAAATGTTAATTATATGGAATGTGTGAGTAAAATTAGGTCTTTTAGTCATTGTCAAAGTTGCCGGATTTAATTAAATTGTTGTCACTAACTATTCAATGTATAACTTATTTGCTTGTTTCTGTGAGATTTTTTTTTTTTTGTCATCCATCTTGGAATGGAAAATCACTTCCCTAAGAATGTATATACAATCTTGAAATTCAGTTCAATAAGACCATTACTGAATGCCTTTCTCCTCTTAGACAAAGAACTTTTCCTGATTATCACAGTTTCTTGCAGCACTTACAGCATTAAAAACCCAGTACAGAAGTCTCTGTTTTTTAGAATCCTTGAGACTTAATGTCAGGTTTATCAAACTGTAGAGTCTTGGGAATTAAATAGAAGAGCCTTCCCAGCTATAAACACAATGTTGATAAGCAGCTGGACCGATAAAGCAAAACCAGCACACTGTTTCCTGCTGTAACCCTCTATCTCTACTACACTTCAAACAGGCACACTACACCACCACACACAAATTCTGCAAGTAGGTCATGTATAACTAAAATGTACAGGATCATTTATTGGCTAATACAAACACTAAAAATCTAAGACTAATCAGGTACTATCTTAAGCATTAATATGACCAGCAACCTTATAAGACACTGATGAGTTCTTATTAGCAAGGCAAATACCAACCAGGCAGGAAAAGGTTTCTGTCATGTTCCTCCTTGCAAGAAGATGATCCTTGAGGTCACAGAATTGCTGCTTTCTGCCTTCCTGGTTTTTTGCTTGATACTTATACTTGCTTGTTTGTTTCTTTTGGGGTTGAGGGAGAGGGGAATTTCAGTCTTCTGTAAGCTTTTATATCAGTGTTTTCCCTCTGGAATTCTAAGCTACTAAAGATGAACATCTCCACATTATTACCTCTATAAGCAGTTTTATTTTTCTTATCTTGGGCAACTCCAATCCACAGAATTTTAACGATTTAGAAAATCACAGAATCACAGAATATCTTCGGTTGGAAGAGACTTTTAAGATCATCTGGTTCAATCTTCAACCCAGCACTGCAAGGTCACCACTAAACCATGTTCCTAAGCACCACGTCCATATGCGATTTAAATGCCTGCAGGGATGGCAGCTCCATATGCCATGGGCAGACAATTCCAATGTTTGACAACCCTTCCCTTCCCTTCCCTTCCCATGACAGCTTAAGAAAACTTATTATGTAGGATATTTTTTGAGAAGAATTAGTTACTATCAGTCTAATCACACTGATCACAACATTCCCCTCCCACTCCTTCACAGTTTAAGTCAGAACTGAGATTCAGTCCATGATTTCTTTGACTGTAAAGCAAACATATCTAGTTACAGAGGATAATTGGTAAAAGACTCTAACATAATTAGTCTTGCCAGTGCATTTTAGTATTTTCATAAAATTAAGTTATATTTTCCAAGTTGCTTATTAAACTCAAAGTTGTTGGGGAAAAAAGTGCAGGTTTATATCATGGTTTGTTTTAAAGACACGTTTTTTTTTTCATAATATTTAATTTGAAACAAGTCAGACTGCATAGGTAAAACCTTGGGGAGAACTGACAAACCTGTAGGTATACATTTTAAGCACTTAAGTAATACTGCAGATCTACAAGGTATAAAAGTAGTAAAATAACAAAAGGTGTTAAATAGCTGAATGGAAAGAGATAAAGGAATTATGAAACAAGTTCAGCTCTTTAAATTTCAGTGCTGCTTAGAATGAAAGTAATGACTTCCAGGAACAACACATTTTGTAGAAACACAGCCATACTTCTCACTAGGCAATCTAAGTAGAATTTGTGACTTGAATGTCTGCCACATAAATATGAAAAATATTTTCCCCCTGAGGAAAGAATCACATTTCAGCATTGGGATTTTTGAGAGGAAAAGAGAGAAACAGTGAAGGAAGTAGATCTGTAGATGAGATATCAATTGAATCATAGAATCATAATCATAGAATCACAGAATCAGTCAGGGTTGGAAGGGACCACAAGGATTATCTACTTCCAACCCCCCTGCCATGGGCAGGGACAGCTCACACTAGATCAGACTGTCCAGAGCCTCATCCAGCCTGGCCTTAAACACCTCCAGGGATGGGGCCTCAACCACCTCCCTGGACAACCCATTCCAGGATCTCACCACTCCCATGGTGAAGAAGTTCTTCCTTACACCCACCCTGAATCTACCCACTTCCAGCTTTGTTCCATTCCCCCTAGTCCTGTCACTACCTGATATCCTAAAAAGTCCCTTCCCAGCTTTCTTGGATCTGGTTGGCTTTCTGATCTGCAAGTGCACACTGGTGGCTCATGATGCGCTTCCCATCTTCAGGGCTGCTCTCCAGCCAGTCACTGCCAAGCCTGTATTTGTGCTTGGGATTGCCTTGTCCCAGATGCAAGACTTTGCTTTTGGTCTTGTTGAATCTTATGAAGTTATCATGGGCCCACTTCTCCGTTCTGTCAAGGTCCCTCTGGATAGCATTCCTTCCCTCCAGTGTGTCTGCTGCACCACACAGCTTGGTGTCATCAGCAAATTTGCTGAGGGTGCACTCAATGCCACTGTCCATGTCACCGACAAAGATGTTGAACAAGACTGGTCCCAGGACTGAGCCCTTAGGGACTCTGCTTGTCACTGGCTTCCACTGGGACAAGGAGCCATTGACAGCCACTCTTTGGGTTCAGTCATCAAGCCAGTTCTTTATCCATCTCGTGGACCACCCATCAAACCCATGTCTCACCAGTTTGGAGACCAGGATGTGGTGTGGGACATTGTCAAAGGCTTTGCTCAGGTCCAGGTAAATGACATCAGTTTCTCTCTCCTCATCTATTAATGTTGTCACCTGTTCATAGAAGGCCACCAGGTTTGTCAGGCAGAGTTTGTCCTTGGTGAAGCCATGCTGACTGTACCAAATCACCTCTTCACTATTCTTCTGTCTCAGTAGTACCTTCAGGAGGATCTGCTCCATGATCTTACCACGCACAGAGGTGAGACTGACTGGCCTGTAGTTCCCTGGTTCTTCCTTCTTACCCTTTTTGAAAATGGGAGTAATGTTTCCCCTTTTCTAGTCAGTGGGGACTTCCCCAGACTGCCAGGGCTTTTGGAATACAATAGAAAGGGGTTTAGAAGCATTAAATAACATAAACACCACACTAAGACTGGCAATGGACTGCTCTGCTTGGGTCGTAAGTAGTGACACAAAAGTGGTAACATTCTACTTTGTCCCCCCTTCTTTTTTCCAATACAGATTCTGACTGCAATGAACAATCTCAATAATAAAACAATCATGCAGATCCTGAAAGAGATTCTGGATGCCACATCAGTGACACAACTCTTCTGCTCCTGCTCAGTACTGTCAGATGAACAAAATCAGTTTTTCCCTCCAAATTTTTTTAAAAATAGTTATTGTCACAAGATAGTTTTTGTTAAAGCACAGGCAAATAGCCATCTAGTTGTTTTTAGAATTTACACAATTAATCAAATTATGAATATCTCTTTTCTTCACATAAAGACAAATGTAATTGTTAAAAGTGTTAAATATTATAACATTTCAGATCATTAATATTATTCTGCCTGACAGATTTTTGGCTTCTGTTTCTTAAACATTCATATAATAAATTTCATTTTCTTTTGATGACTTGAAAATACTTTACAAGTTAATTAAAATAATAATGTATTTTTTAAGGTCATGAAAAAAAAATTCAAATTGGAATTTTCAAATATAGAACCTAGTGAAGGAGCCTGACTTTGACAACCGAATCTTAAAATTGAATCTACAGTTCTTGCCTTCTTCTTTTCTGTTTGAAACCTTGACAAATTAAGGACACAAAACCTTAAAAAAAGGTACACCAAACTCCATTTCTGGAGCACTAGCTTATGCCAGCATGCTTTCCTTTGCCATACTCTTGAAAAACTATAATTCCTATTGATCTGCCCCCTGTATTTGTAATTGTTGTTAAAGAATGTGGTGAAATGTTTTAATGAATCAGAGAAGACTAGGATTAACAAAGGGGATCAGCCATAAAATCAGGTACATTATAAAATACAGAGATGTTGGATGCCTTCTCTGTTCTGCTGAGCCAGCGTTTCAGAACGTCTGTTATGATGTTGGCGAAGACCAACAACATAATTGGAGAGTTGTTGATAATTTGAAGCATCACTCACTCCTGCTTTAGTCATCAAGATGTGTACTTATACAATATTTAAAAATTTTGATTTATATTTTTGTATAAGCATTGTTTTGTGTGATTTTTATTTATACACTTGGAAATAAAGGTGCCACAAAACAGTATGCATAACTTAATTCTTCCATTAGGCAAGCAGATATAATAATTCCCTGAACATTCTCCAGATGTTAACCTTTATTTGTGCAAAATACACGTGTTCTGTCTAGATTGATTAAAATGCTCTTTTAAGTTGCTTTCAAAATGTAGTTATTGAAAAATTGCATAAATTTATGATTTATGGTTTTTTGTTTGGTTTGTTAGCAGAAACTTTCATTAAAAACTCTAATTTTAGTGTTATTTGCAAATAGTATTAAAAGGAACGTGAAATACTAGGAAAATGTAATTATGAGACATTTTATGTATGAGAAAATCAAATTATAGTACATTAAAGAACTCTAAAACTGTCATTACGAAACTTATTCTTGCATAGTCTCTCTGTATAGCATTTCCTTGTACAAATTACAGTGTTTTTACTTTACAGTTCATGGAGGTCATTAATCTTTTATAGCTGTCATCCAGGCTTGAAATGAAGTAAAAGAAAAAAAAAAAAGGGATTCCAATTCTAATTATGGCTTAAACAAAATGCTGTTGTGAAAACAGTGTGATTCTTTCGACTGATTTCAACAGCCTTAGGATCAGACCTTAACCAATACACGTTCACAAAACATAATGACTTGTCCTAAGTTTGTTTTTCTGAAACTGGAAAGATTAAAATAATTCTAGTCCAAAACACATAATAATCCTTCTATTTGAATTCAGTAAGTTCAAATATATCACTTTTACCTATGTTGGACCTACTATGTCTTCTGCTACCAGATTTATTGTGGGGAAAAACATTTTGGCTCACATGCTGTATTTGAAAGAGGCTTATTCGTCTGTTACGAATAAAAGTAGTGAGGTGGGGAATTAATAAAAATATTAATCATTTATTAATTTAAACTCCACCACTCACATAACTATGCACTATGTACTAGTTCAGAAGTATGGACAGCATTGATTTAGGTTCAACCTACATTAGGATTTAAAAAATGACACATTTTCCAGAAAATTCAGAACATCTCCTTCCTCAAGTAGTCCTGGTCATTTTAGCAAGTGCTAAAATTCTAAAAGTAACCAGTCAATGCAATTTAAATAGAAAGTCTAAATTAAAGGTTAAATAAATTCTAAATTCACTACAAACAGAATGTCAGATTGTATCTGTTCCATCTTTTGAGAATTAAACAGTTCACAAATATATGGAAATAGAGCAGATATTGAAGAAAGAGCAAAAATTGTCATGGTATTAAAATGAAAAATAAAAATTAAAACCCATATTTTCTTATGTGTGCTTTGACCTGCTTTATGAAGCAAAAATGAGTATAAAATATTTTCCTTAGATAAAAAAATAGTCTCTGGTATTAAATTCATATAAATACTAATTTATAGCATAGATCATAAAGCAGGTGCTTGTAGCAGTTTGAGAAATCTCTTTTTTTTTCTTTCATACTTATGAAAATAAGTGATACAGCTGATTTCTGCAGAAAATTTAGTGTTTGTTTGTATTTATAATATAGATATTATTTATGGGGTTTTTTTTAGAAGTCTGAGAAAATGTAGTTGAAATAGTTCTGTAACAGAAACCAAAAATTCAAATGCAAGTTATAAAATTAAAGCTTGCATGTGATTTTAAGGGAGAGAACAACAGAAGGCACAGATTTTCTTTGAAAAAACAAAAAAAAAAAAGGAAGAAACCTAAGGGAAACACTTCACAGGACTTTGCTGCGTAAAAGTGATAAATGATAAAGGGTCCTATCAGTTTGTGGTTACTCTGTTGTTGAAGAGACATTAGGGTAGTATACTGAATTCTGGGTTATTGGTGGATTCTTATTTACCAAAAGTTTTTCATGTATTTTATTAATCTTTAAATTTTAAAATACACATTTTCCTGTAGAAAACTTCCTGGATGCCAGCCATAAATGCTGCCTTAATTTCAGATACGTGAGATCTGGAGGGTTACAAAACCAAACTATGATAGCTTTTCATGTATCAATATCAGCCAATTTTAAGATCAGGAATGAATGAGTGTTCCACTGTGAATTCTCTTTTTCAAAATGGCATCAAGCCAACTTTTACATCACAAGACTATAGAAAATTATAGTTTGAAATCACGAATCCTTACTTTCAAGTATATAAATGTAGTTGTGCTCTCCTAACTGAAGCCTAAACAATGACACCCCAGTACAATCTGACAGTTGTGTTGTAAATAATAAACAGTACCATCATTTATGAATGTGCACCCAGATATTCTCTGGGACATGAATTTATTTAACTTATTTTTCTATGCAGATTGATCATTTTATTTTGCAGATTATTTATTAACTAGGTAATTACTAATTGACTAGTGCATTATATTAATTCAACTGCTAATTAGGAAAGCTAAATGCATGTTGCATCGCTGCAAGCACCTTGTTGGCAAGAAGCTAGAAGGACCACAAAGTTCCTTAAATGCAAACTTTTTCTGAAACTGGTGGGACAGTGATCTAGGGTAGAAGATGACAACCTGGCAAGGAGTCGTGCTAGTGCCACACTCTGCAGATCTGGTGAACTGTTGATAAACGGGCTGTTGAATGCAACGAGGATGTTTCTCTCATTGTGTGGTGAGGTCAGTTGCTGCACTTTTGAGTCCTAAGAGGTCATTTAAATGCCAGATTTTACCCCCACTCTCAGTGTACCAGTGCTGGTGGAAGAGGAGGCAGATGGCTTCCATGGAGCACGTACAGCAGCAAGAATGGCTCATTCGTCGGTTTGGGGCTAGACAACATGTAGAAGAACACAGATTTCTTAATTTAAATCAGGTGTTGTTGCATGAAGATTATGACATATTTGTTTGAGACATAAAGCAAATTTTTGATCATTTACACCAGCTGTTTGAACATGGTGATTGCAGTGAGATCCATCTGGAAGCTCTTTACGCTCATGGATTTTTACATTCCCTTGCTATTTATCTAAACAATACACACATTGCAGAATTATTAGACTAGGTCAGTAGTCTGATAAAATGCAGAAGAACTGTGTGTTGATCAGAGTTTCTGCCTAGTTATCGTTATTGTAAAATCGGGGGTGGGGGTACATGGAATACTGCAGCTTGTCCCCCATACCAAACTTGTAGATATATGGCAGTGTTATTTAACTGATCTAAATAAAAGCAAAAAAAAATCTGTTTGGTTTTCCTTTTTTATAAATTTCTTCTGGGAATCACATAGAGAATCTTACAATAGTGAGGGATCTTACAAATGCAAAATTGTTAAGCAGAGCAAAGGGCCATATAAACAAGTGGGTTCTCTTAGCACAGGAAGGTCATGCTTTGTCACATCCCCTTGGCTGAGGATCTGATAGATGTGAACATACACAGCATCTAAGAGGAATAACTGTTGAGGTATGTTTAAACCAAATAACAGTCTTAGGTATCTCAACATCTGTTTCACACTTTTACATGATGAAAACTATTATGGCATTAAGAATGTCAGGGAAGTATTTGGAAAAAGAAAATTTTGTGAGCTCATCATGTTGTATAAACATAGGTATAGTAAAGTTTGTTGATGCTCTGCTTTTGTTATGACTATGCAGTTGCTGTGGACACACAATTAAGGTGCCACAGCTGCAGTCTTTATGGAGGTCTGAGAAATATTTACATAGGAACAAAGCTATGGCTATAAAAAACTACATTGCTGATTTATGAAGAGTATAAGTTGTATGCAAAAAAAAAAAAATCTCAAATGTAAAGCTTTGAAGTGCAGAATATGTTATGAACAGATCTATAACATCAACCAGCACCATGTTTCATGCCTGTGAACAAAATCCAGAAAAAGGGCAAGGTTACAACACCTATGACATTGGGTGTATATAGGAAAACAGAACACTATCCTGAAGTCTTAGATTCTTGAAACCAACTGTTCATAATCAGTCCACTTGACAAGACAAACAGGGCATGGGAGAAAAAGAAAAACAAAACAAAACAAACAAACAGACCAGTTTATTCTAGCTAACTTTGGGTTCAGATCAGTATCTCCTCCTTTTCTTTATAGCAGTTTTGGAATAAGCTTTGATAATTCAAAAATAGGCATCCTATATATATAAAGGCACTTCTGAAAAACTTGGAGGGGGAAGAAATGGCACTTACTAATCTCTCTTTCAAATAAGGAAGATTTCATGTAACAAAAGGCCAGTAAATATTTACTCTGGAAAAGATTTTAATGAACTACTCAGTCATAATTAATTTTTCTCCTTCTGAATGTATGTAAAATGTTAATATTCACAACAGTTCATTTAAGGAAGATATTTAACATGCAATCTTTCATACTCTTGTTTTTCTTATGTTTTCTTGTATTACTGTACACAATTCTTGCATGATGAAATCAAAATAAGAGATCTGTTTGTTATTTGTTTGAAGCCTGCATAGGAAGCTTGGGCAGAAAGGGGAACATGGAAATCTCAGTGCTGTAAGGAGAGACGCTAGTCAGCTATAAGAATTTACAGAATCACAGAATGTTAAGACCTGGAAAAGACCTCTAGATCATTAAGTCCAACCCCCCTGCCAAAGCAGGATCACCTATACCAGGTCACACAGGAACTCATCCAGGCAGGTCTCGAATACCTCAAGAGAGGGAGATTCCATAGTCCCCCTGGGCAGCCTGTTCCCATGTTCTGGCACCCTCACAGTGAAAAAGTTTTTCCTCATGTTTCCATAGAACTTCCTATGCCTCAACTTCCACCTATTGTCCCTTGTCCTGTCATTGGGCATCAACAAGAAGAGCCTGGCTTCATCCTTTCAGCAGTCACCCTTTACATATTTATAAACTTTAATGAGATCACGCCTTAGTCTCCTTTTCTCCAAGCTGAAGAGACACAGCTCCTTCAGTCTCTCCTCTTAAGGGAGATGTTCCACGCCCCTAATCATTTTTGTGGCTCTGAGCTGGACTCTCTCAAGCAGTTCTCTATCCTTCTTGAACTGAGGGTCCCAGAACTGGGCATGATATTCCAGGTGTGCCCTCACCAGGGCAGAGTAGAGAGGGAGGAGAACCTCTCTTGACCTAACCACACCCCTTCTAATGCATCCCGGATGCATTGGCCTTGGCCACAAGAACACATTGCTGGCCCATGGTCAACCTCCCATCTACTAGGACCCCCAGGTCCTTCTCCACTTCACTGCTCTCCAGCAGGTCAGTCCCCAGCGTTGTTCTTTCCCAGGTGGGAGACTACACTTGCCCTTGTGGAATTTCATTCAATTTCTCCCTGCCCAACTCTCCAGCCTGTCTGAGTCTCACTGCAGCTCTGGTGTGTCAGCCACTCCACCCAGTTTTGTGTCATCAACAAACTTGCTGATAGTGCTCTCTGTGCCCTCATTCAGGTCGTTGATGAATATAATAGATTGCACTAGTCCCCACACTGACCCCTGAGGGACTCTACTAGATACAGACCTTCAGCTAGACGCTGTCCCACTGACCACAACTCTCTGACTTAATTCAAGAAAATCCCTATCTATATCTACCTATCTAGGCACTGGAAGTACATCTTTGCTTTAGACAATTGACATTGAGTCTCAAATGTTTGACCTAGAAGATTATAATGTTTTCTTGAGTTAAGGATATTACATAATATATTTTTCTATTTTTACATATAATATAATATAATATAATATACGCATATGTGTCATACATATAATTAATATATTTTTCTATTATTCCTTGATATTTGATTACAATTATGCCAAAAAAAGAGATGATCAATATCAAGCTGTAATACAGTGTTTTTCCATTCTTTCTCTCCTTATTTCATTTTTTTCTTTTTATTTTTTTTTTTTTAATCTCCAAAAAGTCACAGAATCATAGAAAGTTAGGTGTTGGAAGGGACGTCCAGAGATCAAGTCCAACACCCATGTCAAAGCAGGATCACCTTGAGCGTACTTCACAGGAATACATCCAGGCAGGTCTTGAAAGTCTCCAGGAAGGACGACTCCACAACCTCTCTGAGCAGCCAGTGCTCTGTCACCCTCACCATAAAGAAGTGTCTCCTCATGTAGAGGTGGAACCTCCTGTGTTCTGGCTTGTACCCATTATTCCTTGTCCTGTCGCTGGGCACTACTGAAAAGAGACTATCATCTTCCTCTTGACACCCACCCCTCAGATATTTATAGATGTTGATAAGATCTCCTCTCAGCCTTCTCTTCTCAATACTAAGGAACCTAACATCTTGTGTCAGAAATCAAGCAGCCAAGTAGCTTTGAGGTGGAAATCTGGCCTACCTTTCTGTGGGAAAACTGAGAAATGATAAAAAAAATAGGGAGAATTTATAATATGCGTGCATAATTGAAAGTGATAATAGAGAATTGCTGCTCTTCTGTAGATTTTTAGTGCCTGTGACAGTGTCAGAGCTTTGTTTATGTCCTCTATTGTGTTTCTAAATAAATCCAAGAACAGTGTATGCTTTGTTGCAGCAGAGATGTAAACTTCCCCAAGCTTATCACAATATTAGTATAATATTGTCTTACATAATCACCCTCCAGTAATTGAAGGGGACTGCAGGGGAGCTGAAGAGAGACTTTTATCAAATACATGGAATGACAGGTTGAGGGACTAATGACTTCAACTGCAAGAAACTCAATTTAGAATAGAAAAAGTTCTTTTCCATGAAGGTGGTGAGGCAAAGGAAGCAGTTGCCAATTGGATCTGTGGAGGCTCCAATTCTGGGAATGTTCAAAGCCAGGTTGGATGGGGCATTGAGCAAGCTGGTGTATTAGGAGGTGTCCTTGGAACTAGAGGATCTTTAAGACCCCTTATGACCAAACAAGTCTATGATTCAATTAAAATGTATTAGGATCTTGGAAACAAAAAAGTATTTTAAGGGAATGATATTTCAATGTGTATATACGTATTGAATTTTTAAATATACTCTACTACTAGGCTGATAATATTATTATATTGTGAAAATATTTAAGAAAACAATCTTTCCTTTTCCATCTTAGATGTCAGTAAAAGTGCAAAAAGAAGACTTTCTAAGAAAGTTATGGAAGTATTCCTTTCTCATTATCAGTCTGTTTTTGATAGAGGACAAAAATTCCAAACCATCCTAAACCATGCCATCTACTTTCACATTACTATTCATTTAGTGCATATCTGTTCTTCTATCTATGTTCAGTCTCTCTGCTTTTTTTCCTGTTAATATCATCAGACCTTCTTATGACTTCTATTTGCAAGGAGTATTTGCTAAATCTTCTACTTTTCGACAAATTTGCCTCTTGCATACAGTTTTGATTAGCACCTATTACAGAGCATATGAGAGTAACATACCACTTAGAGTGCTTCAGAAAGCTATCACCTTCTTCACACAATTTCTAAATAAGCTAAACAACTTTCATTGTCGAAAGGAAAATATTTGAAATTTGTTTTCACTGTCTCAAGGTTTCTTTCTCCTATTTTGAACCTTATCCTGATTTTAATCTGTCGTTTCTGTTTAATAGATTAAAAAGAGAGCAAAAGTACCAATTGGAAAATTCATTCTGTCCTTCACTAGAAATCACAGTCTCTCACAGTGCTGTCTACAGTTGTAAGCCATCAGATATTGCTCTGTCTGTGGTGTTCTTATTTATACCACTTGAAGTGAATTACGTCTCCCTGGGAAATCAGGTGCAGTGATCAGAATGACCAACTTTTACTGAACCTCTGCCCTTGCTCTCTTTCCTCTTAAAACTAACTAACTGTACTGAGTTTCATTGGATATATGTGGCAAGGCTTGGGTATTGGGGCAGGCAAGCTGCAGGGACTGCCTCTGTGAGGAGAGGACTAGTCTATCCTGTGTCAGTTCCAGATGGCTCCAACTGAGTACAGGTATGGGTTGGAAAACATATTTAGGAAGGGGCAAATCATTACACAAGCAGTGAGGCATGAAGAAAATAAAAGTGTAAGAAGCAACCCTGTGTACACCAAGGTCAGAGAAGAAGGAGGGAGAGGTGTCAGAGAAGAGATTCCTCTTTCTCAATGCCCCTCAAGTGTGCTTCAATGCCTAGTGAAAACATTGTTTTCTGACTTGGTTTATGGGATGCACTAATACAAATGTCCCCAGAGAATGTCTAGAAGGTTGGATGCAAAATTTACCATCCAGAGGTCCTCCAGCATGTTAAAGTGGTATCCATGCAAAAGAAATAAACCAATATTGTGTGCACCTTTCTGTTTGAGGGACTTAAAACTTTTTTACCTTTTTGGAGATCTCACCTAGAAGTGTGGAATCATTTTATATTTGTAGAGCAGAGATGTCTAGAAGGACAACACTTAGGATATGAAACCACCTTCTTTCCTGAATTTAACAGTCAGAATGCAGACAGATATATGAGGTAGGGATTGTGACAGAGATAGCAGAAATAGAGAAAAAGCTAATGACGGAGATGCAGTTGGAGACAGGTAGACTCAGTGGAGTTCTCAGTAGATGAATACCTTATGTTTTGTGAAACCTCTTTATTACACAAATTCAGTGCATTTTCTTAATGCAGGTGCTAAAAATGCAACATAAAGGGGGTTCAGACATTAACATACAAACACTACAGGCTGTCCCTCCTTATCCATTACCTATCAATGCACATCACACTAATCAACAAAAACCTGTCCCTGGAAACCTGAGGGGTACTGTGAAACAAAATAATACATTGTGTATTCATAAAGATTCAAAGACCAACAAATTTTTTTCTTTCTCCTTTGCAGGTGTCCTTAACAGACAGAGGACAACTAAGTTAAGGTACTGTCACCTCATGCTTGTATTGCTGCAAGTAAGAGGCAGAGTATATACCACTCTACAGGGCCTTCCCTGGCACCTCAGTGGTAAGCTACTGCTTTGGAGTGAAGAGGAGAAAGAAAAGAGGGGGATTGTGAAAGTTATGGTAGAAAGGTGTCTCCAGGGTACACAGCAGGGCTAATCTACAAGATGTCAGGCAGAAATCGTCTGACGCCCAAGAGCCTGTAAACCATATTGTCAGATAGCCATTTCCTAGAGTCTGTCTCATATTCCAACCTCTGCTTCTCTTTACAAAGTCACAGATTGCATTGGGTTGGAAGGGAGCCTCAAAGGTCATCTTATCCAACCCCCCTGCAGTGAGCAGGGACACCTCCAACTAGATCAGACTGCCCAGGGCCCCATCAAGTTTGACCTTGAATATCTCTAGGGTCAGGGCCTCAGCCACATCCCTGGGCAACCTGTTTAACTGTTGTCAAGTTTCTATCCTCTAAGCTACAGTCACTTCTTTCACAACCCTAGTAAAACTTGACTCTTTCTCCAACTTGTGTCTTGACAATTTGAAAGGCAACAATCAAGAAAATTTCCTTCTTCTCTCTCCCTTACATGCCAAAAACTAACCAAAACCACCTTTGGATTCTCTGACATCTATGTTATTTTTACTATATTCTAGATAAGGCCTGAAATGGCAGTAGATATGCTTCAGTAGATAGGAAATCATACTCGAACCCCCCAGTGAAAACCTCCAACTAATACACAGAAACATAAAAATGAACATAAATGGACATACTTAGAATCATAGAATCAGTCAGGGTTGGAAGGGACCACAAGGATCATCTACTTCCAACCCCCCTGCCATGGACAGGGACACCTCACACTAGATCAGGCTGGCCAGAGCCTCATCCAGCCTGGCATTAAACACCTCCAGGGATGGAGCCTCAACCACCTCCCTGGACAACCCATACTTCCTAAAGTTTCACTTAATATTTGACAGTTCTTCTATGATGAGAAATTATAGACAATGAATCCTTCTTCTCAGCATCTAACAAGATGTCTATCATATGTCCCTCAGGCATTTCTTCCCAAATTGATGGATAGTAACCAGTGTGTGATCAGTAAACCATTTCAAGTTTCCAGTAATTCTTATTATTCTTCCTTACAGGTTTTACTCTTCAATCTTTATTGCAAGATACAGTGAACAGCATGTGCAGTACTGCAATACCTTGTGAGTTTGATTTAGCACTTCACACATCCAAACTCTTTTTTTCTCCATTTGAAAATGAATTTTATCTGCTGTTTTATTTCAAAATGACTTAGAATTGTACCATTCTTCCAAAAGTTTTCATTTGGGTTTGATTATCCAGAACTTATAAATTTTATAACCTCATTATGCCTGCCTTCCTCAAAAAATTTCAATCTATATGCTTCCCTCATTATGAAGAAAAGAATTCTATCTTTTTATTTTCTATCTCCTAACCCATTATTAAATAATAACACTTTATGGAAGACCTTTTTATCTTCACTTCACAGGGTGAAGTACTTTTAAAAGTTTTTTTGTGATGGAGTCCATCAGTAGATACTTGAAAAACATGTTTTATAGGATGCTTACCCAAATGCTTCAAATGCTTGAATGCATTTCAGAAGCATGAATATCTGCTAGAAAATGCATATCCCAATGTATATTAGCCTATGTGTTTATTTATGCCTTTCTCCACTTCTTTTATTTTGTTTTGGTTTTTTTTTTTCTGTTATGAAACTCAAATTTGAAAGTCTGTAGTTCCAACATCACTGCAAAGATTACAGTGTAAATCTCTATTTTCTAAGCAGTTTCTGTCACCAGAATGGATTTAAGCAAGTAGCTACATGTTGTAAGTAGCTTTAAGTTTTCAAAGTTATTTCTTTAACTTTTTGATATTAAATATAATCTTGTAATAATTCTTTGGAATTTTTGATTCTAACTCCTGCCTACTAAAATTAATTTGTAAATTTGATCGTAAAAGACATTCCCAATCTTAACAATAGGTTTCAGGTGCAAACTTGGTTATAGCTGCCTGCAATAAATATCAAAGCCAATAACACTTTTAAAAATTTTTTAATGTATTTTTTTCATTCTTGCATTCTCCATAATTTACATGACTCACACCCCATCTACACCTGTTATTTGCTGTGGTTATGATGAGTTTTATTGTACAGTGAGGAAATTACTCCTTCTTTGGATCGTCTTTTTGAAGCATTATATTTAATATAAAAAAAATAGTGTTCTTTTCTGTAGTCTCATTTTAATATGATGCTTGAAGTTTCAGGGTGCTGTTTGCTTACAATAGGCATCTTCATCTCCTACTTAAACACCAAGGCCCCATCTCTTATTTTAGGATTTTGTCTAACTGTTAGCATACATTTAATCTGAATCTTCAATATACTGTCTCTGAACACTCTGTACTGAGTCTGAATAAAATAGATTTTTGGATGTACTTTCTATTTATCTCTTATTTATTTCTATGTGTTGACTTTTCTTAAACAGCAAATGTTACAGTGAATGATCAGTATGATTGTTTTCCGGTGACTAGGGTAGGGAATTTGAGTACATTATGGCCAGTAGTATGGGGTAGATGTTTTCAGATTTTTGCACTAGATCCCTTACAGTACTCAAAATGCATCTAACAGTGGTTTCTGATTCTCTTAGAAGTTGCTTCAAGAAATGGTCATTTAAAAAGGCTAGAAATGTTTTATCTTCTTCAGAACCTGACATAACATTAACTTATTTTGCACAAGATTAGATTCCCCTCACTACCAGAAGGACATTGAAGTGCTGGAATATGTTCAGAAAAGGGAAATGAAGCTGATGAAGTGTCTAAGAGATAACCTTGTGATACAATATCTATTAACATTAATGCATTTATAAAATATTTTAAGTTTCTGAATTGCACATGTTACATAGAACAAAGTAGTGATTATCTAACTAAATATATACGAGATAACCATTGTAATTTTCATGTAATATATAAAATATTTGAAACATACAAAAGTTAATTGTTGCTTCATGTTATTTTTTTTTATTTCCAAAATTCACTAATTCATAGTTCTGGACAAAGTGAAATACATTGGTTACTGTGCTGGTTTTGTCCTGGATGGGGGGCAGATGCCCACCAAAACTTCTCTATCACTCCCCTTCTTAGATGGACAGGGGAGAGGGAAAATATAACAAAAGCACAAGAGTCAGGACAGAAGCAGTTTAATAAGATGCAAAGAAAAAGAAAAGTCCATGAGCAGAAGCAAGAGCAAACAAAGGTATTATTGTCTAGTTCCCATCAGCAGACAATGTTCAGTCACTCCCTGAGAAGCAGGGCTTCACTGTGTAATGGTTGCTCTGGAGGACAGGCACAATTAACAAATGTCCTCACACTTCCTCCTTTTACTTAGCTTTTGTATCTGAGATGATATTATATGGCATGGAATACTCCTTTGGTCAGTTTGGGTCAGCTGGACCAGTTGTGTCCCCTCCCAAGATCTTGTCCATCCCTCAGCCCACTGCTGGGAAGGGGAATGCTGGAAAAGCACAGCTTTGGTGCTTGGTTTAGCAGTAGCCAAAACCCTTGTGTGATGTTAACACCCAGCTACAGCACTGCAAAACACAGCACTAGAAAGATGCTCTGTGGAGCATTAACTCTAGCTCAGCCAAACACAATACAGTTACCTGAACAAATAAATCTAACCCTAAAAAATAAAAGCAGTTAACAATAATCTTCTATTAAAAGTGAAAGGAGCTTGAGGAACAAAAGATGACACAACTGTTTGCACCAATGAATGCTTGATAATCTTTGCAGGATAGACTGCCATTATTTGCTAGGATACCAATACAGGAAATCATTGTAACTTTAAATTACTTTCCTTTAAATCTCCTGAAATATGTTAAAAACTTTGTGCATTAGAAAGGAAGGCAATCATTTTCTAGATGGAAAAAATAAAAATAAGATTGTTTCCTGCAGAACAGATAATATTTGTCAAATAAGACCTTGCTACAGGAATGTGATAGACTACAGTAAATTTGTCTTTTCAAGATTAAATTGATGCAATCTACTATGTTATTTTGATTGGGAAAGCCTTCAAAGATGTTTATGTTGGCTTTCTCATCTAACACAGAGCTGAAAGACTTAATTGTGTGAAATGGATTTTAGGGAGTTTTTGAAGAAGCAAATAATAAAATTGTACAATAAAGCATTGTTTTTATTGCAAACCCATTGTTGTTTATTGGGGGGTTGTTTTGTTGGTTGGTTTGGTTTGGGGTTTTTTACTTGTTTGTTTTTCTTTTTATCTTTTTTTACCTGGTTCTCAAAAAAATTTGAAGCTAAATTCACATAAGAATTCATTTTATTTCCTTCCCCACCCCACCTACACCAGTGGTCTCCAAACCTGGGTGAAGGCAGAGTTGCACAGCATGAATCATAAAGGGGTGGGAGGAAACTATTAGAGAAATAGACAGGAAAAAAAAAAACCAAACACATCATTTTTCTTCTCTTGGGCTGACAGAACTGCAAGTGCATCTTGAGACAGGTTTTACATTTAAGACAAACAAAGCCAAGTAGCAGTGAAATTTGCTGACACGGTATTACAAATTTACAAAATGAGGTCTGTATGATCTTAAAGCTTCTAAAAAAGTCTCTGAAAATCCATCCAGTTTATCTATGATGTTTAAGTCAATGCTCAATGCCTTCAAAAAGCCTTCAATTAATTTGTTTAAATGATCGTTTGGTTAACTCTCCATTTTATTTTTCTGGTTTGACTTTCCATCCTTGGCTTTAAAATCAGAGTGAGACATATTAGGGAAAAAACAAGTAAGAAGAAGAAGAGAATAATCATATCATACCATTCATACCAATATTCTGGTCAAAAAGTACTAATGTCAGAGGTGGTAAGCACCTGACACGATCTACTTTCCAGGCATGTTGTAATTGTAGTTTGTCATAGCAATGAGCCATTCATCAGACAATGAAATTAGAAAGAAAATACACTCTCTTTCTGTTTACTTTAGCTGCCAACCTTCCTATAGTGTCAGAGTAATTAATTCTGGGTTTTTTTTATTGTCTATTTTTCAAAAGGAATCAAAATTCCTCTGTCATGTATGAAAATGGGACCAGGATAATTAGGGCTGCATTTATTCCATTTTAAAGGGAAAGCTAAGTCTCTTTGTTCTAGGTAAGAAATACCTCATTGGATTAACAAGAAGTCAGGGTTGTGTTTGACACACTGAATCAAGATTCTTAGCATGAATATTATTTGATAATCCTATTACAGAAAGTAATTATATATTATTAAGCAAATTACTAAGTATTAATAATTTCATTTTCTTTAATTTGCCCTGTAATAGAGGTGAAGTAAGGATCTTCTTCAAGTATTACTGGCTCTGTCATTTTCTGCCCATTCTTGAAAAGCATGCTATTAAAGTATCAAGTAGTCTGAAGTAGCATTCAAAACATTGTATCTTAGTAATTAAAAACAGTACAAAAATAAGATTTAGAAGTTACATAATTAGATTGTTTATTACTTTTAATACAAGTATTGTAATAAGTAACTTCAATATACATTTTAACATAATAAGTAGTTAATATTACTTCACACATTATTTAATCTAGGAATTTCTCATCCTAAGGTCTGTGGGGTTTTTTTAGACATGAAATAGTCTTTTTTTCCACAGTTTTATAAGTTACAAAATAATGTCCTCATTGTTGAGGAGGCATCCACAAAACAGACAGCAGTAGCTATCCAAAAGGTTAATTTATTCTAACCAACACTTAACTGGCACACTGACAAACCAAATTAAATTACAAATTCTGGTGTCAGGTGGCAATATATTATTACACAGCTAAATCCTAAGTTTTGAGAGCTTATAGAATCATAGAATCACGACATCAACCAGGTTGGAAGAGACCTCCAAGACCATCCAGTCCAACCGATCACCATCCCTAAGTAATCAACTAGACCATGGCACTAAGTGCCTCATCCAGTCTTCTCTTGAACATCTCAAGGGATGGCGACTGCACCACCTCCCTGAGCATCCCATTCCAAATGGCAATCACCCTCTCTGTGAAGAACTTCCTTCTAATATCCAGCCTATACCTCCCTTGGCACAACTTGAGACCGTGTCCCCTCGTTCTGCTGCTCGTTGCCTGGGAGAAGAGACCAACCCCAACCTGCCTACAACCTCCCCTCAGGTAGTTGTAGACAGCAATGAGGTTTCNCACCCAGCCCCCCCAGGTCCCTTCCTGCCTGGCTGCTCTCCAGCCACTCTGTCCCCAGCCTGTAGTGCTGCTTGGAATTGTTGTGGCCAAAGCGTAAAACCCTGCACTTAGCCCTATTAAATCTCATCTCGTTGGCCTCTGCCCACCCATGCAGCCTGCCAAGGTCCCTCTGAAGGGCTCTCTTACCCTCCAACAGATCAACACTTGCTCCTCACTTGGTGTCATCTGCAAACTTACTGATGATGGACTCAATCCCCTTGTCTAGATCATCAATAAAGATATTGAATAGGATAGTGCCCAGCACTGATCCCTGAGAGCATCACTAGTGACTGGCTGCCAACTGAATGTGGCACTGTTCACCACCACTCTCTGGGCACAGCTCTCCAGCCAGTTCTTGGCCCATTTCAGAGTGAATCTGTCCAAGCCACAAGCCACCAGCTTTGCCAGGATCTTGCTGTGGCAGATGGTGTCAAAGGCTTTGCTGAAGTCCAGGTAGACTACATCCACAGCCTGTCCCACATCCGCCAGGTGGGTAACCTGACTGTAAAAGGTTTGGTCAGGCAGGACCTGCCCCTCCGAAATCCTTGCTGGCTGGGCCTGATCCCTTGACCATCCTGTAGGTTCTGTGTGATTTCACTCAAGATGACCTGTTCCATAACCTTGCCTGGCACTGAGGTCAGGCTGACAGGTCTGTAATTCCCTGGCTCCTCCTTCCAGCCCTTCTTGTGGATGGGCATCACATTGGCCAGCTTCCAGTCATCAGGGACCTCACCAGTGAGCCAGAACTGCTGATGAATGATGGAAAGCGGCTTGGAAGGTTCATCTGCCATCTGTCTCATCATCCTAGGATGGATCCCATCAGATCCCATGGACTTGTGAGGATCCAAGTGAGTCAGCAGGTCCCTTACTGCTTCCTCCTGGAATCCAGGGGTACTATGCTGGTCCCTGGCTCCATGTGCCGTTCAGGAGGCCAATTTACAAATTCCAAATTCTGTTGTCAATATTGGTGGCAATATATTACTACACAACTAATTCCTAAGATTTGAGAGTTCAGACATGCAGTCATACAAGGGTGCCCAGAAAGGGGGTCAGTCAACTAAAAGAAGGAGGGCTCTTTCAAGGATGTATATATCACTAAATCACAGAATTGTCAGTGTTGGAAGACCATGGGCAGGAACACTTTCTACTAGATCAGGTTGCCCAGAACCACATTCAGCCTGGCTTTAAAATCTTCCAGGGATGGGGCTTCCACCACCTCCCTGGGCAACCTGTTCCGGTGTCTCACCACCTTTATGGTGAAGAACTTCTTCCTAACATCTAATCTAAATCTACCCTCCTCTAGCTTGGATCCATTTTTAAGTACTTTAGTATCATTTTAGTAAGTCACCATGTACCATAAACCACAAATTCAAGACCTCCCCCTATAATAAATAACAATGTAGGGCTTGATTAACAATGCAAAAGAAATTATAGTGAGAACAAGTTGTCAAATATAAAGCAGAATCTGAACTTGTGATGGTTTGAAACTGTCTTTTTAATTTTTCCTTGCAAAGTCCAAGCAGAGAAAGTGAAAGAGTGCAAATAAGTCACTATTGGGTGTAAGAAAGCAAAATACTGATTGTTCTAAATACTTCCATTGGATAGA
>VXBD01006592.1:189583-242629 GCA_013399975.1 Indicator maculatus
GGTTATTGGGGGTGGTGGGGGGGGGGGATTTCAGCTCACACTGACACAGAACTGAAAAGAAGTAAGTCAGTTTTACAGAGAAAGTAAGTAGCTAAGAAGATGAAACTGAGTAACAGAACATACAGAAAATCTATAGATAGATAATATCTAGATATGTATATCTGTGTGTAGATATCTAGATTTGTTTTGGTTTTCATTTATTTTGTTTGGTTCTTGCTTTGATAGAGCATCAGTACATTTAGTGAACTCAAAAAGTTAGAAATCTTAAAAGCAAAGATCCTTCCTGATATATAAGACAAAAATGAAGATACCTGCAGATGCTAAGCTAACCACAATTCAGACTGTATATCTCAGTCTAAAATAACTTACTTTGCCTCCATTGAATATATATAGAACTAAGGTAAGTTTTAGAACAAGGACTTCAGTGTTTTACCTTTCAAAATTTGTATATATAGATTTTATTGTTTATTTTTATCCATATAAAATATATCCTCTTGAAAGTCTTGACTTAGAACTAATTTTACCAGGACATTTCCCCTCCATTTATTGCTAAATATTTTTAAATGTAATTATATTTAGTGTTGCATTGTTAAGAATTTACAGCTGTTTAGTTTTCTCTTAACAAAGGTTAGTAATTGTTAGATGGACGAACGAAACATTGCAGTTATAAGACGTTTGAAGACAGACAGCTATACATAACTTTCAAAGGGTTACTTTTCTTCTTAAAATTTTTTTCCTTGTGCTAGAAAACCACTTGTTGTAATTATGTCTTTGGGATGCTTAATTTTATACATTTTGGTTTAATTATGTTCATTTTTCCTAAAATTAGTAAACTGCATGCATGTGCAAATCACAGTCCAATGCCAGCAGAACAAGGAATACTCAATAATATATGGCAGAAAAAAACCAACTTGAATCAAACCAAGCACCAAAATGCTCTATTTACAAAAATGCACATTACACTTTCCTGTTTTGTTTGTTTCCCTATTATATCTGTTTAATTACTGATTTTTTGTGCTACTTAATTTTATTTGTTGATTAAATAGAAAATTGCATAGTAGAACCTGTTTCTCCCTGGTGAATAAGTAAACAAACCCATACATCTTCCATTTCTACTTTAGGGATCGCAGCCAAAGGTGACAAATCAGCCTACCTTGGAGCACAATTCAGGGTAAACATTCATTTAGTCACAGAGAAGGGAAGTTACTTCTAGGAAATACATATTAAAAACAAGCAAACAAACAGGAAAAAAAAAAACAAACTAAAGCAAACCAAAAACATAATAGTCACTCATAAATAACATAGATGTCATTGCAAAAATTCCAAATAATAATTTAAATTATTACAGCCATATCTAATAATGACAACAGCAATAGTTTACTGTCATGATTACATAAAAAATTAACCAGATATATGGGATATAACAAATTCATTGTGGTCTTTACTTAGCAATTTTTTTTTGTAACCAAATTGTTTCCAATAAAAAAGCATTTGGTATTAAAATCTTTGTTAGACTGGTTCGTTTTGTCCTTTAAGCTGATGCTACTCAATCAATAGGAGAGTGATCTATCTAAATTACATTTCACAAATTTTTGTCATGGGGAAACTGAAAGTTAAATACAAAATTGATGGTTCTCAAGAGATTTTTTTAAACAATACATAACCAATGAGTTTCTTATCTAGTTCAATTCTGATAGCACATCCCTCTGAGAAAATGGATGTCAAAAGGACAACTTAGTATCCAGTAGATCCTCATGCAGATAAGCTGAATTGGATGAGACATTGACCTCTCAAAGACAAATAGATAATGTTCACTATAGCCAGTTACTATTGTACGAATTTCTGAATGTGTTTAGAGATTAGCTTTGTTATGCAATTATTTAATTAATATTTCTTTTTGTCTTACTACTATTTTACTTGAATTAATATAAAACATTGTTTTATAATATTTATTTTATTATTATTTATGGAGATACCTTTTTCTCCTAAATTGTATGTATATAATAGATGTTTAAATAGTAGAGTTTTTAAAGGTCTGCTTACAAATAAGCAAAGAAATAATTTCAAGTTATGTGGTAATAAATAACTCCCAAAACTCCCTTCCACAAAAAAGTCATATTTCTAGATCTGAAACAAAATGCCATTGGAGAGAGTTAATTATGTTTCTTTTTAAACAAGTGAAAACACAGAGTCTTCCACTAACTTATTTAATTAGGCTATAATTATTCATCTAAATCTAGCTGAAATAATAAAAAAATTGCCCCCTCCTCAAAAGACATTTTTTTGAAAAGAGGAAGAAGAAAGAATTTCTATTAAATGTTAATTAAATTAAGAAAGTATTTCTATTAAAATGTTAATATTTCATGTTCTGTCATATTTCATGTTAGATGTAACAAATTGTAACTGTCTCTCACATTGGCTAATGACATTCTGTATTATTTTCCCCACTTTTCAGAAACTTTCATTTCTGCTAGGTCATTAGTAGAAACTATCTCATGCTAATCCTAGTAGTTTAAGAAAGTGATCAGGAATTGTCTGCAGATTTATTTTAAGAATAGCATTAGACAGTTTTAAATTGTAGCAGGTGTAAAACAAATTTTCTTACATGCTTACGAATTAATGCTCTGATACACTATGTAGGAGTGTTAGAGGATATCCCAAAGATGTCAAAGAACGGAAAACAAGTCTAAATCCTTCATAACTTGCCCTTATCTGTCTATAGACGTCATAGTAGGGCCATGACATGGTGTGATGGTTTGAAACTGTCTTTTTAATTTTTTCTTGCAAAGTCCAAGCAGAGAAAGTGAAAGAGTGCAAATAAGTCACTATTGGGTGTAAGAAAGCAAAATAATGATTGTTCTAAACACTCCCATTGGATAGATCGAAATGTTTAAGGACCACTACTCAAAACAAAGTTGGGGCAGTTGGAGTCTGAGTTCTTGGCTTGCTTGCTGGGCTTCTCTCTGGCTGCTGCTGCTTCTTTTCTGGATGAAGACAACACACTGACCTTGGCGAGCTAAGTTAACAGCCTCTCCGATTCTTAGCTCTCTGCTTTCTGCCAGGGGAGTCTGGGGGGAGGAGGCCCCTGGGAGAGAGGCCCTGTGGGAAAGGCCCCTTTGGGGGGAAGCGAAGGGAGCTTGGTTATGCTTTTCTGTTGATTATATATATTTGTGAATGTTATGAATTTTGTATATTTGTACATATTCATTGCATTTCATCACAGATTGTAGATTTGCTTGTAAATACAGCTTTCATTTGCTTCCAGACTGAGCCAGCCTGGTTATTGTCAGTGTGGAGGGATTTCAGCTCTCACACTGATACACTCTCATATTCATTTCCCTCTCTTGTTTCCAGTCTGTCTTATGACCAACACTAGACTAAGAATTTCATCAAAAGATCCTTTCTTTGATGATGGTGATAGCTTCATTTGTGTATGACTCAACAAGACATGTCACATCCCCAAGGTTTAATTCACAGCCAACTGAGAACATGGCACCTACTTTGAAAATTAACAGAGTAAGAGGATATAGAAATTTGTTAATAGTTCAAGTTAGACACCTACATTCCAGATGGCAGTCATGAAGTGAAATTAATCTCATCCAAATTACAATTCACTATGGAAAGATGATATTCAAATAACAAAATTCCTCAAGATTTTGTTTACAAGCAAATGAAAATTTTCCTGAAAGCCACAGATCAGTAATATCATATCTCCTTTAGGAAGTGATTCTTTAAACTAGGCTATATATTGATTAGGATTATTCAGTATAAAACCAAGTACAGCATAGTTAGTAATTAAATTGATCTAGAAAAACAGATTCACTGTGAAGTGACATTGCCTAAATTTAATTTTGAGATCAATGGTATCAGTCATCCATATAATGTTCACATCAAGATGATTACAGGAATGGAACACCTCCTTTATGAGGAACAATTTAGGGAACTGGGCTTCTTTATCTTGGA
Source organism: Indicator maculatus (assembly GCA_013399975.1). Taxonomy (NCBI): domain Eukaryota; kingdom Metazoa; phylum Chordata; class Aves; order Piciformes; family Indicatoridae; genus Indicator; species Indicator maculatus. The sequence goes on from VXBD01006592.1 coordinate 193,547, forward strand.
AAAGAGGAGACTGAGAGGTGACCTCATTAATGTTTATAAGTATGTGAAGGGTGAGTAACAGGAGGATGGAGCCAGGCTCTTCTCAGTAGTGTCCAGTGATAGGATAAGGGGTAATGGGTGCAAGCTCTCTCTGGCAGGAGGGGTTAGAGTAGATGATCTTTCAAGATCCCTTCCAACCTCTAACTTTCTGTGGTTCTGTGAAGCGAAATATTAAATTCTTAGCATTTTGCAGAAATTAATTCATAAAGGATAATTTAATTCCTCTTTTAATATCCCAGCTTTTAAAGCATTCGCAAGTAAGTGAAAACTCAAAAGCATTTAAAAAAAAAATCAGAAATCCTTTTATCTGTAATTAATTATTTAGGTAATATCACCAAAACGTTTGCATTGATCACACCCTCTGTTCTGTTTTATTTTTACTTTTTATCCTTTCTTTATACCTTCTATGTACTGAAAGACATGAGAGTGTCCAATTTACAGCTGATCCTTGATTGGTTCTTTTCAGACAGAAGGAGTTACTGCTTACTTTTTCTACACCCTGCATGTGACACTGAGTAAAGTCAGTGCATTAGTTTTTCAAAAATTGGAAGTGGGATCTACTTCACCAGACTCTAGCTTTCCAATAAGCAGCAATGAATATTCTAGGTTCTCTCTCTCTCTGGCACTTCTGAAACACCTTTTGCTTGATTTTCAAGATATTATCTAAGATGGAATTAATCACACTGTTAGCATTTTTTTGGGGAATAGATACGTCATGTTGTAGAGGTGACTATCACACCAGATTGATTAGGAAGGAGACCTACCATGTTGGTATGCAGTGTCACCTCAGATTTGCTAGGGTATTCTGATTGAGAATCAACTGCCACTCCAGAAGAACATATTTTTTTTTACACTTTTATGTCTGTTAGATCCCTCTGGATATCTCAGTATACCTGCTATAAGTTTGCTTGGGTTTTTTGGGGTTTTTTTTGTTTCTCTTTTGTTTGTTTTGTTTAATTTCTTTCTTGTTTGTCTTTGTTTCTGTTTTCTTGTTTTGTTTTTTTTTTTTCTGGTTACCTCACAAGATAGAACACAGTTTGCTTTGTATCACTGATACTGTCATTTTTGAAAGGCTATAAAGAAATTTCCAAATTAAGATTGTGAACATGTCTATCTCTGACCTTTGCCTTCTAATTACCTGTTTTCTCTGTCTGATAAATCAGTGAGTAAAATTGAGTTAGAATTAAGGAACATATCTCACAAAATACTGTAAAATAATGTAATAACATTTTTTATCAGAGTTAGAAAGGACTATATTAAAGATAATGTTCTTATCAGAAGAGAAACTTGTAAAGCGGGGGAGTAGAAGTCTTTTGGATTATAAAACCAGAATAAATTACTCCATCAATAAACCAAGGAGAATCATTTTATGCTTTATAAAAAATACTCTACTAAGTACAATACATATATGTTAAACAGTTATATTCACAAGGCATCTTCCATTTAGCTACTGAGTCCCTTTTTCCATGTACTGAAGAAAACCGGCATGATTTTTTTTAAAGCAAAAGATCAGATAGTGTAATTCTTTTTCATACTCCCCATTTTTGTGTTCTGTGAAATGTATGCACCATAAAAGGTATGTGAAAGGAGTTTTTTTACAAGTGATATAAAAATTGCAGAAGGAGATATACATAGTACCTTCTCTTCTCATCTCTCTTTATAGATAGACTCTACTTCTCTGCCCACAAAAGTTTTAGAAAGTATTGGGTCAGGAACGGCTTTTTGTGATGGTCAGTTTTGGAAATAAATTTTAGTTAAAACTGAATCTCCAACAACAGTAAAAAGGAGAAGCTATAAAGAAAGAGTTACAGATGTAGGAGAAATGAGGATAGGGATGCTTGTGAAAAGAAATGCTTGTGTCAACAGTATTTTGATGTGAAGTAATTAACTACATTTCAAAATATATGAGAAAAAGAATGGAAGGAGAGTTGTCTTTGATAGAAATACAGAAGCTCTGAATAAGAGTTCACTAGAAAAACAGACAAAGAGGGAGAATACGTTGGGCAAAAGTGTCATATAGATAATAGCCTTGATTTTATCTCTTACAGTCCTTAGAATATGACAGTTTTTGGCTGAGAGACTTGAAGATAACTGAAGTTCCAATTAAAGAATAACATAGAGCATGAGACTTTTACTTCCAAATCCTTTCCTCCATCTCCTCCATTCCTACGTCATTTTCCCTTTTTTGTTGACACCTTCAGAAAAGTATGTAACAACTGGTTAGTGAGCCAACCAGAGAAGGTGTCCTCATGGTTCTGCTTCTTGTGAACAGGGAAGAGTTTGTGGAGGAAGTAAGGGTTTGAGACAGTCTAGGGCTCAGTGATCATGAGATGATTGAGTTCTCTATCCTTGGGGAAACAAGGAGAGGGGTTAGTAAACTTGAACTTCCAGAGGGAAGACTTTGACCTGTTCAGGAGACTGATTGACAAAGTCCCTTGGGAGGCCACCCTGAAGGATATAGGAGCCCAGGAAGGCTGGCCATACTTCAAGAGGGAAGTCTTAAAGGCTCAGGAGCAGGCTGGCCCTGTCTGCCAAAAATTGAGTCAGCAGGGAAGGCATCTGGCCTGGCTGGACTTCAAGAATGAAAGGAGAGTCTACGGCCATGTTGAGGAATGTATAATTTGATTTATAAAAAATATTGCAAACAGATATCAATAAAAATATTAATAACTTTTTATTAATATGGAAAATTGCCAAAAACTTGTTAAATAGGTTCATTGTATGTTTGGAATACATATTTACAATGGGAATGTACAGTCTTCAGGCAAATACAACAACAATTCTATGTAAACCGGGAGGAAATGGAAGGAGAGGAACTCCAGGAACGAAAATGGTGCTCAACCTGGTGCTCAACCACAGTGTGGGAGGAAACTTGTTCAGAACCTCCAAGCCAAAGAGGCAAGGAATTAATTACTCACAGCTGATTCCACCCAAGTGGGGAGTGCTGCTGCTGTGTATTAGCTGATGAGGCTTTGGGGCGCTCTCCTGTGCCAGGCATGGCAGGTTGCCGCCCACGTGGTCTCAGGCTGGTCAGGCTTCAGTGGACGGCAGATGGTTTTCAACACCTTCTTCGTGATGGGCACTTGTTTTGTCCTGGGTAATCTGAGGCATGGCATGATTCCAGTTGCAAGGGGAAGCAGGCTTGGCTTCGGCTCCTAAGCTTGTGTCTCCTCTGTTATAGAATACACTCAAGAAAGGATGATAGAAGTAAGAATGATCCTAAACCTGGCCTCAGTAGCAAGAAGAGATATGATTGGCCTTTTTGAATGATTATTAACACTAGGAAAGGCTAAGACAGGAGGGGTTTGGTCTCTTCTCCCAGGCAACCAGCTCCAGAACAAGAGGACACAGTCTCAAGCTGCGCCAGGGGAGGTTTAGGCTGGAGGTGAGGAGAAAGTTCTTCACAGAGAGAGTGGTTGGCCATTGGAATGGGCTGCCCAGGGAGATGGTGGAGTCACCATCCCTGGAGGTGTTCAAGAGGGGATTGGACGTGGCACTTGGTGCCATGGTTTAGATAGGCATGAGGTTTAGGGTGACAGGTTGGACTCAATGATCTTTGAGGTCTCTTCCAACCTTCTTGATTCTATGATTCTATGATTCTAAAAGGCAACAATAAAAGTTTATGTCACTAGAAATATTGTAGGAACAACCTACCAAAGACATCAGTGGGTTAAAAAGTCTATAACGTTCAAGTAAGTTTCAATAAACATGACATCATTTTCTGAGATTCTAAAGGACAATGCTTATGCCCAGGAGATCTCCTCTAAATAAAAATAATAATAACAATTTTAAAAGTCTGATGCAAAAAAATTAACAAAAGGTTAGTAAACAGCAAACTAACTTGGAGCAAAACTGGAGTGATAAAAATCCTATATTTTTACTGCCTTCTGGAACGAAACCTCTGTCATTGTTTTATTTTTTTATGATCCTCATTTTATCTTGAAACTCTAGATTCTGAATTTTTTTTTTTTTTTTGGTTATTCCCCAGAAAAATCCCCTTAGTGCCTAATTAACTTTCTTTTCTGTCATTGTTGTAGTTCAAAGACTAAACAAAAATATATATTCTTAATTATCAGTTTCAGCTTCATGAGAAGTAATAATTATAAATAGATCAAATGGGAATTAGATTTTGATATCTGTATTTAGACTTACAGGATAAATACATGTACCTTTAAACTACAAATTATTTTAATGATTTAATATACTTTGGTTTTATTAACTTATTCTGTGCCCTGTATCTAATGTTATATATTAACAAAAGAAAAACAGATGGCATTCTGCACAGCCTGTAAGGGTGTTTTAAGAAGATTGTGGGGTAAATGTTAGCATAAGCATTTATTTCAGTGGAACTACAGAATTTAAAATGTTTTAGCAAGTTTTAGTCCGATATTTTTGCAAAGTGTATTTCAACTACACAGATTCATATGAACTTATACATTTGGTTATAATATTCTGATCTTCCTTTCCACAAGCATCCATCTATTGATCGATAAGATAGATTTAGATAGATAGATAGATAGGTAGATAATAGATAGATAGGTAGATAGATAGATAGATAGATAGATAGATAGATAGATAGATAGAGATAGAGATAGAGATAGAGATAGAGATAGAGATAGAGATAGAGATAGAGATAGAGATAGAGATAGAGATAGAGATAGAGATAGAGATAGAGATATAAAGACCTGGATATCCAGGGATGTCCCAGTTGATGGAAAGCTAGGAAATGCAGTTTCCTTCTACAAGAAGGGCTGGAAGAATGATTCTGGGAAGTGCAGGCTTATCAGTCTGACCTTGGTGCCAGAGAAGGTTATGGAGCAGGTCATCTTGAGCGCCACCACACAACATACACAAGAGAACTTGGTGATCAGACCCAGTCAGCATGGCTTTATGAAAGGCAGGTCCTGCCTGACTAACATGATCTCTTTCTGCAACAAGGCCTGCCTAGTGGATGAGGGAAGGGCTGTGTACATCATCTACTTTGACTTTAGGAAAGCCCTTGACACTGTCCCACACAGCATTCTCCTTCAGAAACTCATGGTGCAAGGCTTGGATAAGTACATTCTGCAACAGATGAAAAACTGTCTGGATGGCTGGGCCGAAAGAATGGTGGTGAATGGAGTTAAATCTGGCTTGCATCCAGTTCACAAGTGGTGCTCCCCGGGGTTCAGTATCGAGGCCTGTACTCTTTATTAACAATCTGGATGAGGAGATCGAATGCACCCTCAGTATGTCTGCAGATGATAACCAAGCTTGGTGGATGTGTCAATCTACTGGAGGGTAAGGAAGCCTTATAGTGGATCTAGACAATTTTGACTGATGGGCCAACATTAATTGTATGAGGTTCAACAAGACCAACTGCCAGGTCCTGCACTTGAGTCACAACAACCCCATGGTAAACTACAGACCTGTGTTTGGAATGCTGTAACCTTGGAGGAGACCTGAGGGTTGATAGTTTACTTAGTGTTGACTGGATATTAGGAAATATTTCTTCACTGAAAGGGTTGTCAAACATTGGAATAGTCTGCTCAGGACAACAGTGGAGTTGCCATCCATAGAGGTGTGTAAACAATGTATGGACCTGGTGGTTAGGGACATCGTTTAGTGTTGACCCTGCTGTGCTGTGTAAAAGGTTGTCTAGACAATTTGAAGGTCTCTTCCAACCAAATACATTCTGTGATTCTGTGACAAGTGAATCACAGATGGCTGTGGTTGGAGTGTATAAAAGATTAAAAAATTAAGTCAGTTTCATAAAGTTTTATCAAAACAAAACTTTATTAAATGCGTTCATTAGAAATACCCTTCTGTGCTGATTATTAGTTCTTCATGATCATTAAATACTCACTATGTATTAAAAGCTATTAATTCTTAAGAAGCTTACAGTAAATTAGCTGTGAGTATGTAATACTCTGGAAATTATGTCATACAGTTAATACAGATGGCTACAATTCCTGATTGCCCTTAATTGGTGAGGCTAATGAGACCAGGCTTAAGAGTTTCCCACAATAAATCTAGAACTGAAGTAGACTTCTTTCTTCACTTTTTATCTTCCTGCTTAATAAATTTATCCTCCTTATCCACTGCTATAAAGGGACTCTGGTCTGTCCCTAATACTGTTTGTATTTGTGTCTATTTCAGCAGTCATAATTTCTGTGTATTTGGGAAGGTCTTCTACCTGCTTGCATTTCTTTGTTGTTACCTAGTTCCTCCATATGGAATTTGGGTAATCCTGCATGGAACTACGTGTCTGTTTGCCCCTTTGGTAGTCACATTATTCATACTCTTATTGAAAAATCTTATATTGTATGTCACCACAGTTGTATGAAACAGTTATATACCCTTTTGTTTGCACTGTTTTAGTGCACTTGTATTTGAGTTCAAAGAAAACTATGAATAATTGTATCATACAGTAACATATAACTTTTAAATGTCACAGGCCTCTGTAACAACAATACATGTAGAAATAGATTGCAAGACCTACAGAGTAACCCAGGTATTTTAGATTTCCTTGTGCTTTTTCTTGCCTTTATTTAGGAATTAATTTACTCTGATATTTGTCAGTTGAGCCAGTACCACCTTAGAAAGAGTCTTCTACTGAAATATTTTGAAACCCTTCCCCTTTATTTGTTTCTTGTCTTCTCCGATGCATTTTGCTTCCTACTCCATTCCTCACCTTACTTTATCTATTTTCTCTATGTATGATATCTGAAACTGGATTTCCATTGACATTTGTCCTGGGTTCAGATAGGAGAAGTTTTTTTGCTTTGTTTGTTTGGTGTTTTGTTTGTGTGTGTGTGTGTGTCTGAGTGGGAAGTTGGTTAAGAGCAGCAGTTCTTTTGAACATTGCCATGAGTGAAATTAAGATACAAACGAAGTCATATATCAAGATGAGACTTTATTAAAGAGAGAGAGAATGAAGCAAACAAACTGGAAAAAGAAAAGGGAGAGAGAGGAAGAGAGAGAATGGAGAAAGAGAGAGAAGGAGAGGTAATTACCACCCCATGGTCCTTCTTTGGTGGTGGGGGAGGGAGAAATGTCCAGGGCTTTTATTATGTTCCTGGTTCATTCATCATAGCTCCACCTGGCTCACATTAACAATGCATGTGTGGACCTCCAGGGGTGACTTCCAGGGCTCTTTCCTGTGTGCTTGCAGGGGTCAGTGCCAAGCGGCCTCTTCCCCTCTTTACCACCAAATGTCCACCACACCCCCTGGGCAGTTGCTGTCTCAGTGGGCAGAGATGACATATCAGGTGGGTCGTTCAGGATGATCTTATCTTTGTTGAAACACTTCTCAGTTTTTAATGTAATCATCACGATCACAAGATGATTTACATGTTCAAGAGAGGATTCCTTACAGGGGTTGTAGGTTTTGTTGGTTTGTCTGTTTTTGTTCTGTATAGGGTCACTTATTCTGGCACAGGCTGGTTGGCTGGTGTAGTTCTAGCATCTTCTATTGGAGTTTGAGTAGCCACATTGCCTGCCAGCCTGTCTTTAGGCCCAAAGACCTTCTCTGCCCCCTGAAGGCACTGAACAGTGTTGAGAGGAGATCAAAAGACATGGGCCAGGTGCCAGCTCTGATTTGCATCTCTTGGGAATTGTCAGGTTGACAATATTTTGTTTTCCAAATATTTTACTAGTTTGTCAGGATTTTTCACTCATTCAGGCATGAAATTCCAAAACATCAGAGGTGACCACTGTCCTAGGCACATGCACATACTTGCCCTTACACCCTAACCACTTGTAAGTACTTAGCCTTGGGACAGATCTCTGGGTGGTGTTCTTGGAAAAGATTTGTGTAACTTTAAACAAGACCTGGAACACATTTAGGAGACACAGCAAAGCAGCACAATGGTTTGGATGCCCCAAGGACATTCAAAATTCTGAAAGGATGAAAATGTGTTCTCTGCTGTCCTGCTCGGACATAGGGTAGGATTAGGGTAAGAAATATAGAAGTAACAGCAGGAGTGGGAAACTGTGGGTAAATTCTGGAAAGTGAGGAATGCAGAGAACTTCAGATTCCTCTAAGACAAAATGACTATATATATAGCAATATATAAGCAGTAATGTTTCTGTTTAGTGTAAAGTGAACAGAAGAAACCCAGTAGTCTGAGATAGAGCAAATAGTGGAGGACATCTTGCAGACAATTTTTGTTGTGTTTTTTTTTTTTTATAGTTGAGGTATATACTGATTTGTACTTCCTTGATGTTGATATGATTGAGATCTATTTGTAAGATCAAGACTAATTATTTTCTTTCAGTATTCTTCAGAAATTCTCAGCTGTCCAAGCACCAGACAATTATTACTCTTTTCATATTAAGTTGGACTCTCAGCAAAAGCAAGTTGGAAAGAAGATTAAAAGACGTTTAGAGAAATGGTGTGATACAAATATATGTCTAATGTCTAGATGGGCTGTAGAAAAATTGTCAGTTCCTTAGTCAAAGTGGTTTATAGCACAAATGATTTAAAATTTAAATACCCAGGAGGAAGATTCATGCCAGGAAGTAAGCTGATCTGATCAACACTGGCCAAAAAATAGACTGGATTGCTATCTGTGCCAAAACTAGAATTTTAAGTTACCATGTCTACAATGTAGATTAAGTGCATTGTAAACATATTATTTTCCCAATGGTAGAAATACATATATTTAATAAATATTAAGTAAATATTTTCCATATTATACAAAGGTAAAATGAAAAACTGAAAAAAACCCAACAAAAAACACAACTATTTCAGCAGACTTTGCACCACTTAAACGTCATGACATTTTGTCATCTGAGAGCCTATATTCATTAGTCAAGTCAGGTGCCTGGCATTAGATGCTGCAGTACTTCCTTGTAAGTCTCTGATTGTGAGCAATTAGACTTTGACTTACTAATATCTATATAAAGCACCCAAGCTAACAGTGTTGCCAAGAAGGCCAACAGCACCCTGACATGTATCAGAAATATTGTGGTGTAAGGAGTTAAGTTTTTGTCTCATGTTTGTCTCAACATTGTTTGTCATGAGATGTTTGTCCCACCATTTTCCCATGAAGATATCTGACTGAAGCAGCTAAGCAGGATATCCCATCTTAAAATTATCTACAAAACCACAAACTGCATCTGTAGCACGAGTTCCACATTCAAGAGTCTTGTAATGCAAACTGGGACTTGCTGTGCAACTGCGCCCAAAGATTATGGAATAGGTTGACAGTTTGATGGAGGGAATCCCCAAAGAAGACTGACACAACAGTTTAAAGCCAAAGAGTGCACAACTAACCATGAGATGGTGCTGGCACAAGTTGAATATGCTATAGCCATGGCAATCATGGCCACATATGAAACTTGAAAAGCTATAAAACCTCAAAAGAGAGAAGTTTGAAGCTTCCCTGTTGGTTGAGGCCTTCAGGATCTGTGAGATGTCACAGAATCTGCAGTGGTGACTATCTCTTTGTTTTTGTGATTCCTTGCTTTTTCCTCTTTTTCTGTATTTTTAACCATAAGCAAATTAAAATTCAAGTGCTTCTCTTAGCCAGCTACTCAGTTCCTTCTTGGTTTCATTCAGGGGATCCATAAAAGAACCCTCTCTTCTGCAGAAGTGGATAAAGATATGTGGCCTGCACGAGAAGTGCTCGTAATCTACTTGGCAGTGGTGAGGCTGCATCTCAAGTACTGTGTTCAGTTTTGGGCCCCTCCTTACACAAAAGACTTTGAGTTTCTGGAGTGTGTCCAGAGAAAAGCAACAAAGCTGGTGAAGGGCCTAGAGAACAAGTCTTGTGAGCAGCACCTGAGGGAACTGGGATTCTTTAATCTGGAGAAGAGAAGGCTGAAGGGATATCTCATTACTTTCTTCAAATACCTGAGAGAAGGTTGTAGGTTGGACTTTTCTCCCCACTATCAAGTGACAGAATGAGAGGAAAAGGCTTGAAATTGTGCCAAAGGAGGTTTAGATTGGATATTAGGAGAAACATCTTTATGGAAAGAGTGCTCAGGCATTGGAATAGGTTGCCCAAGGAGTTCGTGGAGTCACCAAACGTCACCTTCACCTCATTATCCACTGACCTGTAATTTTATATTTTCTTTTGATAAAACATTTGTAGGGATCAGATTAACTAATTAAAGTGACACTCCTAAGTAATCTATACTGTCATAATTAAAATAATGCTATCTTTATGAATCTTAATGAATCTACAAGATCAAACATCTAGCATGGGTCTCTGATGCTATGAAATTTTATTTCAGTTGAAAATACAGGTTGCTAAATTGTGTTATCTCTATATTTTTTTTCAGCTGTAAGAAGAATCTGGAAGACCTCTAAAATATTAAATCCCTGTGTTTCTTCTGAGAAACTGCCCATAACCAATCCACTTAAATGGCATGTGACAGGCAAGTATATTATAAGAACAGAATTTGAAATATATGTAATCTTGACATAAGTTACTTTCTTTCATCTATTTTTTGTTAGTTTGTTTCCCTCTTTAAAGAAATAAATTTATTTATTTCCACAATATGTAAGGTGAAAGTGAATGTAGAAACACATAATGTGTAAGCATGCTTAGCAATAATAAAAACCTATTAACAACACTGTTTTCAGCACACAATTAGAACACCTGGAGACCATGTTCCAGCTCCTGGATACCCTCAAAAACAGGGGACCTTGCTAACTAGTTTCTTGAGCGGTATTAAGTTTGCTCTACTAAAATCCAGGACAGCACTGCTACTGACAGACTTTTTCTCATTTTTCCAAAGATTTTAAATCAAACAATGTCATGGTCACTATGGCCAAGACGACAACCAATTATCACTTCACCCACACAACCATCACTATTTCTAAACAACAGGTCTAGGAGAGTACTTTTCCTAGCCAGGTACATCACTTGTGGTATGGGGGAACACGGACAATGCTCCTGCAGCTATTTAGACAGATGACTGATTTTCAAGAACTTAAATATGACAGCTTCATATATGCTCAGAACTTTGTAAAATATAAAGGAAATAAACTTGAACTATTAAAAGTCTTTCAAAATCAGTTCTCTGTTAAATTCTCTGTAGATATTGATGGCTAAACTGGTAAAGTTTTAGAAGGAACGGATTACATCATTGTTTATTTATTGTTTATGTATTTCTCAACAGTTTATATGTGTGTATATATATATATACACACGTAAAGTTAACCTCAGTGTTGTCAAAAAAGAGTATATATCTTTCAAATTATGTATTAGTCATATTTGGAGATATATTTTCTTCAGTATCTAAATGAACCTGTATGTTTTAAAATGCATTCATGAAATACTGTCCATGAACATCTAAAGCTATTGAAATATCACCATAGTTTCCATTACCTAAGTTGATTCTTCTATCAATGTTTTCTCACTTGCACATTTTTACATTTTGATTACACTCTTCTCAATAACACAGAATCACACAATGATAAGGGTTGGAAAGGACCTCTGGAGATAATCCCAATCCCCCTGCTAATGCAGGTACACCCAGATTAGGTTGCATGGGAATATGTCCAGGTGGATTTTGAAGGTTTCTGGGCAGGCTGTTCTAGTGCTCCAGCAGTGGAAGTAAAAGAGTTTTTTCTTTCATTCAAGTGAAACCTTGTAAGTTCTAGTTTATATCTGTTGCCCCTTGTCTGGGCACCATTGAAGAGAACCTAGACACACCCCCATGACCTTTACCCTTTAGATATTTATATGCATTGATAAGATCTTGTGAGACCCCATGTGTTTTCATTGTCTCAAACAGTGTTACTGAGGGGCGGGTGTGCCACTCTGTAGCCCTAGGGGTGCTGCCATGCCTGGTGCCTGCTGTGAGTGGTGGAGGGCAGGGGGAATACAGGGGGACCTTGGGGAAGCAGGATGGGGGGCAGGAAGTCAGAGGGAGCCACTCCACTTGGCCTGGCATCTCAGCAGGCCAGTCCACCCACCTGCCTTCTCAAACACAATCACAGAAACTCCCTATTCCCCCCATAAATCCAGATGTCCACATAAAACACTACAAAGAACAGGCTTCCTTGAAGATAAGGAAGACAGAAATCCCTGAAGATAAGGAGAGGCCCTGCACTTGCATCAATCAGCTAAGCTGAGGCAAGAGCAGTCTAAATCACTTAAGGAGGACTAAAGTATGAGTTCATCATCAGCCTTCCTCCCTCGACCACTATAAAGGAGCCTGAGACCAGCACCATATTTAATAGGGCATGTGCAAACAAGGCAGGACTTACCTATACAATTTCTTAGAATCTCTTACTCCTTTTCTAAAGAACCTGTGCATATGTATGTGCTTTATCTATATTAGTCAGTGATTTGTAGTTTGTAGTGGTGTGGGTGCTTGAAGGAAAAATCCCCACTCACCCAGTGTTGTAATAAAGAATATCTGCTTGATAAACTCTTAATTGAGTCTTATTGAGTTTCTCCTTTTGTCAATACCTTTGGCCATCTTGACCATGAGGGCACATTGCTCTCCCATGGTTAACTTGTCCAGCATGACACCAAGGTCCTTCTCCACAGACCTGCTTTCCAGCAGGTCAACCTCTAACCTGTAGAGATTCATTTCTAATAATAAGTTACATCAGTCAATGCTATACTCGATAGTGTCTCATATTAGCAACAAAAAGGTTTTCTTTCTTGTCTTTTTTTTTTTAGACTGAGCAAATAATGCTATTACATATATTTGAGGGAAAAAATGAGCATTCTTGAATCGTTTGCATTACAAAGACCCATAAAACTGGTAGTAAAGTAAATCTATTGTCACAATGCTAGTGATACTTAAGCTATTTACAGATGGGAAAGTATACTTCCCTCAGAATTCTGTTGTACTTGCCTGCATGCACTCCTTTATCAACTACAAAACCAGTTTTGCGCATAGAAAATTGTCTTTATATTCTTGTTGGACTCTTTTAGTAGTTATTTTTCTATTACCTGTGTCCTTTTTAGATCATTGGGAATATGACTTGGGCAAGTATGTGTGACTTGCATCCTTTTCTTTCTTTTAAATTAGAGATGGTCTCAAAGCCAAAAGAAATTGTATCAGTGTGAGCTGAAATCCCCCCTCACAGACAATAACCAGACTAGCTCAGTCTGGAAGCAAATGAAATCTGCATTTGCAAGCAAATATACATATGTACAAATATACAAATTTCACAACATTTACAAATATATACAATCAACAGAAAAGCACAACTGAGCTCCCTTTGCTTCCCTCCAAAAAGGGGACCTTTTCCAAGGGTCCTTTCTCCCAGGGGCCTCCTCCCCCCAACCCCCCCTGGCAGAAAGCAGAGAGATAGAAGCAGAGAGGCTGTTAACTTAGCTCAACAAGGTCAGTGTGTTATCTTCAGCCAGAAAAGAAGAAGCAGCAGCCAAACTGCCCAGCAAGTTGCTCCGACTGCCCAAACTCCCCAACTTTGTTTTGAGTAGTAGTTCTTAAACATTTCTATCTATCCAATGGTAGTGTTTAGAACAAGCATTATTTTGCTTTCTTAAACCCAGTAGTGACTTATTTACACTCTTTCGCTTTCTCTGCTTGAACTTTGAGAAGAAAAAATTAAAAAGGCAGTTTCAAACCATCACAGAAATGAAGACACATGATTTCAAAACATAAGAGGCTTGTGTACTTGTTTGGGTTTTTTTACTAGCTGCCTACTGAAAAGTTGTAGGTAAGCAGAAAACTACATACACCAATCTTAAAGACTATTATGTACTTTTAGCATGAGTAAATGACAGTGTAAATAAACATCATCTGTCAAAACCAACTCCTATAATGGAATGGCATATTAAAAATCAGTTTTCTTCCACGGGTGAAGGGAATATAACAAAGAAAATAACAAAGCAGTCTTTGAAATGTGAGAGTTAGTCTGGATATTCAAGAAAACTAATGAAAATATGAAAGTTAATATTAAATATTAACAACAAGTCTATCAGTGAATAGGTGATACTGCACCTGAACAGGTCCTTTAAGTAACTCATAGCACTTTTACTTCTATATAAAAATATAAAGACATGAAATTTGTACAACCAATTTTAAATCAATATCAAAATGCACATAATAATGAATCACTTTGCTAGAAGCTTTTAAAATCCAAGTTTAAATAATTTGGTTCTATTAAACGAGAACAAAAGCTATGCTCTTCATTAAGTGCTAGAAAGATAGGAGTGCAGATGCTTATACAATATGTAATATGGTGAAGGATATGAAAACTCATGGAGTCCAAACAATATGTGGAAGGTCTAATCATAGATTTCAGAACTGCAAAATATTAAGCTTCTATGTATGTCTTATTTTCCTAAAAATCCTATTTAACATCTTTTATGAAATAGTTAATGGGGACTTGTATTTTTCCTTTTTTTTACTGTTTTTGTTTGTTAGGGTGTGGTGGGTTTTGTTTGTTTTATTTAGTGATTTTTGCATGTTCACAGTATCACAGTATATCAGAGGTTGGAAGGGACCTCAAGAGATCATCAGGTCCAACCCCCCTGCCAAAGCAGAATCACTTAGGATAGTCCACACAGGAACGCATCCAGAAGGGTTTTGAAAGTTGCTTTCATTGTACATCTGCGCAGGCTGAAAGATACCAATGGGAAATTTCAAGAAAAAGCATCTTAACTTGATTGCTAAATGTATAGAATGGTTAGGGTTGGAAGGCACCTTAAAGATATTCTAGTTCAAACACCCTCGCCACGGATGGGGACACCTTTCACTAGACCAGTTTCTCAAGGTCTTGTCCAACCTCGCCCTGAACACCTGCAGGAAGGGGGCATCTATGACCTCCTGTTCCCACTCTCTCACCATCCTCACTGTAAAACGTTCTTTCTAATATCTGTTCTAAATCTACCCTCCTCAAGCTTCAATCCATTCCCTCTTATCACTACAAGCCTTTGTAATGATTCTCTTCCCAGCTTTCTCATAGGCCCCCTTCAGGTACTGGAAGGCTGCTATTAGGTCTCCCCAGAGCCTCCTTTTCTCCAGGCTGAACAGCCCTGACTCAGACTGGAGAGACCACTAATCATCTTCATAGCCCTGTTCTGGACCCGCTCCAGCAATTCAATGTTCCCTTTATGGTGGAGGAACCAGAACTGAATGCAGTGTTCACAAGAGCAGAGTAGAGGGGGAGAACAATTTCCCTTGTCCTGCTGGACATACTTCTTTTGATGCAGCCCAGGACATGGTTTGCCTTCTTGGCTGCAAGCACACATTGCCAGCTCATGTTGAGTTGTTTGTCAACTAACACCCCCAAGTCATTCATCTCAAGACTGCTCTCAAGCCACTCTTCTCCCAGCCTGTATTTGTGCTTGGGATTGCCCAAACACAGCTGTAGGACCCTGCACTTGGCCTTGTTGAACTTCATGAGGTTAGCACCTCTCAAGCCTGTCCAGTTCCCTCTGGATAGCATTCCTTCCCTCCATCATGTCAACTGGACCACACAACTTGGTGTCATCCATTAGTGTCATTCAAAATGTGCAACTGTAAAAGAAAAGGAAAAAAAACCAAAAAAGATAAATTGTTTTATAAAATGACTTATTGATTTTCATCTCTGTAGAAATTTAATATAGGAAGAATTGGTTTTAGCATAAGTACCTAGTGCTTTTGAGGACTTCTTGGTAATTGTATATGCTTTGAAGCATAGAATGGAGCAGAGCCATGAGAGAACCAGGAACAATTCAATCTTTTAACAAAAGCATCAGATATCCATACAAACTCCGCCTTTTTGTCTTCTCCTAATTATGCTTATTTCTAATTATATAAATTTATTTGTATAATTAAAACTATCGTTCTTTTTAATTCTATTGATCTTGAATATCTTAATTTGAAACCTAAACATAAATTTGGTGGAGTGTCTTTGGAACAAACATCTTCAATAATATTCTCAGAAGGAAGAAATTATGCTTTCAGTCAGAAAAATAAATATGAATTAGATAATTCCTGGGCTTTGCATGTGCCCCTAATAAGAACTGAATGATATTACTGAGGTAGCCTATGCTAAAGTAAACATTTCTCTGTTTTGAACTTTGCAAGGAAAAATTAAAAAGACAGTTTCAAACCATCACAACATTAAAGACTCTTCCTGAAATCTTATTTTTGAAAAGGTTTTTTTCTGTGTTCAAAGACTGTAAAAAAAAAAAAAAAGATTCAAACTAATTTGCTTCAATTTCTTCTTTGTGCTGCATACTCAAAACCATTTAGTGCCTTCTTTTTAAATCTTCAGGTTTGATTCCAATGTTGGCTGTTGTACTCATTTTTCATTCCATTTTTATTAGAAAAGGAATCAATACATAGTGCCCTGACAAATAATTCAAAACCCAAAAAATCTTGGTAAAAATCAAATGCTGTTTTCTCATTCTATGAAACTCTGTACTTCAGATTTTTAATTTTTTTTTATTGCATATGTGCACAAAAGCCACACTAAGTAACAATATCTATTCTCAATTTATGCATCATCTACCTTTGAAAAGACACTGACTGAGTTGGAAAATATTCCAAAAGTAGCAGGAAAATGTTTCCTTATCTGGTGAGAAACTGAATATAAAAAACTGGTGGATTATAGGGAACAAAAGGCAAAGGAATGAAAGGGGGAGGGGAGAGGGGAATAAATCACAGGAGAGGACTGAAGTGTCCCTTGAAGAAAAGAAACTACTAAGAGGAAGAGAGCTTATGCCTATCTTTTAATGAAGGATTCCGGAGGTGATCCTGGACATCCTGCACCACTCAATTCCTCAAATATCAAGATACTTAGCTATTAGACAATAGTGATGTCTAAAAGTATAGAACTGGAGATTATGAACCTTGATATGGAAAATAAGTCTATTCAGCAAAACCTGATAGCTTCTCCATCTTGAAAACATGTCTTTGAAATGGAGAGGAAATTAATAATTGTCATTCTAATTTATATTTTATTTACATCTGGACTTCAAGATAAAAAAAAAAATAATAATTCTTGCCTTTTTTTACTAAACTCCGCATAAAGGAAAGGCCTTGCAGGCAGACTAAGAAGCTCTGATCAGCTTTGACCCTGATGTTCATTATTCAATGGGAGTTTCTGTGCTTTCTTGCAGGACAGATATTGTAGAGAGTTGATAGAAATAGAGAATTGTGGATGTGGAATAAGAAAGTGGTCAGACCACTTACATTAAAATATTCCAAATCACTTCCAAATGTAATACACAGTTGGTCACAGGGGTATAATGTCAGTATGATATCGAATATGGTTTTGTCCTTTTTATACTCTGAAGTCAATCCCCTCACAGTCGTACTTTTATTGTTTTGTTTGTTTCTCCAGTCAGGCTTTTTGATATCAGAGACGCATTGCATTTATCACATTGCACTCAGATGACATTTATTACTACTGGTGTGTTTTAATTTACTCTCAGAATAGTACAATGGCTGTAAGTTGTACCCTACTCTTGACATGAGTTATTTTTGTACAGAACAATTTGGTTAGTAGGTCAGAAAACAATTGTTTATCATATCAATCATATCTGCTACATTTTACCTCTAAAGTTTATGATACCCAGGATGAAACTGCCTGAAAACAAAGTCTTCAGCAAACCAGAATAAGGACTTTGTTCACTGCTTCCCAGCAGAAGACAAGTACTAGCCATCTCCAGGAAAGCAGGGTTCCATTGCACGTAACAGTTTTCAGAGGAAAAACACCTATTAATAGGAATATCATCCCTTGATGCCTTCTTTCTCCAGCTTTGTTTTTGCTGAGAATTATGTCATATGGTGCAGAATATTCCTTTGGTTGGTTGGAGTCTGCTGTCCTGGCTCACTCCAGCTGCCAGCTTATTGTGCGCTCCCAGTCTACTTCTTGGCGGGATGGGGGTGATGTTAGAAGCAGAAAAGTCCTTGAATCTATGTGAGCACTACTCAGTAACAACTAAAACATGAATGTGTTGTCAACATTGTTCTGATCCTAAATTCAAAACATGGTACTGTAACAGCTAGTAGGAAACAAAAATAGCTCTCTTCGAGCTGAAACCAGGAAAAAAGTTTACCTCACTTGTGGAGGATCATATGCATAGGTACTTTGTATATAACATGAAATGATTGTAAAATGAAGCATGTATCAAAAAATACTGGAATTATGGGGTTTGGGGGGGGTTTGTTGGTTTGTTTGTTTGTTTTGTGTGTGTGTGTGTGAAAAGTTTAAACATTTGCTGTGAGATTCAGTGAACATTTAGTCTTACATAATATATAAGGCTTATATTTTTAGCAGCTATTTTAAAATATCTCATTAACTTGAGAACAGAAAAAATGGATTTTTCTTCCCAGTTTTGTCATTCTAAATTAGTTAATTAATCAGAATACTTCCTAGAAATACCTGTTTTCTCATTGACTCTGGAGGAAATCTGGGAAACTATTTTAAATTAAATATCTGCCTTTTAGATAGAATCATGTTGATGCAATTAATCACTCCTTTTACCTCAAGGTGCTTTCAGAGAAAACTTATGGTAAATAATTACAGTAAATAATTATCACTAGACATTCATGTTAGTCTTGTTTAGGATAAAGAGTCTGTCAAAACAGTAAAAAGAATGAAGAAATTAACTTCTGTACCTGCCTGACCTCTAGCTGACCATGTTTAGAATTTCACAAATACCTATAGCAAGTAAATTTAGACAAGTCATAGAACCAATCAAAAAATACCTGGTTGGAAGGGAACTCAAGGATCCATTGATCCATCCTTTCCTGGGAAAAGCAAGGTCTAGACAGGATGGCCCAACACCCCATCCAGCTGAATCTTAAAAATGTTCAATGTTGAGGTATCCATCACTTCCTTGGGGAGATTATTCCACTGGCTGATTGCTCTTGTGAAAAATTGTTCTTTTGTGTCCAGCTGTAATCACCTCAGGGGTAACTTGTACTCATTGCATCTCATATTTTCCGTATGATGCCTTGTAAAAATGAAGTCCATCTTTTTTGTAGCCACCCTTTAAATATTGGAACATGGTAACAAGGTCTCCTATAAGCTTTCTTTACTCAAGGATGAACAAACCCAGTACTCTCAACATTTCCTCATATGGCAGGCCATCTTTGTGACCCTTCTCTGGACCCCTTCCAGCCTGACCACATCTTATTTATGTAGTGGGAACAAAATTTCACACAGTATACCAAGAGTGGTCTGACAAGTGCTAATTAGAGCAGGATAATGACTTCTTTATCTCTGCTACTGATGCCTTTTTTGATGCAACCCAGCATCCTGTTGGTATCTTTGCCACAGAAGCACCCTGTTCACTCATGTTGAATTTGTTGACCACTAGGACCTGCAGGTCCCTTTCCACAGAGCTGCTACTAGCTGAGTAGATACCATCCTATTCTGCACCACTGGATGACACTTTCCTGTGTGCAAGACCTTACCCTTGCCCTTGCTGAACTTCATCAGGTTCTTATTGGGCCACTGTTCAAGACTATCCAGGTCTTCCTGCAGGATAGCTCTCCCTTCTGGAGTGTCTATTTTCCCAGTCAGTTTGGTGTCATCAGCAAACTTCATCAGGGTTGAGTTGATCCTATCATCCAGTACGCTTAGGAAGATATTAAACAGTGTTCAATCCCTACGTGACTCCAGGCAGTTGCCAATTTAAAAAGGACCTATTTATCATCACCCCCCAGAGTCAGCCAGTTTCCCACTCACTGCACAGACCACTTGTCTAGACTGTAACTCATCAGTTTCTCTGTGAGGAGGCTATGCGTAACCATATTGAAAACATTGGAGAAAAGGTTTGTCAAGCACAATTTGCTCTTGGTGAATTCAAATCTTAAATTAATTTTTTTTCTACCAATTTTATGCAATTTTTTGTAACACTACTAATATCAAGGTATTTTATTTTCAAAGAGTATCCATTGAATAAATAATAAATCCAACATATACGTGAGCTGTAATTTGTATTTTAAATCTTCTATATAAATGCAATCTTCAAATACCATTTTTCTCTTCCTAACACTCTATGATATAAATATATGTAAACATATGTATGCATGCTGAATATTTGTACTGAACATCATAATTCACTTAATTCTATAATCAATAATTTAAATCTAAGGAAACATGTATTGTTTTATCATATTGCAGATTTTTTCCTTACTGCTTATAAAGTGATTAATTTTTATATGCCTATCAATGACAAAACTAATTTGGGTAAATTTCTTGTTAATGCAGAGAAATATTGTTTGCTAGTATGAGATCAATTTAAATGCAGGAAGAATTAAAAATCTCTAATGAACCTAAACAGGACACTTTGCTCACAAAGTGATTTCAAGTCTCTTTTCATTTTGTGATGGATCTAGAAGTTATGCTCCTTAATGATTGAAGTAGATTATCTTTAAAGTCTATGGGACCAACAGATTCCCTCTCTTGTCAAGGGAACTTAATTCTAACGGTGGATGGGAGCTCATAGTTCTAGTCCAAATTAAAAGAAAAAGGAACAGTGGGTGTGTGTTAGTGATTGCCTTGACACAAATTTGGGCGAAGCAAGTTCAACAAAGTCCAGTCCTGTAGGCCTAACAGAACTAACAGAAAGTTTTTAACACTCTGTTATTAGCAGTGATTAGCAGTTATTTGTGATTTTATTCTGTCTGTCTTTTACTCAGGCATATTTTGTAATATGGCTTGGCACAATCATATAAGAATAGTAAGATCAAGGTAACAGTACTCAGCCGACAGCAACCACCGAGAAACAAGGGACCACCACCCAGCTGCAAAGATACATCTGAATGAGCTGATGCAACACAGATCCCAGAAATCAGAACCATCTGGGTTTAAACCTGTGAAAATATCAAGTAATTCTTCAGAATAATAATATCTTGACCTGTGGAAAATTGTATATGAATACCAAGTGATGCACACTGGAGTTTGAGGCACACAGAAGAGAACCCCTTTAGTTTTGGGTTCCTTCAGCCTAGTTTACATGAGTTTGACTCTCTCAGATGGAAATTAATAATCAACAAGGCTGCAGCCATCAGAATCAACAACCTATTCATATATTTAGTGCTTCACTAATGTGTGTGCTTAATGTTTGATTCTTAGTTGTTCGAGATAGATTACGTATTAATTAAATGCAACAAATACATGGTTATTTGAACATCTGAGATTTTGCTTGTGTCTCAGTTGCTCAGACTTTGTTTTCATCCCAGTGGTCCCCAGTTCCCTGACAATGAATGTCTCATTGCTGGCAATAACATTGCTTGAGCTACAGGCCTACGATAGTCTTATTCCCTACTGTGCATTTTGTGAGGGAATACTGAGTTACAAAACATAAATAGTCATCACAGTTGATAAGAATTAGGCTGTGGGAAGAACTCTTCACTGTAGAAATAGTCTCCTAAGGATCTTGCATCAAAGATGCAAAACTTGAGTGAACAGTGTGTCTATAAACATATGTCCCATAGAGATACTTTGTGTGGTCCTTCTGTTTCTGTTTTTTTCCTGTTGATTCACTTCTGCTTGGTAGAAAGCTATGACTCTTCTGCCTGCTACCAGAAAACAAATATCAGCTTTTCACTTACAGGCAGACAGAAATGTTCTTATGAAATTTCTAAATCAGGAAATTGTCTAAGCTATTGTGACACAGAGCAATCCATGTTAATTAGAATCTTCTCTTATATCTCAAAAAATCATTCACCAGAATAGTGATATATACATAAATAATATATGCTAGAATGCTAGAATTCTGCAGCCATAATCAGAGTTTTCTAATAGATAAAGAAAAGGAGCAGTGAATTTAAAGACAGAGGTTTTCCTTTTTTTTCCCTTATTTTTTTTCAAGGTAAACAATATGCTATAACTCTTTCCAATGTATCATGCTCATCTTTCGTTACAAAAAACATTTATGTAGAAAACATCTCTAGCAGTTAGCATGTACTTTCCTTGAGATGATTTTCTGTTTGTTTGTTTGTTTTAGAAAATAAAATATTTTCTGAATCTGACTGTGCATGGAGCAAGGAAAGGGAAAATAATTCTCTAGGCAGTCAAACCTAAAACTGATATTGGATGTAAAGTAACACTTTACTAGGGCATAAGCAACATGAGGAAAAAGATACAAAAGTGAAGCTTTAGGATGAGAAGTCCAGGTATTTCCTTGACTGATATTTTATTTTTTTAAAAAATATATGTTTAATTTTATTTGCGGAGATCATTTCTCTTAGCAGAAAAAAACGCTTCCTATTTTCATAGGTATCACAATTTTTTCCTGTGTTCTTAGAACACATTGCAGTAACTGTTGCAAAAATAGGAATCTAAGACATTTTGGTAATAATAACTGAAACATAAGATGAAGATTAAATAAATTAGACAAAAAACAACATGGTCTAGGGGGTTTGATAGCAAATTGACTGTTTAGTGTTAGGGATGGTGGATGTGGTATAGAGAGAGTTCAAGTCTTCTAATTGCATATTCTGGTGCTAAATGAACTTGCTAACAATTGGATTAACTGTCTGTACCCATATTTTATCTCCTAAAGAATTTCCAAAGTCACTTGTAGTTTCAAGCACACTCTAGGACATGGCAACCAACGCAAACTTCATTGTATTAAGCTTTATATTAATCTCACATCTAATATCTATGTTATTTTTGTGGTATTCTGGCAGACAAACAGTATTCAGTCTGTTAATACATCTTGCATACGTTGCCTATGATGATGATGTCAAGAAGCCTTTGATGAGGATGTGTTTCTGATTGTTGTTGCATTATGCAATGAGTGTAACCCTGAAGTCCAGTACTCATGAAGTTTCCCTGGGTGTGTCCTAAGAAGATCAGCAGCACAGTCCTACCTAACTTCAGAAACGTTTCTGATGTCAAATAATATGCTATTTTTCCCTGAAGATTATTTTCAATGCTCCTGTAAATAATGATCTGTATACAAAGTAGTGAACACTACTACTACAGAGAATGCATTCCTTTTAAATAGTTTGTGTTATCTGCAAGATATATTCAAGGGCTGTCTTTCAAACATCAAAATCTCATAGCATAGGGAATAATCTGGTGAACTGTGTTTCAAAAGTGAGAAAAGAGAACTACCAAAATCTTCCACTTGAAAACCACCACTGAATTTGCTAAAGAAATACAGATTTATTCTCTTTTCTTGTTGTTGTTGCTGTTTTGTTGTTCTTGTTGATGACAGGGGGTCATGTCATTCCAGCATATTATTTTGGAAAATTTCTGTTGAAAGTTATCTCTTGTTGACATTGGACCATGAAAACTAATATAAAATCCTTACTGAAATATCTTTATTTAAAGACACTTTCTACACTGTGCCAGGATTACTTTTGCAACATTGAAGGTACATCCATTCTTTATTCTTTGCTGAGAAAGTCAATGAATATGGCAAATTTGAGGGTGATTATTATATGAATAAAAAACATTTTGCAAGACTAGTCCAGGATGAAAAGAAACTAAGCTAAAAATGTGCATGATTATGCATGTTAAAAAGTAGTCTACCATTAAACTCTGTAGAACGAAGTCTAATAAATCTTTCATCCTCAACAAAAGAGATATGAACAAAATATTTTTTATTTTCGTAAGTACATTCCCTGTCTTTGCCTGGCCTTCTCACAGAAGTAAACAGTGACAGTCCTTTGCTTATGAGCCAAATAAATTTACAAATAAACTGAAACAGAATAACATACTCTTCATTTTCATTCTACTGTGCTTTCATCACTGCTATGAGTACACTACTTCGTTTCCAGACTGCCATGAGATTAGAGTTTATTAAAATATTGGTGTGACACAGTTGATCTTCTTATGTGGCTGGACCCTTTGAAAGCCAAGCAAAACTTGAAGGAAAAACTAAGGTTAAGCTTTGAGGGAAATTAGCCTTATTCATTTTTCTTTTTTCTTTTTTTTTTTCCTTTGGCAAAAATGGATTTCCTTTACAAAATAAAGCATGTTTACTTTCCTTGGAGTTAAACAATCTCCCACATAACCATCTAAACCCAGATACTGAAAAGACAAATATCTGTTACCTCTGATTGCCAATCTCAAATCAATCTACAGTCTTAACTCCAGTTTCTCACACACAGGAGAAATGGGCTAACAAGAACCTCATGAAGTTCATCAAGTGAAAGTGCAAAATCCTACACTGGGGTAGGAAAACATTATTCAGGTACACCACAGAGTTGTGCTGCCACCCAGAGGCACCTGAACAATCTCAAGAAAGGGACTGACATTTCAAAATGCAATTCAAGAAAGGGATATGCAAAGTTCAGCACTTTGAGTATTAACTGGGGATTGCTTACAGAAAAAGACCTCAGATCCTGATAGTCAACAAGTTGAACATGAGCCAGCAATGTGCTCTTTTGACAAAGAAGGCAAATGATACCCTGTGCTGCATTAGGCAAAGTATTTTCAACAGGTCAAGGGAGGTGATCCTTCTCTGTTTGGCACTGATGAGGCCATACCTGGAGTCCTGTGTCCAGTTCTGAGCTCCTCAGTACAACAGAGACTTGAACACAGTGGAGAGACTTCAAAAAAGGGCCACAAGGATGATTAAGAGATTGGAGCACCTCACATATAAGAAAAGATTGAGAGTGCTGGGACTGTGCAGTCTGAAAAAAAGAAGACTCAGAGGGAATCTCATCAGTGAGTACAAATACCTGAAGGGAGGGTTTAAAGAAGGAGACAGGCTTTTTTTCAGTGGTGTCCGGTGTCAGGACCAAAGGCAATGGGTACAAACTATAATGCAACATGTAGCATCTGAATATCAGGAAACACTTTTTGCTGTGAGGGTGACTGAGCACTGGCACCGGTTGCCCAGAGAGATGTTGGAGCCTCCTCCATTCTTGAAAATATTCATAAGCCTTCTAGACAGGGCCCTGTGTAACTGCTTTTGCTAAGAATCTGTACAAGATGGCCTCTAGGATTTAACAAAGAGTTAAAAGTGTTGTGCACCAGTTATGAGAGAAAGCAGTGAGTACAATGTGAGAGAAACAATGCTGCAGATGTGGTCAGAGGACTTGGTACATGAGTTCCAAGTACCACAGTAGAGATTCCCCTGCAGCCCATGGAGAAGATGATGTCAAAATAAGTCATTCCCCTGAAGCTCAGGAGGGCATCATTGGAGCAGATATCCATGCTGCAGCCCACAGAGGACCCCACGCTAGAACAGGCAGCAAGTTTTGAAAGAAGCTGCAGCCTGTGGAGAGCTCACACTGGAGCAAATCTTTAGCCAATGGAGTAGGGGAAAAGTGTGAGAAGGAAGGCATGCTTGCAAAGAACTATTATGAAATTGCCACAATCCCTCATTCTTCATACTCCCTTCACTTTTCAGGGAGAAGAAAAGGAGGTAGAGGAGATGGCAATGAAGGGATGAAGTTGAGCCTAGGAAAAAGGAGATGGGAAGAGAAGCTGATTTAGGCTTAGTGTTTGTTTTTCAGCATCTTACTATATTTTTAACTGGTAATAAATTAATTTTCCCCAAGTCGAGTCAGTTTTGCCCATGATGGTAAATGGTAAGTGATCTCAGTGTCTTTATTTTGACTCATGAGCTTTTCCATCTAATTTTTTGTCTCTATCCTGTTAAGGAGAAGGAGTAAAAGAGTGGCTTGGTGGGCACCTGGTAACCAGGAAAGGTCAATAAGAGAAACGTTCATTGCAATAAGAAAAACCTTCATTATCTGCATTATTTATTACTTGATTCATGTCTGTACATTAGAAGACAAATTAACAAAGTGTTTGTAAAAGTTCCTCTTGCACATTTGATAGAGCTCTGAAGTCTAAGGGAAACAGAGTTCAGAATGAAGTAGACTTGAATTAAATGAAGGGAGGACATAGCCCTAGACTGTCACATACTACTGTTGTTTTTTTATGACTTTAAGAAATGCCTCATGAGCTTTTCCAGCTATGTTTTTTAGCTTTAAAGTTTGAATAATTATCAACTACTGACTCTATATATACTTATATATATATATATACATGTTAAAGAGCTGAATGTGTAAAGAGCTGAATGACTAGAGCTGATATATTTTTTCTGCTGAGCATAGAAGTCTTATGACTTTTGGAAAATGTATAGCTACTTATCTGTGTCTGCACTTCTTAGGATTTAATCTAGAAAAAGTCCAACATATTCGACAGAGAAATATACTTCCATTTTATCTTCATTTCCTCTCTGTTGGCATGACAGTCATAATCTTAATTATCCACATTTACACAGATACATAGTGTGCATCTTGGATAAGTCTTTAAACTTTTCTCTTTTTCAGCTATTTTCCTTCAGTCTTGAGATGCATCTATTATTTGTATTATGGGATATGAAGTGGTACATCTGCACAGTGAGGTGCTCAGCTGAGTCCCTCTGTGCCTTCCAAAGCTTTCGGGGTTTAACCTGCATAACAAAAAATCCCTAACATTTCGCTCACTCGAGCAGCAGTTTGCCTCCCCTTTTAATGAAGTACCCATAATAAAATCCAATTTGGGAATTACTCATCTTAATATCTACCAAGCTCACTAATTTCCAAACAAGTCAAGAAATAAAGGAAGAAGTGTTAAGAGTTTCAAACCAAAACATTGTTAATTTTTTATTTAATGCTCTGGTTTGTTCTTGTTTCTTCTGCAGGGGAGGCAATTCTTGCTTATATTTTACTGAGACTAAATAGTTATTCAACATGCTGAATACAGATCATCAAGGGGAAGATATTTCTTGTTTTCTGATACGCTCAGGTAAACACTAACCATCTCAGGTACAAGTGAAATTTAACTACTGTATTTTTAAAAAACAATTACCAGGAAAAAAAATGTAAGCAGTTTTCAGGTCAATCTTAAGGGTAGGATTCACAATGTCACACACATTCATTTATTCGTTTACCTTCCTCAGAGTGAAGTAGATAAGCTTTACTCTGCAGGATTGACTTTCCCCTGACTTCAGCACAAATCCAAAGTAACTGATACTAGTGAAGTTTTAAGTGCTTAAAGCCTCTTCAACAGTAGGCTCTCACCATGAGGACAAAATCCACTCTGAGATCGTACGATCTGCTGGCTGTAGTCAAAAGAAAGTTTAATAAAGAACCAGCTTCTTTTTCAAATAGTATTAAGGTGAAGATAATACAAACTCCATGACATATAGCTAATGTGACAAACAATAATAGTTTATGGAGAGAGTCATATCCTTTCAGTCACTTGAGGAAATTGTTCCTGCTGGCTTAAGCACAAAAGGTCATTGCTGTATTGTGCAGTTAGAAAGCTCACAACATTTATTATCTTCTGTAGACTTAGTTCTTAGATTTTGGATTGCAATGCTTAGTATTGTTATACAGCTCTTTAAGATAAACTAAAGCTAAACATGTTTTGTGCATTTGTGATATTTCCCTTTAATTTGGCATGACTATCAAACAAATGATAGTTTAAAACATATCTTAATTTTTAGATTTAACTAAAATGGAAAACAAAAGACAGTAAGCAGCAAGCATATGAAACCAAACATCAAGACTGTCTCTGTTAATTCCAGCAACATGCTGAAGTAATTTACAGGAAACAGACAGGTAAGAGTGTGCAAGAATAAGTTATTTCCTTAAATATGCTTAGAAATAGTTTATTGTTAGAAATATTAAAACTATATTCAATTTTATTAATAGTGCTATACCCTTACGCATCTTTGAATAGGAGTTGCTGAGAGGTGAAATCTCCTCAAGGTAAAAATTTTAGATTTTTTTCTAGATCTTATCCTTAACTGTCATCTATGACTGTCATGAACAGTATAATATAAATTGCTAATATGATTTTAAAGCCATCGTATTATTAAAGTCTCCACTTTAAAAGAAATATAATAAATAATATTAAAATTATTTTTAAGGCTGAAGAGTTTCCACAGGGATGGGGTAAAATGAAAAAAGAATGTCAAGAATCAATTATATTGCTAAAAGAAAGACGATTCAAGTAAATGGAATACAGATGTCAAGAAAATGGTGTTTCAGTAGACAACAGGATCAAACAATTTTCTCTTTATTAAGACAGAGTTTTCTAATCAAGAGATTTCAATGTGCTATTTCCATGAGTAGTTATCTCTTGCAGTCCCAGAAGGCAAATGAATTGTGTGGTACTGTCAGAAATTTCCATAAACAAAAAGATATTTGCACAGTTAAAAGCACCAACTCATGTAAGAAAAGCCACCAGATTTATATTTATTAATCTGTGAAGCTTCTGTTTTATTCCATTTTTATAACACACAGGAGGGAAATTGGTCACAGCCAAATAAAGAAATTATTTTAATCCAGTCATGTAATGTTCCTCATGCATACATTCCTTGCTTTCTGATAAAACCAAATTGTCTACAGACTTTCTTAATTTCAAAACATAATTTTTGCATCACTACAGATATCTTAATAACTTTTACAATGCATTGTTCTTGTATTGTGATTGACATTTGTCTAAAGTTCTAACTTCCTTTAGTTCAACCTGTCTTAAGATTCATGATTTTGATGCTCCTGTTGGATTAGAAGTTTTCCTCCTTCGTTTTTGTTTTGTTCTGATTTGTTTTGTTTTGGTTTTGGTTTTGTTAGTAACATTTACTGACAAAAAAGCAATTTTTTTTTTGGTGGAAGAGTACCAGAAAAATCCGTAAAGACAAGTTAGTCTATTTTCCATAAAAACAAGTTAATTTCCACTATATTTTTGTCATTTAATTAGGTTCTATTATTTACCAGCAATGTGGACAGATAAACATCTCAAGAAGTTGAATTGGCTTAACATGTAAATATGTGCCTAGAAATACTTTTCTCTTTACCATGGGGAAAAAACAAACCAACCAACCCACCGACCAACGGCAAAACAAACCCAACCCCTCCAAAAAAACCAAACCAAAACAAAATGAACAAACAAACAAACAAAAAAACCCAAACCAAACCAAACAAAACACCAAAAATAACCACTGGGTCACAGTGTTCAAATAGATTAATTTAATAGGGTATGGTGAAGCCAATCTAAAATCTTAATTTTAGTGGAAGCTGTAACAATTACTATCCATTTATGAAAATTTTCTGTTTTCAGAAACATTAGGGCTCTAGTACAGGACTTTATATAATGTCTCATCTGCATAGAAACCTGTCTGCAGTTAACACTGTACCAGTCAATCTCTAAGCATTATTTAGATTTCTGATTAAACATTTTATCAAATTACTGCATAATCATGAGTTCTTCACTGCAGATACTGACAGCATATATAAATTTAAATGGAGAGTAATATGATTTAGTACATACTGTATAAGCAATAGCCAAATTATTCAAATTATTATGGAATGCTTTATTCATTTGATGTGCCATTATACTGAATGATATATCTTTTATTCTTACTATTTTTTTCTTGGAAAATGCTAGGTATATGTCCATTTAAATAAAGCAGTTATGTCAAGTAGCATTAAATTATGAGCATTCATTTCATATGTCTTTTAAACAAACTATATGGATAGAATTTCTAAAGTTGTTTGTTTGTTTTCCAAATTACAGAGTCCACATTTGTGTATCTGTGTCTCTTTCTATCTCTATTCTTATCTATCCAGGTATCTACCTACTGTCTTTTTATACAAATCTACAAATGTAACTCAATCACACATATAATTTGACATCAACTCCATGTATGTCTACTATACATTTGATTTAATTGAAGATGGATAAAAAAAAATTAAAACATTAATTAAAATACGAGTGATGCCCCTTGTATTCACTTCCTTTTCCATGGTGTACTGGCACATACATTATCTGTGAGAAGGAAAAATAGCTCTCAGAGTTTACTTCATGTGCACCCTATCATCACAAACAACTGATTTAAAATTGTCACTCAGCAGTATTTAATAGTGGAAACTGTTGTGAGTCAGCAAATTATCAGTACATATTTTTATCATATTTATGATAGTTAAAAAATAAATACTCTCATTTACTTCACATTCTATTATCAGAGATTACTTTTGAAAATATTTGAAAATTTTGTAGATATACAAGTGTGCACCAACGTGCATTCATTATTTTTAGAGTGAGCTAAATACAAGGCAAAAGGCAGGTTAAGTTACTATTACATTAGGGTAATATTCAAAGTACATATAGCTTCTTCAGTCCCTCTCATTAAATACCTTGTGCTGATAATGCTTGCATCTGACCTACCCATTCTCTCATAATTTCTTTTGTCAATGACACCTTGTAATATGTTGTCCAGTCAGGAAATTTACCTAATTTAATTCATGCAACATATCACCACTGAAAGAGGTTTTCTCAAGTGTTTTTTACCAGTTCCAGATATTACAAGCTTAATATATTCAGTAATTTATATTATTTTGAAGACTGTTCTAAAAACAGTTTTATCCAAACATTGAATTATGTTTGAAAAATAATAATTTCTCCCAAACATCCATCTTTTGTTGAAGATTTCATAAGCTACGTAAATGGAGATAAAAGCTCTTTCTTAATGTACCAGTGGAGGCTATTATTTAGTTGGGTTTGTTTCCTTTTTATCTATGATAGGTGTTACCTATGAGATTTGAAAAACACAAAAGGATAGGAAGGTTTTTAGCTCTACTTCTTATGAAATTTATTACACTCTGAAACAGGAACATATTTAGGGGAATCTTAGGAGATTCAGCTGTGTCTAGGCTTTGTTACTAAAATATTTCTTAGGGCAAACCTTGAGTCAGCCAGTTCACAAAACTGCTAGAGCATCTCTCTGCATTCCTCAGGCCTGCATGAATAAGGTTGGTTTGTTGGTTTGTTTGTTTGATTGGTTTGGTTTGGTTTTTGGGGTGTATGTGTTTTGGTTTGTTTTCTTTAAATGGAAACAGGACACAGTAGAAATTGAGTAATGTACGCTCAGACTCAGGGGCAACTCTGGAAATTAAGGAATCTGTTTGCACAAATGATTATAAACTTTGTTAAAACTATTCTGAGTCTTGATTTCCTCTTGAGGTAAGCATGGACGGTGTACATGCCTGCAGTAAACTTCATATCATGATACACCATATAAGGAAAGACTGCAAATACACAGCACTTTTGTAATAAGCAACAGCAGGGGTTTACTTCAATAACACAAAATTATTGAGAAAGACAGAGTTGAATAAGAAAAGTGGCCTGTAGGAAAAAAATGTGAAGATGCCAGTGCCTGTAACTTTAGCTATGCAATGAGGTGAGAATTTATTGCATTTTTTTATATGTACTTGTATATATGTAAGTAACTTCAACCCTCCTTTTTACAAAGAAATAGGATGAAGATGTCTTTGTGCTGAAAAGTAAGTTCAGTAAAATGACTTTTGAATAAAAATCAGTAATGAAGCATCTAGGATCACATCAACCTGTTGACATTACACTTGCCAACAGCAAAAGCAAAACTGAGATACCTAAAAACGACTTGACACTTCAGCAGAAGTGGTTCCGTTGGCAGTTACGTTTGACTGCTAACATATGTCTGTTGTCTTCCTTGTTTTCTCTTGTGGTTTTTTGTGGGGTTTTCTTGTTTGTTTGTTTTGTTGGTTTTGTTTGTTTGTTTGTTTGTTTGGTTTGGTTTTTCCAATACTGTATGGCATGAATCAGGTTAGAAAGACATAAAGCATTTGAAAGAATCATAAAAATCCAAAGTTTAGTATTTCATAAGAAAATTGGAATTTTTCTTTTACTTTCTGAAAATCTAATACTGAAAAATTGAATGGAACATGCTAGTGCAAAATTCAACATCACCGGAAAGAAATAGCTAAGAATTAGTGCATATTGCAAAAGAATGCTTTAGTATTGAAATATTATGCTTTATGTGAAGAAGTAGTATCCAAGGACACTATCTGAGTCTTTAAGACCAGGAACCATAGTCAGTATTTCACATGTTATCTGAGGATGATCCATCATTGAGATATCATTACATCTTCTGTGAATTTAAGGAGACATCAAAAACTAAACAGAATGTTATTCAGCTGCATGCACATTCTTTATAGGGGTTATACTAAGGGAAAAATCTCACAAAATGGCAGATAAGCCTTGTAAATAAATCACAAGTGTTGATTTTTTCTTTTTTTTTTCTATGTGTTGCAGAGCAACAATTTTCAGAGTCCTGCCCACACTCCAACTCTACACAGCAATTCTGTGACAAGGAAATCTGTGTGCAAGGCCAGCTCCCTGATAAAAGACAGCTGTTTGAGATGCCCCAGCTGGCCTTGAGATCCTGAAGCAAAAGCCGTAAGGAATCTCAGAAAATATTTTCCTCCCAACATCTCTGCCAAGAAATCCCAGTGGAGGTTCCCTCCACTTTACCACAGGAGTAGTTTTTAAGCTGAGGCTGTCACAAAGCCTAAATCATGTTTCAGCTGCACTATGCCCCTGCTAGCCAAGTATCTTGATAATTCAAACCACTTAGCTTGATCAAAGGATATGACATTTTAGCTTGAGCTTGGACCTGTGTCATAACTATAGGCTCACCTGTTGATCACAAAGATGTGGCTGACATGAACACTCTCTCCATGTCTGACCTTGATGTGAACTGTGGTCATCTCCCAGGCCTTCTCTGGTGATGTGAACTCCTGGCTATTGTCATCAACCCAGCTCTGATTGCTTTGCTGAGGTGTTTTGGGACTTTACCCATGCTGTTGAAGCCTTTTCATCCTACCTCTCTGTGGCAGGTAAAATCAACCCCTTGCCCAGGCAGGAAGGATATTCAAAGTGAGGCTTGCAAGGACCTGATCTTTATCAGGTGTCTGGTGCCCCTGTGTCTAGAGTCCTTTTGTTTGCTTGGAGAACCCAGTAATTAAGAAATTGACCATAGTCAAACTAAATAAGATATAAATGGGGTGCTGCTATGGAACGGAGTTGTTCTGACTCTCTACAGAAGGAGCTTTTGCAGTTGGGAACTTCTTCCTGTTAGCAAGGAACCTAAGGAACCTCACCCAACCTCCCCTCCAATATGTGTCTATCTGTCTGTCTATCTATCTATCTATCTATCTAAAGTTCAACCATGACGCATCCATCAAACACCTAAAGACCCCTGCTGGACATTCACAGGAGGGAGATGAGAGTGCTGCACTGGCCAGCACAAAGCAGGATTTTGTTGTTGCAGGGTGGGGTTTTCTTCTTCAGTCCAGCTAGGTTGTTGCAGGACAGGGTTATGTAACTACAGACTGTCATAAAAAAGCCTATGCAGGCTTTGTTAAGGCATGCACCCACTGCTGTAAATAAAATTCTTTCTCCACTGACTTTGTTCCTCAGCAAAATTTTTAGGAATGTAAGCTCGTTTCTCACAATGGACAATTTTGCTGCCTTTTTTTTCCCCTCCACATTATGCTGATTATGCATATATGATACAAAACAGTAAAAAATTTAAAAATAGATATTATTATTTTAATGTCAGTGAGTTGACAGCTCTTTAGAAAAACAATCTCATGTCAACTTCTGCCAAAGCAAGACAAGGTACACAAACTGACCTCTTCTGACTTATGGACCCTTCAATTCAAGAGAGATGTTGAGGTACTAGAACGTGTCCAAAGAAGGGCGATGAAGCTGGTGAGGGGCCTGGAACATAAACCTCATGAGGAGAGGCTGAGGGAGCTGGGGTTGTTTAGACTGGAGAAGAGAAGGCTCAGGGGAGACCTCATTGCTGTCTACAACTACCTGAAGGGAGGCTGTAGCCAGGTGGGGGTTGGTCTCTTCCCCCAGGCAACCAGCAGCAGAACAAGGGGACACAGTCTGAAGTTGTGCCAGGGGAGGTTTAGGATGGATATTAGGAAGAAGTTCTTTATAGAGAGAGTGATTTGCCATTGGAATGGGCTGCCCAGGGAGGTGTTGGAGTCGCCGTCCCTGGAGATGTTCAAGAGAAGATTGGATGAGGCACTTAGTGCCATGGTCTAGTTGATTGGATAGGGCTGGGTAATAGGTTGGACTGGATGATTCTAGAGGTCTCTTCCTACATGGTTGATTCTATGATTCTATGGAAAAAGTCTGGGCTACGATAGTTATCCACTCAGCAGATAGAGGCTCTATTGAAGAATTTGTGTATTGTTTTCCTGGATGAATTAAACACTTTAATCAAATGTTATCTGATTTTAGGAATGTTTTTCTCAAGATGTGCCACTCTCAACTGTTTTAGAATTGACTACATCACATATCTTTTTTTCAATCAGAACAATCCAGTGGAAATTGTTAGTTAAATGACAAAATTCTGAAATTACAATTAATTTATTTCCATAACAATATCAGCAAAACAAATCTTATTCTCTCCTGTGGAATTGTGTTTCAGGAAGATAAAAGGTGCAAAAATGTTCGGTGAGCCATCAGAACCATTAATACAGAACCTAATGAAATGTACCCCAGACTTCAGCATCCAAGTCTGTGCTTCTCAGAAGGCTGAAGAACGGATGGGCATCTCGTATTTTACACCACACTGTTAGATGATGCTAAGTATCATATATATTTTAAAAAGTAATCTATTGTGAATAATTAGCCATTTAAATGTGTGGTCATATTTTTCTGTTTTCCAGTGTACAGCAATAATGTTGTCTTGTCTAACATTGCCTCCATATGAATCACTTGTACTGTTCTCGATTTTACAGTATTGTTCTCCTAGACCTCTATTGTGTTTAATATGTTCACACAGGAAAAGGTGTTGAGAACTTCATTATCTGAAAATACATTAGATTTGCCACCAGGTGGAATATACTGTTGCAAAGGAGAACTGGAATGTGCCCTAGATTTCCTAATTTAGAATAATCATTGATTGGCTCTCTGAATTACAACAATCAATCAGTGTATCACTCTTACCATCCTCATTGCTATTAGTGTTTAATGACTTACACCAAGTGACAAAGCTCAATGGGAGACAGTGCCCTTCCCTGACCTACAAGCTGAGCTATAGGGCTCCCCTTGTCAATGCACTGACAATTTAATCATGTCTTACCTCTTCAGGACTATTCTGTCCTGTTAGGTTTTAATCTCAATCAAAAGAGAGAATCATAAAGAAATTGTAAAAGTGGAACAATAAGTGCCTGAAATAACAGCTTTCTGTTAGAGCGTATATTGATAAGAGGAATCAACGTAACCAAGACCACTGATGTTTGTCCATGGTGGGTAGAATATTGCTTCCAATCTAGATTATTTGTTTTAGTGTGTAGTGACACATGGATCAGGGGAAAAAAAGTGTTTGTTTCTTCAAAAAGAAGATAATTTGTGCTCCAGAGTTGGTCCTTAGAAATATATCAGATTAACTTCCTTTACAGCAATGAGCAACTCAAATGGTCCCATCAAAGAAGTCATGGTCATTAGACAATCTGAAGGGGAGTAATGGTATTACTGAAATGTAGATTTGAGACATAAAACATACACAGACTTTCATGATGGTAGTTTACATACCTGAATCCATGGCTTGTAAAGAGGCAGAGAAATGAAGTGACAATTTTAATGCTGGGTAGATCTTGCTCTTAATTAGACAATTAACTGCGCTCTAAATAAAATGAAGCATCTCTATTCTGCCCAGGGTGCTTGGATAATGGTCACACCTTAAAGGTTATGGAATGAATGAGTAAAGGAAAAAAAAAAGTAAGGTTCATCTCTGAGTGTGATGGTTTGAAACTGTCTTTTTAATTTTTTCTTTGCAGAGTTCAAAACAGAGAAAGTGAAAGAGTGTAAATAAGTCACTATTGGGTGTAAGAAAGCAAAATACTGATTGTTCTAAACACTTCCATTGGATAGATAGAAATGTTTAAGAACTATTACTCAAAACAAAGTGGGGCACTCTGCACTCTCTGCATTCTGCAGTCGGGGCAGTTGCTGGGCTGTCTGGCTGCTGTTTTCTTCTCTTCTGGCTGAAGATAACACACACTGACCTTGGCAGCTAACAAGTTTCTGCTTTAACTAACTCTTCTTTTCTGTCCAGGGGGGTCTGGGGGGGAAGAGAGCTGGGAGAGAGGCCCCTTTGGGAAGGGTCCCTTTTGGGGGGAAGCAAAGGGAGATTGGTTGTGATTTTCTGTTGATTGTATATATTTGTAAATGTTGTGAATTTTGTATATTTGTATATGTTCATTGCATTTCATCATAGATTGTAGATTCTGCTTGTAAATACAGCTTTCATTCGCTTCCAGACTGAGCTAGCCTGGTTATTGTCAGTGGGGGGGAATTTCAGCTCACACTGACTCACTGAGTTACACTTATCTCAAATATCTGTTTACCACCAGTGAAATATGTATAAGAAAAGAAGCCTTTGTTTCTTGATGAAAGGTAATAAAATATTTCCTGTGATGTAGGAGAGGAAGGAATTAAGTATGTGTGGACATGACTTGTTCTTTAAAGAAAAAAAACAACTTTTTGATGATAACCCTCAACAAATAGGAAGAATTTCATTATATCGGCAAGCGTAACTCAAAGCTTTCTAATTCTAAGAGGAAAAGCTGTGACCCTTTCTGAAGTTCTCAGATTCTACATGCCTCCACAGCCAATGACAAAGGATTAAATTGTAATTTAAATTGTAATTTGACAGTAATTAAATTTTGAGAAACACTATGTGTCTTTCCAAACTTGGCAGAGGGAGATACTTTCATGTGTGATGAAGAAGACACAACAGAATGGGGTGTGCGTGTGTGTAAGTTTTCTCTGGTCTACCCAGCAATCATAAAAGTAGCATTTTGGTGATTTCTGTTATTCTTTTTAGTCTTGCTACTGCTTTTACAATGGAATGTGAAAGGAATGACCCAGGAGGAAATACCCTCTGCACTACTTGCAAATATTGCAAAATTACCCAGTTGTTTCCATGTAAAACTGAACTGCAAGATGCTATTGATAACTCTTTTCTTGTATAGAACTGTGCACTACAATTGATTAATATGTCATATTATGAGGCAGAAAACATAGTTCATGTGATCTTCTGCCTCACCAGGTTTATCATCACAGAAGAAAGTCATGTGTTCATTAGTATTTGTAGGATTACTGAAGGCTTCAACTGTGACAGAAGAAATTCTGTCCCAAATAAAATCAGTACAAAAATTTCCAATAGATTTTAATGAGGAAGGGATTTCAGCCCTGTTCTAATCGAATCATAGAATCATTGAATTGTTTTTTTCGTAAAAGACGTTTAAAGTCGAGTCCAAACATTATCTGACTCTACCAAGTCTGGTGCTAAACCATGTCCCTTAACACCACATCTATTAATCTTTTAAACACCTCCTATTCCAATGTTTAATAATGCCTTCAATGAAAAAGCTTCTTCTAATATCCAATCTGAACCTCCCCTGGTGCAACTGGAGGCTATGTTCCCTTGTGCTATCACTTGTACTATATGGCTTTTTCAGTGTCTCTACAGGGATTTGATGTTGAACATTATTGGAAATTCATAATTTCTTTGTAGCTTGCAAAGCATCTGGAACTAAACATTGTAAAATCATCTTTTCTATTGCAAACTTTACTTAATTAATTTTGAATCTTTATTTTAATGAAATTCAATTTACATAATCCATACTTTTACAGCTAATAAAAATTAATTTAATAACG
This sequence comes from Indicator maculatus, assembly GCA_013399975.1. Classification (NCBI taxonomy): domain Eukaryota; kingdom Metazoa; phylum Chordata; class Aves; order Piciformes; family Indicatoridae; genus Indicator; species Indicator maculatus. Next base: position 230,979 of record VXBD01006592.1, read on the forward strand.
CATAATTTTTAAAGTGTTCAGGAAAATGAATGTTAGATTTTTTAGAATGTGTACTCTACAGTGGGAATATATATTTCTTTTTTTTTAATTCATAGAAAACAATTCACTTTTTTTTTGTGATACTTCTTTTTTTTAATTTCTCTCATCTTATAAATTTGTTTTCAACTAACAGAAATTATAGTTTATGAAACACAGAATCACAGATTGGCAGACTGGAAGGCACCTCATCTGGTCCTAGGCTTCCTAGGTAATAGTACATAGCTTAAATGAGACGGCCCAGCACCCTGTCAAGCTGAGTCTTAAACATGCCTAATATAGGGGAATACACTACCTCCCTTGGGAGATTATTCCAATGTCTAACTGTTCTCATAGTGAAAATTTTTTTCTGGAATCCAATTAGAATCTTCCCAGGCACAACTTGCACCCATCACCCCTTGCCCTTTTCATGTGACTCCTTGTAAAAACAAATCATCCATCTTCTTAGTAGCCATCCTCTATGTAGTGGTAAGTAGCAATAAAGTATGCCATAAGCCTTCTCTTCTCAAGGCTGAAGAAACCCTGTTCTCTCAGTCTTTTTTTCAAATGGCAGGTCTTCCAGTCCTCTAACCATTCTCGTGGCCCTTCTCTGTGCACTTTCCAGCCTCTCCAATGAGTGATCTTTTACAATTTTTAATAAAAATGTGCATACTGATTTGTTAATTTAATTGGCAACATTTGTTATATCTCCCATGCAATAGAGTTTTGTAAGCAAAACATAAGAAACTGAAAGATTTTAAGACCATTTTGATCCAATTATACATACAAACATTGCCAGGATTTTATAGAGTTGAAATGCATGTCCAAAAAAGGAAAGCATTAATTGGTGGCATTTCATTTGTTTCCTGAAATAAAAATCTTGATGAGATTTAAAGCATTAGGCTGAACAGAAGAACTTACTCAGTGCTTGGCTTCAGCTATATTATAGCAAAGTGCAGTTCCCAGATTCATGATCCTTAGGAAAGGGTCAAGTACTTCCTGTTAATTTATATTCAGAGCAGCAGTGTGTCATGACTAGACAGAAGCAAAATATAAGTGTTCAGTACATACTCTTGCATAACTGTCCTGAAGGAATAAAAGCCTCAAAAATGCCCTGAACCAGACAATGGAGCAGAAGCCAGGAGGTGGTTTTACAGGAGATTGCCCACGTTGCCCAGGCTTGTCTGAACATGCCCTGGGGTCCAAGTGGGCCAGGTGTGAGTGCCTTTGGCCACATTTGGAGACAACTGATTCTACAGGTTAAAGTATCAGGTTTCTATCTCTTAATCTTTGTTGTCACTGGCCGTCATTGTCTTGGGAAATCTATAAATACTTGCCCAAAGAGTGAGTGCCTTGCCTTGTCTTGCCCAAGATCTAGGAGAAGCCACAAGCCGTAATCCTGCTAGCCCAAGAAGCCAATCCTTACTCACCCTGCAGTTTGGAATCTGAGCTGTGCCTCAGTTTACCCAAAAAGACTGCAAGTTCCCCTTGCAGCAACGGAGCAGACAGACATGTCCTGCTGGGCCGAGAGACGAACCCTGGAGGAGCCAAGAGCCCAGGACCATTTAGTTTGATTGGAAGAAGCAACAAGAACCGCTGCAAAGACTGCAGCTGAAGAACCTTTCCAAAATAGGCAAAGCTACAAAGCTAACAAACCCTGCAAGCCTCGGCAGCAACCACTTTTCTGCAAAGCTTCCAGCTATAAAGCCTGCAGAGATAAACCCTGTGTGTGCTATAGCAACAAGCTGCAGAAGCCAACAGAAAATGAAGCTATTCCTTTATCTTCCACGTGTTTGATGCCATTTTGTTTTTTTTCAAATCCTCGTGAGTGCTGCATGGTACCACAATCTGTGGATTATAAATGTTGCAACTGAATATGCTGGACTAAAGTGATCTGCAGTGAGTAATCTACGAAATTTTATTATTATAAGCATCTGTTAAAAGGTCTGTTGCCCTAGAGAATTTTAGAGTTCCCCCTCCTCTTTGTGGGCAAAGCTGGCATGTTGCCGATCTTGTTTCTTTGTAGTTTAAATTACTGTTTGTTGTTTCTGGGGTTTTGCTAATATTGTTTAAATTGTTGCCTGTTCCTGCTGGTGAGGTATCTGTTCCACAACTTAATATTTCGAACCAATAAATAGGTTATATTAATATTTTCCATGGGATTTTTTATTTAATAAATTATGAATATTAGTCATTCTGCCTATTAAATATTAATAATAACTTTACATTCATAACAATAACCACACATAAACTTCTTTAGGCATCCAGAGCACACAGGTTTATTTGTTTTGAAGGTAAATATCTTCCTAGAAGCTGCAGAAGCAGGGTTCCTGACTGAATAATGGTGCATTGGCTTGGGTACTGTGCCAGTAGTTAGAGTTTTGTTTCACTTGCCTTTGACAAGTATATCTGAAATAGTCACCTAGACTGACAAGTATATCTGAAATAGTCACCTAGACTCCAATAATAACTAATAAAGATAGACAAGAAATTCCAGGAAGTAGTTCCTTCAATCTGTTTTAGACAAATATCTCAGGAGGAAGTAAATCCTTCCCTGACACCCAGGCTGGAAAGTCCATGCCATGATTAATCTGATGAAGGAGGTCCAACTAGGTGTGCATTGCATTGTTTTCACTCATTTTGGTGAAACACAGCATCGCTTTAAAGATTAATAATTAATCCTTAAGATTTATCTTGAGCACTTAGCAAAAATATTTTTACTGAGTTTTAGGGGGATGGGGCTGACTGGTAATAGAAGTAACATGTACATCAATAAAAGTTGATGAAATATATTGGTTGTTTTGCAAATGTTGAATATGTGAGATATGTTCTACCAATATGAAAATGCACCAGGAATTCATTCTTTATGTTCATGTTGGTATGTATTTTCAGTTTCTTGTAATACCTGCATAGCTTCTTAATCCTTTTAGTTAAAAAATTGTCTCCTAACACTATCAACTTTAATGTGTGTCTAGCAAACATAAGAAAATATTGTGAAAAATCTCTGGAATGATTGCCATGTCAAACACAGTATCTGCCAGTCTCAAAATGCAACCAAGACCCCTTATGCACAGGTATTACGAAGAGCCTTTGTGTTGCCATATAAGGAATTAATCAAGATTAGAGTCAAAGTGCTTGGCAAAGTGAAACCTCGTCTCTGCCAAAGAGAGCTCATAACATAATTAAAGAATAAATACACCACTTCACTCTAACAGAAAAAGGAAGGAAATGGAAGCTTCAAGGAGACTATCAGTATTTGTGTTTTACTGTTTTTCTGTGATTGATCAGTTGCTGAGAAAACCAGATCACAGCTATCTAAAAGCTGCATGAAGTAAGCCTTTCCTCCAGCCCACTGAAAAAGTTTATGCAGATTTTCTGAAAACAAAAAGAGTCTATTGTGTATAAATCACAATAGTAGAACAGATACTATTGATAAAATTAAATCATTCCAGTTCTTCCATAATACTTACTGAGCAGTACAAGATTTGTTCAAGAATTAAATGATGATTGCTTTTATAAAAGTGCCAGATATTAGGCAGTAGGTGACTTATCCTTGACAGCAAAGACAGCTAAATAGAAATGTAAAATATGAGGATGTTTCTCAACTAAACTAGATTTTTTTGGTTTTGCTGCTAGAAAAAAAAAATCTTTGAAATATATATTTCATCCAATGATTAAAATCTTATCAGTACTTGTAAAAATGCCTGCCTAGATTTTCATCTGGAATCAGTAAGCATTCTAGGAAGGAAATATATCTAATCAACCTCTTGCACCAAAAGGAAGGGGCTGTGTCAGAATGGCAAGCGGACTTGATAGAAGACTTGTTACCAAGAATATTTTTCAATACTTTTTTTGCACTTCTGACCTAGCTGACAAAAAGAAATAGCTTGCGGAAGTTTGACCTTTGTATAGACTAGCTGGCTGTAGAGCTAAGATATTTTACTTTTAAATGATAGCACAACATGGAAAACAGCACTCACTATAGCTGAGTAGAACCCCAAATATTGTGCTGCTGTAGAGAAAAGTAGGATATAGTAGCTATTCTTTTAGTCACAAATAATGTAGGCTTATACCTTCTTCTAAATTTTAATTAAATATATGTCAATTGTAGTCTTTGCAAGAAGCAAATGGGGCATAATTCCAGATTAATTAGGCAGGTGCAGCTCTACTGAAATCAATGTTTACTGAACGTTTGAATTTGGCCTTTTTTAATAAATTGTGAAGGAAAATGTTTATCTATATGAAACTAATTGCTTTTCTCCCAGGAAGTTTCAAAATAGAATAGTTTCTTCTGTATATCAAATGCAGATTAATTATTTCCTTATTTAGTCAGTACTTCCAGATGGTCTGAAAATAGCAGCTCTTCAGCAGTAGAGAACTACTCACCAGTTGTCTTCAGTGTTGTGGCATGTTTTGACCAGAAAATGTCAACTGAGTATATTTCTAATCTATTCGATCTCGTATTTGCATTGCCTGTTGATTTCAGTACGGCATTTGACACTGTCTCCCACAGCATCTTTGCAATCAAACTGAGGCAGTGTGGTCTTGATGATCAGGTAGTGAGGTGGATTGTGAACTGGTTGAAGAGAAGTCATCTAAGACTTGTGGTCAACGGGATGGAGTCTAGTTGGAGTCCTGTTTCTAGTGGAGTTCCTCAGGGGTCAGTACTGGGAGCAGTACTGTTCAATATATTCGTAAATGACCTGGATGAGGGCACAGAGAGCACTCTCAGCAAGTTTGCTGACAACACAAAGCTGGCTGGAGTGGCTGACACACCAGAAGTTTGTGCTGCCATTCAGCGAGACTTGGACAGGCTGGAGAGATGGGCAGGGAGAAATTTGATGAAATTCAACAAGGGCAAGTGTAGAGTCTTGCACCTGGGAAGGAAGAACTCCAGGCATCAGTATAGGTTGGGGACTGACCTGCTGGAGAGCAGTGAAGGTGAGAGGGACCTGGGGGGTCCTGGTGGATGGAAGGGTGACCATGAGCCAGCAATGTAGCCAAGAAGGCCAATGGTATCCTGGGGTGGATTAGAAGGGGTGTGACCAGTAGGTCGAGAAAGGTTCTTCTCCCCCTCTACTCTGCACTGGTGAGGCCTCATCTGGAATATTGTGTCCAGTGCTGGGCCCCTCAGTTCAAGAAAGACAGGGAGCTACTTGACAGAGTCCAGCACAGAGACACGAGGATGATTAAGGGAGTGGAACATCTTCCATATGAGGAGAGACTGAGGGAGCTGGGGCTCTTTAGCTTGGAGAAGAGGAGACTGAGAGGTGATCTCATCAATGTTTATAAATATGTAAAGGGTGAGTGCCAAGAGTATGCAGCCAGGCTCTTCTCCGTGGTGCCCAATGACAGGACATGGGGCAATGGGTGGACGTTGAGGCATAGAAAGTTTCATGTAAATATGAGGAAAAAAATTTTCACTGAGAGGGTGACAGAACACTGGAACAAGTTGCCCAGGGAGGTTGTGGAGCCCCCCTCTCTGGAGATATTCAAAACTTGCCTGGATGTGTTCCTGTGTAATCTGGTGTAGGTGACCCTGCTCTGGCAGTGGGGTTGGACTAGATGATCTTTTGAGGTCCCTTCCAGACCCTGAAATTCTGTGATTCTGTCATTCTGTTAATTTGAACCTTTCCCTTTATTTAGGCAAAATATAAGCTATCGCTAATTTCCTTTATCCAGAATAAGGTCAACAACAAGCTCTTTCACCTTAGTTTATACAGAGCAAACTCTTTTCAGCAGAGCAATATATCAGTCAAGCTGTAATACTCCCAAATTTTGTTACTGTTTCAAAATGTGTTGTGGCAACTTTATACAACACGTTTGCAAAATCTGTAATAGAATCACTGAATGGAGTAGAAACAGACAATAGAAATTATTTTGCTGGTTAGCCCATTCAGGTTTGCTTTAACCTGTCGTTATGCAGGATTTCTCATAAATAACCAATCAATATTTTTTCAAAATATTTTCTGCTACTTGAAGACAAAGGAGATGAAGACACTTTTAATGGAAGTCAGAAGACGACAAAATGTTTTCCCTCCAATGCTGATAGAAAGAGATCTTCATGTTCTCTGCCAATTCAGTGATCTTCTAGAAACATAGAAAAACTACAAATGCATGATTTGTGAAGAAAATATCAAGTTTTATAGTCTTTCTCAGCTTGTCTTTGAGAAATTTCACAATCTGGTCTCTCAAGCAAAATGAGTCAAATGATAAAGAACAGAGCTTTAATATCCAGTGACACATAAAATCAGATTGTGGCCTCAGTCCATTTGCTTTTGACCTTGGCTTTAAAATTTAGATACATGACAATAAAACTCTCCACGTATATCTGCAAGTATCTACCTATTGCAAAGTAGCTTCTTGAGTAGTTGAATTTTGCTGATGTATACATACATATTTCAAGAAAGTGTTTAAGAATCTTTACTGAATGAAAAAAAATGTGTAGATTCTCTGGATAGTTTTTAATTTCTCATTATCATCAGCATCATGTAAGACATATGCACATCTCCACTTCAAGACAGAATTTGAAGTATGCCAGTAGAGAAAGACGACTCTTTATAATGTAAGCAGTGACAATAAATGTTATACAATACTGAGTCTGGCAAAGAAGAGTAATAATCTCTGTGCCTGTATAAATCAAGATTAATCACAAGATATCACATGATCAAAGTAATAATTTTTACAGCAGTGAGTTGTCTGTAGGGATTTTGAGCTTGACTTATGTCCTAAGAAGAGCCTAATTTATGCATCAGAACATCACTTTTCTTGTAACTACTTTCTACATTTTTTTTTCCTGTTCATTTGAAACTTATCCTTTCAATCCCTTCAATGCAGGAGAGCAGTGGATATTTACCTTGACTATAGCCAGGCTTTTGACACTGTCTCCCATAACATCCTCATCGCTCAAGAAGTGAGGGCTAGAAGACAGGATGGTGAGAAGGATTGAGAACTGGCTAAAGCTTAGAGGGTCGTGATCAATGGTTCAGAGTCCAGTCAGAGGCCTGTAATTAGTGATGTTCTCCAAGGGTCAGTACTGGGTCCTGTTTTGTTCAACATCTTAACCAACGACCTGGATGAAGGGACAGAGAGCACCCTCATCAAGTTTGCTGATGATATGAGACTGAGACACCAAAAGGCTGCGCTGCCTTTCAGTGTGACCCAGACAGATTGGAGAGCTGGGCAAAGGGGAACCTAATAAAATTCAATGAGAATAAGTGCAGAGTCCTGCACCTGGAGAGAAATAACATCAGTACAGGTTAGGGGTTGACCTGCTGGGAATAGTTCTATGGTAAAAGGTCTGGGAGACCCGGTGGACAAGTTATCCATGTAACAGCAGTATGTGCTTGTGGCCATGACTGCAAACAGTATCCTGTTTTTTATTAAGAAGAGTGTGGCCTGGTGAGACCTCATCTGGAGTATTCTGTACAATTCTGGCCTCCCAAGTTCAACTGGGACAGGGAACTGGAGAGAGTCCAACAGAGGGCTATGAGAGTGATTAGGGGATTGGGTATCTCTCTTATGAAAAGAGCCTGAAAGACTTGGGGCTGTTGCTGTTTAGCCTGAATAGAGAAGATTGAGAGGGGATCTTTTTAATGTTTATTAATATGTGAAAGATGGGCATCAAGAAGAAGGGGCCAATCTCATTTCAGTGATGCCCTATGACAGGACAAGTGGCAAGGGAGACAAACTAGAACACAAGAAGTTGCATCTAAACATGTGGAAAACCTTCTTTACTAAGAGAGTGACAGAGCACTCAAACAGTCTTCCCAGAGAGGTTGTGAAATATCCTTCTCTAGAGATTTTAGAAAACCGTCTGGAGAAGTGCCTGTGTGGCCTGCCCTAGGTGATCTTGCTTTGACAGGGGGGTTGGACTCGATGATTTCCAGAGGTTCCTTCCAACCCCTACTGTTCTATGATTCTATGCATCAGCAGGTTGTAAATCAGCCAGCTGTGAAATGTGACTAAAAATACAACCATGCTAGGATGGAATTAAAAAATATGTTTATAGTTTTCTAGAATATGAAAAATCATTTTAAGTTGGAGTTTTTGTGCTTTGTTTGTGGACTTTATGGAATATGGTTATTTCAAGCAAAATAAATCAGGCATGAATCTTAGGACATGATTGCTTTCTATAAGGTGCTAATGAGAAGTTAAACTACAGAAAATGCAAACTTAAAATAAAATGTGTATCTCTGGCTAATTTCTTAAGGAAGAAAATAGCATCAGTGATATTTGAAAAGCTTTTTCATCTAACTGTGACATAAAATCAGATTGTCAAGACACAGAGGTAGACACTGAAGTTTGACTCCAAGATCTCACTAAAGACATTGTTTTTTACTCTGAACTACACATTTTAAAGTCTTAATTAGACAGCTGTAGACTAGGTGTGATATGATGAATTAATTGATAAATTGATTGTTTGATTAAAGCACGATTAAACAGATTTATTTTTATTTTATATTCCATAAATGATAAATTACTCTAAAACTAGTTCTGTAATTATGATGCACATACAGTAAATGAAGACATTAATGTTTAATTAACTAAGATCTTAACTATGGCACTTGAGCCTCTATTCACTAAGGGAAATCTCCAGTATCCTAAGAGGGTTTTTTTATAGAATATTTGTAAAATGGAATTATTGTGTATGAAGTGTTAGACTAATTACTGAAATTATTGAAGAATTACCTTTTTCCTTAAAGAAGAGACCTGTAGGTGTAAATACGCGCTTCTTGTAAATTATATCTGTATCTGTACTGATTAAAATTTATTGTTTTGTATCATACAGGATTCTGATGCACATTAAAAGGTACTGGATCAAATTAACTTCACTATGACTCCACAACAGCTTGACTAAAGGTGGAAAAAAAAAATGGAGAATTAAACATGGTTTCATTCAAGTTTGGAATGAAACCTTAACATTCTTATATTCTCTATATAAGAAAACTCCCTTTAGTTGCATATTTCACTTTGATTTGGAGATTTTATGTTTGCATATGACATGTTCAAAACATGAAAGATAGCAATATGTTTTAAAAGAAAAAATATTAAATATGAACTCTGGAAAAAAAGACCTTGTCATCATTAATATTTAGATAACGTGGTTCCATATATGTCATGATATTAGTCACAGAAAGTAGTGAATAAACAAAAATTAATTCAGAGGGAGGAAATGAAAAACCAAAAAGCAAACAAACAACCCAAAAACTTCAGCTAAAGATAACAGAAGATTTTAAAATTACTTCAGACTTCTTTTCATTCACTTTCTTGCCAGTCAGAGAATAAGGGTTTAGATGTAAGTAAATTTATATGCAGGTAAGTGGCTTTGTGTCTGGTAGTGTCATCAGGCCTTTGGTTTCTACAAACACAAGTTCTTTGACTCATACAGCCTACCGAGGAGAGATGAAGTCCATTTATCTAGAATAAGCAGGAGAATCTTTGCCAATAGATTGGCTAATAATGAACTGTGCTTTAAATGAACAAACTTGGGAGTTGCGATCCAAAGTTGTGACGCAACTATATTCATAAGCAACAGGGTGGATCAGCACATGTACCAAAGAAGTGAAGAATGCTCTCCGATCCCATATCTAGCCACTAAAAGTGCTGGTGGTATATACCGATGCATATAGCTGAGGCAAAAAAACAGGACAAGGTGGATTTCTATGATCAGTCCAAGAGTTAGGATGTCCTGGGAAGCATAGAACCTCACATGACTGGAAGACCACAATGGATGACTTCAGATTCAAAACCTAATGTCATACATTAGCTACTATGAAGGCCACTATACCAATCTGCACTGATGATCTGTCTGGATTCAGAAATACATATTGATCCAATTATTTTAAAGAAAATAATTTGGTGGAACTGAATTCCAGCAACAACCTGGAAAAAGTGAAGCTTGCACTCTGTTGTGTGAAATATGTAAATTTAAATAGTTTTTACCAGCTTTACTTGTTTTTGTTACTCACAATGTTAAGCCGATGGTTTTGGTTTTAGATTAATAAAAGGGAAAACAATATAGCTCCAAAAATAGGTGGATATTTATTTAAATTGCTTTAATTCATTGTTCTTTTATAGTAGGCCACATAGAAGTTCAACATCTATTGCAGCATTGCTGCATTTTGGAGCTCTGAAAGTATTGTCATGGTTGCAGAATACAGGGTTTGAATTTAATGTTAACTGTGAATCTTACAGTGGGGTCATGGCTTAGCAAGCTTTTATTCCTGTTGTCATTGGAAATAACAGCATAGCCAGAGTCAACGAAAGTTGTGTATCCTCTGGGATCTCAGGGCAAGTGTAAAATAATCCCTAATAGTGTTCCATATGTGATCAGCAATTCAAGGATCCACAAAAAGATTTCAACAATTGTATTTTTACACCTTCAATTTTCTGTTCAATACACTTGACAGTGTTAAGCTATTTCATGCTAATGAGCCATTTCTATTTTGAACTCAGACATATCTGCTATTAAAATCCTGGTATATGTATTTGTTAGCCTATGGAGAACTTCTTTTTTTCTCAACTGAGCTGGAAAACAAAGACCTGATAACAATGTTAGCCAAACAAAAATTAGTTTTGTCATAAGATTACAAATTGTCATTGTATCATTTCCAAGCTCAGCAACTAAATGTATAAAATTAAGCCTTCCTCATCACATTATCATAAAATAAATTGACCATGAGTCGCAGCATCAGCATGAAACTGACTATAGTAATGCATCTTTCCATTTTGTCTTCAGAATTATTTAAGAAAAAAAATAGAAAAGGCTAGATGAAGCTGTCAGCTATATTTGTGCTGATATTTCAGTTCCATTATTTATATTTCAAATACATAAATACATGGAAATACATTAAAATAACTTGGCATCCTCCAACTGACTTCAAAACAGATAAACTTTCTTGTTTGGGAGACTGACAAGAGGAGGGCATCTTGAGATCATTTGGAGTCTTGAACTCAAAGGACATTTGCAACATTACAAGATAATAAAGAGCTTTCATGTTGATTTGACTTGAATAATATTTAAAATATATATTATTTACTATTATAATTTTTACATTAGTGCTTATTTATAGAGCTCTTGAGTTGGAGTTTAATCCCTTTGCAAGTCTACACATACACATTAGGCTGCTATTTGTGAATCACGGAATCACAGATTTATTCAGCCATTGATCTAACACTACCAAGTCTGCTGCTAAACCATGTCCCTGTCGTGAAGGCATCACATGCCCAGAATTATGCCTCAGATACCAGCTAACTTGTCCCAACATGTCCTGGGAAAGTTCCCCCTTTCCACCCTCCTTTCAGGAGGGGAAGACAAAAGGTTCAGGCACCAGCCTGTCTCCTAGGGGAATAAACAACTGCAGGCACCCATCTCAATGGGATGCCTATGCTCTGTCCATCTAAGGGCATAATTCTAACTTCACCTTTTCTATAGGTGGAAGCAGGTTGGCAAGTGTGCCCATTGGCTAAGTCCAGCCTCGAGTGTCTATAAGTATTGCCCCATTTTGGTGCCACGTTGCTCTCTCCTTTGCTTTCATCCATCATGCAACTCACGATTGAGTAAGATATAAGCCTTCCCGCAAGCATGCTCGGAAGCCTCTGTGAACGTGGAAGCCAGCCCACGGAGTGTGCAT
>VXBD01006592.1:243051-257059 GCA_013399975.1 Indicator maculatus
AACATCTAGTAACGTTTTATTCAAAGCGCCCGCGCACAGCCGCGTGATCATTTCCAACTTAACCTGCCTTGTGATAACATTATAAATATCTCTTACATAGCTCACAGCCGCAAGAGCCTTGTCGAGTCTCCATCTAGCAGACAAGCGAACTGCACCCTGTCATTCCCCTAATTAGAAATTGACTGTAAATATTATAATTGGCTATGATTGTAAATACTAAATCAGCTATGGTCTATATTATTGCAACCGTGCATCCGAATCAATATAGCTAAAGTAATTAATCGAATATTAATAATAAACAACAATAATTTCATAACTCATATTTTCATAATTCATAATTAATAATCACCATCCTCAATCCCTATTCACCCTCTCCACGACAGTCCCTAAGCATCAGGTCTGCAGGTCCTTTAAATACCTCCAGGGATAATAATTCAACCACTTCTGTGAGCAACTCATTCAAGTACAGTGAAGAATTTTTTCCTAATGTCCAATCCAAACCATCTCTGATGCAACTTGGGGACATTTCTTCTCATTCTCTCACTTGATACTTAGGAGAACAGACCAATATCCACATCACTACAACCTCCTTTCAGGTAGTTAAAAAGAGCAATAGGGTCTCCCTTCAGACTCCTCTTCTGCAGACTAGAGGATCCTAGCTCCTTCAGTTGCTCCTCACAGGACCTGTTCTTTGGACCCTTTATCAGTTCTATTGCCCTACTCTGAAGTTGCTCCAGCACCTTGATATCTTTCTTATAGCGAAGGTTCCAAAACTGAACACAGTACTCATCTCAACAGTGCCAAGTACAGGGGTACAACCACCTCTCTATTCCTGCTAGCCACACTATTTCTCATACAGTGTTGTTGTATGCCCACCTGGGCACACTGCTGGCTCTTATTCTGCTGGTTGTCAACCAGCATCCCGACGTCCTTTTGTGCTGGGCAGCTTTCCAACCACTCTACCCTAAGTATTGCATTGGGTTGTTGTGACCCAAGTGGAGGATGCAGCTCTTGGCTTTGTTAAACATCATAAAATTGACCTCAGCCCATTAATCCATCTTGTCCAGATCCCTCTGTAGAGCCTTCTTACCCTCAAGCATATAAATAATCCTGCCTACCTTGGTGTCTGGGAAGTTACCCATGGTGTACTCAAGCCCCTCATGAAAATCATTTCTAAAGATATGAAAGAGAAATGGCCCAAATGCTGTCCACAGGGAACACCACTTGTGACTAGCTGCCAACTGGATTTAACTGTTCACCACTGCTCTTTGACTCTGGCCATCTTCCCAGTTTTTTAACCCAGTGAAGCATATGCCCATCCAAACCATGAATAGCCGGTTTCTCCAGGAGGAGGCTATGGCAATTGCTGTCAAAGGCTTTACTAATGTCCAGGTACACAACAGCCTTTACCTTATCCCCTAAGAATGTTACCTTGTTATGGAAGGAGGTCAGGTTTTACAAGTAGGATCTGGTTTTGTGCTGACTGGGCCCAATATGCTGTTTGTTCTGCGTGTGCTGCATAATGGCACTCAAGATGATCTGCTCCACAACCTTCCTGAGGGCAGACTAACATGTCTGTAGTTCCCTGGATCCTTCTTCCAGCCCTTATTGTAAGATGAGTGCCATATTTGTTAACTTCCAATCAACTGGGACATCTCTGGTTAGCTGGAACTGCTGATAAATGATGGAAAATGTCTTGTTATCATCCCTTTGCACTCAGGGTGACCCCCATCTGGCTGCACAGACTTGTGTGGGTCCAATTGTTGTAGCATGCCACTAGTCATTTCTTCTTCTGTTATGTGGGTTTTGTTCTATTCCTTGTCCCTAGCTTCCAGCTGAGGTAACTGAGTATCCAGAAAAAAAATAGTTCTACTACTAAGGACTAAGGCAAAGAAGGTATTGATTATCTTAGTCTTTTCTTCATCCTTGGTCACTGTTTCTTCCTTCATCCAATAAAGGATGGAGGTTTTCACTAGTTCTCCTTTTGTTTTTAACAAATGTATGGAAACATTTTCTATTGTCTTTAGTAGTAGAAGACAGATAAAGTTTTACTTGGTCTTTGCTACTTTTCTCCCTACATAGTCTCATGACATCTTGTCGTGTTTAAGAATATAGCCAAAGAACGGCATAGAAAGTCATTATTAAAATCCTTGCAGTTCCATGTGCATTTTCTGACAGGAACAATGCAGATGCTTAGGCAACAGCAAAAGAGCAGGACACGTGTAATGGTGTTTTCCTAGATGCTTGCATTCTTCCAGCATATAATGGTTTATGACCCAAGGTCTTCCTGACCCAGATGTGATCGCTTTCTGTTTAATGGAGTTTTTTCTGTAAAAATCTGTCCAAAACTTCTTTTGAACACTCGTAAACTTGGAACACTCAAAGTGTCCTGTGGCAAACAGTTCAATGGGTTTTTGTGTGAAGAAGTGTTTCCTTTTATTTGTTCTGAACCTGGTACCACAGACCTTTCACTAGGAAAGAGAGTAAACAACATTCTCTGTGACACTCAGGGTTTTATAGAGCTCTATTTTAGCCTCCTGCAGATTGCAGATCAAAATGCCCTGGTACAGACTCAGTGCGATTAGCGCTGTTAAGACCTTCATGTATTTACCTCTGTAGTTACTCAATGAAATAAACCCAAAATATTTCTTCTCATTTTCAGACAGAAACATTGTGTAAAGTGTAAAAAAAAAATCTAGTTTTAGCCTACTTAGAGTTCAAATTAATCCTTCTTGCTGCAGACCACTGATAAGACAATAGAGAAGACTGGCTATTTGCTTTTTCTTCGTCTGTGATGTCATACTGCATATAATTAAATGGAAAAACATTTTCAACATCATCTGGAAGACAAAACAATAATACTATAGCCTTCACATGTCTTCACCTACATCCTTATTCTTAAATGACATTATATCTGCCTACAGGTATAAAATACTATTAACAACCTGATTAACCTGTTTTCTTGTTTTCTCCCCTTTTCTTCTGTTTTGTATTATTTCTGACTCAGAATCACAGAATCACAGAACGTTAGGGGCTGGCAGGGACCTCCAGAGATCATCCAGTCCAAACACTGCCAAAGCAGGATCACCTAGAGCAGGCTGCACAGGAATGCATCCAGGTGGGTTTTGAGAGTCTCCAGAGAAGGAGACTCCACAACCTCTCTGAGCAGCCTAATGCAGTGCTCTGTCACCCTCACCACAGAAAAAATATCTTGTATTGAGGAGACAAGAACCCAGAAGCAGCAACCAGAACAGGAAGCGTCCTGTGTTGCAATCTGAACTTCCATCTCCGTAATACTTTGCTCCAGTCAACACTTTCATTTTTGAAGCTGCCATGACTACAGCATGGTGTGAATAACAGCAGCGTGTTCAATTGAATCTACAACAATTGGTCGTTGATGAATACTAAAAGCTAGCAATAAATTAGATCAACAACACTTAACAGAAAACACCAAGACACCATTACTGCACTTAGACAGATTTGGTTCATGCTCTTTGTGATTTCTATGTTTGATTTTTAGTGTCCAATTCCAAAGTCCAATTCAGAAAAATATATTACACAGAGGATGTTGAAATGTATTGAATCAATGTCACAATGATGAAAAAAAGGAAGGTTAGAGAAAATATACCCACCTCAAGAACGTTGAGCTAATAACAACAGATCAGGAGAAAACTGAGGTTCTCTACAACTTTTTTTTTCCTCAGTCTTCACTGGCAACCCCTCTCCCAACACCTCCCAAGTTAAAAAAAACACAGTGAGGGAATAAGGGTGACAATGTCTCTCCCACTGTATGTGAGGATCACGTTTGTTACCACCTTAGGAACCTGAACATGCAGAAGTCTATGGGACCTGATGAGATGCATTCCAGAACCCTGAGAGAGCTGGCTGATGCAGCCACTCTCCATAACATTCAAAAAGTCCTGGCATTCAGGTGAAGTCCCTCATGACTGGAAGAAGGGACAGATGTTGAATTGCTGGAGCATGTCCAGAGAAGGGCAACGAGGCTGGTGAGAGGCCTTGAGCAGAAGCCCTATGAAGAGAGGCTGAGGGAGCTGGGACTGTTTAGCCTGGAGAAGAGGAGGCTCAGGGGTGACCTCATTGCTGTCTACAACTACCTGAAGGGAGGTTGTAGTCAGGAGGGGTTTGGTCTCTTCTCCCAGGTAACCAGCACCAGAACAAGAGGACACGGTCTCAAGCTGCACCAGGGGAAGTTTAGGCTGGAGGTGAGGAGAAAGTTCTTCCCAGAGAGAGTGGTTGGCCATTGGAATGGGCTACCCAGGGAGGTGGTGGAGTCACCATCCCTGGAGGTGTTCAAGAGGGGATTGGACGTGGCACTTTGTGCCATGGTTTAGATAGGCATGAGGTTTAGGGTGACAGGTTGGACTCGATGATCTTTGAGGTCTCTTCCAACCTTCTTGATTCTATGATTCTATAATATTAGACACATTTTTAAAAGGGGGAGAATGGAGGACACTGGGAACTACCAACCTGCAAGCCACGCCCCTGTGCCTGGGAAGATCATGGAGCAGATTCTTCTAGAATCTCTGATGAGGCACATGGAGGCCAGGGAGATGATCAAAGACTGTCAACATAGCTTCACTAGAGGCAAATGCTGATGAATATAGTGGTGTTCTATGATAGAGTGACTACTTCAGTAGACAAGGCACAAACTATGATTGAACTTCTGCAAGGCTTTTGACACAATCTCCCAGAACTTCCTTCTCGACAAGTTGGAGGGATATGGATTTGATGTGAAAACTGTTGAGTGGATAAGGAATTGGCTGGATGGTCCCTCCAGAGGGTAGTGATCAATGGCCTGAAGCCCAGATGGAGATCAGTGACGAGTGGTGTCACTTGGGGAGGAATAACAGCAGGCACCAGTACAGGTTAGGGATCGCCCTACTGGAGAGCAGCTCCGCAGAGAATGACCTTGGGGTCCTAGTGAACAGTTAGTTCTGCATGGGACAGCAATGTGCCCTTGTGGCTGAGAAAGCCAATGGTATCCTAGGGTGCATCAAGAAAGGTGTGCCCAGCAGGTCTAGGGAGGTTCTTCTCCCTCTCTCCTCTGCCCTGGTGAGACCACACCTGGAGTAGTGTGTCTAGTTTTGGGCTCCGTAATTCAAGAGAAACAGGGATCTGCTAGAGAGAGTCCAATGGAGAACCACGAGGATGATTATGGGGCTTGAGCATCTCCCCTATGAAGAGAGACTGAGAGCCCTGGGGCTGTTTAGTCTTGAGAAGAGAAGACTGACAGGGGATCTGATCAATGTCTGTAAATATCTGAGGGGTGGGTGTTAAGTGGAGGGGGCTAGGCTCTTTTTAGTGGTGCAAAGTAATTAGACAAGGAACAATGGGTTCAAACATGAACATAGAAGATTTCACCTCAACACGAAGAGAAAACTCTTTACAGCGAGGGTGACAGACTATTGGAATAGGCAGCACAAGTGGCTTGTGGCATCTCCTTCTCCGGAGACTCTCAAAACCCACCTGGATGCATTTCTGTGCACACTACTCTATTGATCATGCTTTTGGCAGGGGGGTTGGACTTAATGATCTCTGGAGGTCTCTTCCAACCTCTAACATTCTGTGATTTTGTGTCCCTCAGAGGTCTGTGCTGGGACCAATATTGTTCAACATTTTTATCAGTGATGCAGTGATGTAGGTGACATCAAGCTGAGTGATGCTGTCAGTATGCTAGAAGGAAGGGATGTCATGCAGAAGGATCTGAATGAACTGGAGAGGTGGACCCAGGTGAACCTCATGAGGTTCAACAAGACCAAGTGCACTGTCCTTCACCTGGGCTGAAACAATCCTCCAGCTCTGGAGCCCTCAACATAGGAAGGACAGGGACCTGATGGAGAGGGTTTTTTTTCAGAGCTCTCTTCAGCTTGCTTTTTTTTTCTACTGAAAACATAAGCTCACTCAAAGGCTTAGCGTAGCATGGGCCTTGCTTAAGCACTTGGAGTTCCACTTAAAGATAGTGTCTGCACAGCACAGAGGAGGTGCTATCAGATTAGAACGAGGCTCTTACTTTTTCTTAGTTACACGATTGTAGCTAAATAATCTTGATAGGTACTGGGTCAGCTGTTTGCAAAGCAAATATTGCTCCCAGTAACTGTGAGCTTGGAACAGACTTCTTCACTATCTTGAATATGTCAAGGCTGTGCAGAGAACATTAATAACCTATCAAGAATGTTTTGATTGATTAAGAAGGATGGCAAGCTCCTCAATGGTATCCACACCTATAATCAACTTACAAACAAAATATTTATTTGCAGAGATGCAATTCTGCCATTTAATTAATGAAAAGATGGCAGAAAAGAGCTTATCAAAACAGTGTATGAATATGGCTTATTGAAATCAAGAGAATAAGAGATGACTTTGTACTAATTCCCTTCTGCTGAAGGGTAACTACAGTACATTATATATGTGTACCTTTTGTTGCCTAAATGCTTTTTCTTCAGTTCAGTTTCATTGTATTTTCAGTCTGAGATTTTAGAAGCTATGCTTGAATATTTCTTTCCTTGTATTTGTTTTTCCTTTTCATTAAGAGGTGTACAGGAAAGCAAGCTAAGGAACACAACACTAACCATGAAAATCTAATCATCTAGTAATCAACTTTGCATTTCTGTGTAGGCAAGAAAGATGGACATCTCAGAGGTTGACTATTTGGATGTTTGCCCTTTAAGAGAGGAGTCAGGTCTGAGCAATCATCCTCTGTTTATGTCACAGGTTACAAAGACTAAATGAGCAGTTCAGGTAAGAGATCTACTTTATAACAGAGTGACTAGCAGCTCTGGATATTAGAAGCAATATGAAAATGCACCATTGCTCCTCCTAGAATTTGAACAACTAAATTAAAGACAATTTCAGGTTTATGAAAACAAGAAATAAGGAATATATACCCTACATGATAGCTAATATCTATATTCAGATTAATAATTCACTTTATGCTAAGAAGTTGGTCAGTAGATGCATCTGCTTGCAAGCTTCCATTCATCAAAATTCATCAACAAGTTAAAAATTCTCTTGTAGTAACTGCAATTTACAGAGGATATAGGAGGTGAACAAAAGATCTTATAATGGTCTAGAAATAGGCAGGATTTTAGCTACATATTGTGGGTATATGGAAGGAGGAAAATATCTTTAAGGTAGTGGTAAGACTTGGTCCATTTATACAAAAAAGACTAATGGTATGATTAAATTATAAGCCAAAAAAATAATGAGAAATAAAAATAAGAAACACATAGGGGGAAAAAAATGAACACAAATAAGGTGCAAATTTAGAGAGAAAAGGGGATAAAAATGAAATTTGAGGGATGTGTGAAGAGAAACTTACTGTATGTACACGGATGAAAGGAGAAATTGCTTTCCCACCTCTTCCTTGGAAAGTGGAAACTGACTCAAAGAAGGAAAGCTGTCCTTTGCTGGCTTGTCCTCGCAAGCAACTAGGAAAAAAATCACAAAAATCTTTGGAGGGCAAATTATTTGCTTAAATTTATACACATAACCCCTTTTCAGTTTCAATAAAACTTGCCTGTGTATAACAAAAAAAGTAGGATCCTATATTTGTGTTGTAAAGAATAAATGAGATAAACATAAAAAAAAAAAAAGCTGTAAAATGTAGGTTGATTACATGGAACCACAAAAACATACACAGAAGAAAGAAATTGTTAGATTTATACATTTACTTGGATGAGTTAAGACAATAAGCATGCTTTCACTTTAATTTAAATCTCTGTCAGTACACTTTCTTTCCTAATAAGAATGATCTTATCTTCTGGGTCATTTATCCTACATGAGCTCATACTTTCAAGGTGAATGGATTTCAGTTAAGGAGAACAAATATATTGCTTCCAGACACGCTTTATAAATGTTGCCTGGTGTCCTGTCAGTGTTTTAAAAGCCAAGTTATAAATAAAATGTCAAAGGTTGTTTTAACTGATGAGAACAAAATTCTTCCACTTTATTATACACTTGCAAATGTAAAGTTAACTCGGCTCTTTAGAGGATCTATTAGGCTTCTATGTCTCTACAAAATAGCAGGAAATAAATGAAAAGTGGTATTTGAGGTAATTTATTTCAAAGGAAAACTACAGGAATATTTACTGAGGACCAGGTAACCTTACTTAATCATATGTTGTTTAAATTATTTCTTAATTGTAGATTTGCCTTTGAAAGTATCACAATGAATGAAACTTAGGACAAAAGTTTCTTCTTATCACCAAATAATCATAGAATCATAGAATCATAGAATCAAGAAGGTTGGTAGAGACCTCAAAGATCATCAAGTCCAACTTGTCACCCTACACCTCAACACTATCTAAACCATGGCACCAAGTGGTTGAACACCTCCAAAGATGGTGACTCCACCACCTCCCTGGGCACCCCATTCCAATGGCCAACCACTCTCTCTGGGAAGAACTTTCTCCTCACCTCCAGCCTAAACTTCCCCTGGCACAGCTTGAGACTGTGTCCTCTTGTTCTGGTGCTGGTTGCCTGGGAGAAGAGACCAAACCCCTCCTGGCTACAACCTCCCTTCAGGTAGTTGTAGACAGCAATAAGGTCTCCCCTGAGCCTCCTCTTCTCCAGGCTAAACAGTCCCAGCTCCCTCAGCCTCTCCTCATAGGGCTTGTGCTCAAGGCTTCTCACCAGCCTCGTTGCCTTCTCTGGACATACTCCAGCAATTCAACATCTTTCCTAAACTGAGGGAAATAAGAAACCATTTTCCACAGACATGAATTTGTTAGATCATTTTGCTTTTAAACAGAAACGAACTAAACTTAAAATACTGTATCTTACACTGAGGGGTGAATCATGGTAAATGACCATTTCAAAAGGTGAAAACTCCTTGATATTGAGATAGGCAAGAGGGAATTGATGGATGGGATTGGAACAAAAGAAATATAGGAGCCTAGGTCCGTTTTACACTCCATTACTATTTTTACATTTGCCAGTATGATTTGTTTAGTCTTGCTTTTCTTGAGCAAAAATTCATAATAGCATGTATCCATGGAAATGAAGACAAACTGTATTGTACACATACACATATACACAGAGAAATGGTGTTAAGGAGAAGATAGGATTTTCCAGAAATCTTTTTCTTCATGAATAAATTAAAACTTATGGATCAAAGTATCAATCATCCATCTGCTAAAAAAAAAAAAAATCCTTCAAGATGGGATCGCTGGAGTTGAACAAACTAATTAGTTAAAAGAGCTGACAAGAAATTTACCTGAGAGGAGAATGAGATTCAGGACTCTTACTTGTGGAAAGCAAACCACAGAATTAAATTTTCCATGTACTAGCAGTGAGACTTTTGGGTTCCTCCACAGTCAAGAGAGAGACAGAGGCATTTCTGAGATATATTTAGGCACAATTTATAGATGTAGAAATATACTTATCCAGTTGTAGAAAGGTGGGGCAATAAGAAAAAAATTAAGATCCCTGTAAAAACATAAAAAAGTTCTCATACAAGCAAAAATGTTTTCTCTTTGTTCTGTAGGTCTAAAGGTAAGTAGAAAATAGTTCTGGTGTTGAACTTAGATAAATTGAGACATAAGAAGGCAACTCCATAATAATTACAATGAATTCCAATTCACAGGCTGAAGACTATCTAATGCGTAAGTACTGAGGAAAAAAACCTATCACATTAGTACAAGTTCTATATTCTTTTTTATTAAAACAGAGCTTGATCTAATGCAATTTCACTCAATTTCTTGAAAGCAATTTTCAGATTCTTCAAAAGCAGATCTTCTAATCATCCCAAACAACAGGTCTTCCAGAGAAATACAGAAAGCACAGAACAACATAAAGTGGTTTACTGTTTTGTTGTTTCTTTTTCATGGCCTGCAGTAACTGTTGTTACTACGATTTGAAACGGTGTTAGGCACGGTGAGAGATTTCAAGAAAAAATATAAGCAATTGTTTCAATTAACAGTGTAAAAATTAGATTAACACATGAAATATTTCTTGTGAGAATAACTGCTAAGGGTGTAATAATAAGTATTATAATTCAACAAAAGAAAAAAGAAAAGGACATTTGGGAAAGGGAGTACAGTGAGGAAACAGTGAACTAACTGTTCAGACAATAACAGGAAAGGACTACTAGGCTGAATCTGACCGAAACAAATAAAATTATTAGTAATAGATATGATATAATCTTGCTTCCAAAATCTGACACTTTATTTTGACTAACAATATTAGTTAATTAAGAAAGGACTACATAATTATTTCCTGGAAATTAATTGCATGTCTACGTTCACCTAAGATTTATAATTGCTCTGTAGAAGGAATCTGGACAAGTCTACACAACTCAGCTGTCTATGTTTTTATTTTACTAATCCACATTTCAAGACAGTTTCATGCAGTCTTAAATGGTCGATAAAGAAATGTTTACTATCATGATCACTGCTTTTTGCTCATATACTGAATGGAAGCAAAAGAAAAAGGGGTATGTTTCTTACATCACAAAATCTTCTAGAATCACAGAATCACAGAAAGGTAAGGGCTGGAAGGGACCTTTGGAGATTAAATAGTCTAACCCTCCTGGTAAAGCAAGTCCACCTAGAGCAGTTTGCAAAATATTCTCATTCTTATTATGGGATTGCTATTTTCTTTTTAGAGCCTGTGATAAGCTGATAAATTACTCAGCGGAAAGTAAAGACAGAATATTCTCTCTGTGATGCTCTTTCACTTGTGGTACAATTGAAAAATAAGAAAAACTTTCCATACAATAATTTAATATGTTTGGTGGCATTTCTTCTTTTCCTAAATTAGCCTAAGTTATTTCTCTGAAAGTGGTGATAATATTTGTTGGCTTCAATGCAGATTTAATAAAATAAGTGCATTATTATCTGGGAAATACTTCTTTCCTGTAACAAAAACCTGAAAAAAAGAATCAATAAAAGAAGGATATACATATACATATAAAATTTTATAATATAGTTTATAATATATCATATATACGTATTTATATGTGTGTGTATATATATATATACATATATATATACATATAAATTTTCCCTCCCCCAGAAATACATATATGTAAGGTCTTTTAGATCCACATGAGTCCCTGAAGGAAATGTATTCTTGCTTCAGCTGTTCCCCAAGGATTGTATCTCTGATTTTTCATTCTCATTATTTTATCATTCTAGAATAGTAGCATTTTTATTATTAGGAATTTCTCTAGTATATATTTTTGTTTCACATTTCTTATTTTGATATACACTATGGTTTTGTCTGACTTTTCCTTGTCTTCCCAGGGCAATGTCAGAAAGTGTACAATAATTAGAATAATGGATTTATCCACACTTACTTTGGTTGAACATAAATTAGTTGTCAATTATTTCAAAGTTGAACTGAAATGAAAAAAGAGTTGTAGGCTCATGGATGCTTCCTCAGTGAACTCTGACACAGTCTATAAGAGGCAAAGGTTTCAATCAAGTGTGATTGTTGTTTGCATATTGACTTTGAAAGCACTGCATCAAGTGAAATACTGCATGAGCTTACTAAAACAAACACAGACCAGGACTCTCCTCAGAAACATAATCAATAAAGAACTCCTTGCTTGACTCTGTTTTTACATCTCTTGCAACTAATTGGCACATTCAGATGAAAAATTCAGCAATTAATGACTTGAAATAGGGAGTCCTGAATAACTGAATTAATAAGGAACTAAGGCTCCATTATTTATATAGTTTTTAAAAGCTTTAATGGATAAACTAATGATTAAGGTACTAATGTACTTCACAATCTTAACAAGGTGAAATAAAAATTATTAACCAAAGTTAGCAAAGTAGTTCTGAAACACTGTATATGAAAGACAACAACAGAGGGTGGTGTTTAATACATTGTGCTGTTATGTGAGATCACATTTCTTAAATGATACATGACTTCACATGTCAATAACTGACTACATAAATGCTGAGTCCTGGTAAAATCTCCCAATTAGGGCAAATTAGGGTATCTCAAAGACAGCATGATAATGACAAGAAGCATATAGTACTATCAGGCTACAGGTAATTCGTAACTGCAGCCATAAATTTTAAGGGAGATTTGGAAGTGATTTTTCTGTTTTTATTTTAATGGGTCAATCTCCATCTTGAATAGTATTAAGTCACTTCTAATAGAAATGTCCTACATGAGACACATTAGAAACAAAAGCAAACATAAAATTATTTTTTCTTAACTTTGAATCATACTGGGTTGTATATCAAGTACTAAATGTTGTCAAGGAATAATGTTGTGTCCCTACTTTCCCCAGAGATCAGTGGCACAAGGCTGTATTATATATGTTGTATAACTCTTGATTAAAATTAATAAAGTTGCATGGAAGAGCAGCAACACTAAAGATTTATGTGTTTTGAGAAAAATAGGATAGGAGGCTTTGCAAGTGAATATCAGTGTAAGGCACAATTAAACTGACCTATTTTAGGGGTCTACTTTAAAATGAAGTGATTAATGCCCTAGAAATGTCTGTTTATCTCAATTGTTT
Source organism: Indicator maculatus (assembly GCA_013399975.1). Lineage (NCBI taxonomy): Eukaryota > Metazoa > Chordata > Aves > Piciformes > Indicatoridae > Indicator > Indicator maculatus. The sequence goes on from VXBD01006592.1 coordinate 255,548, forward strand.
GCAAAGGGAACTCAGGGAGTCTAGCTAGGTGAGACACAGACATCTATATGCAGTCAGATGAGTCCTGCATTGTATAACTACTTAGAGGTCACTGATACAAGTGGTTTAGGATTTTACATTCCAGCTGTCTCATCACTTTTCCCCCATAACATCCTCATAGAAAAGCTCAGGAGACGTGGCATAGATGGCTGGTCAGTGAGGTGAATTGCAAACTGGCTCCACAACAGAGTTCAGAAGGTCGTCATCAATGGCACAGAGTCACCTTGGAGGCCTGTGGCAAGTCGTGTCCCCCAGGGATCGGTACTGGGTCCAGTTTTGTTCAATATCTTTATCAATGACCTGGATGAGGGCACTGAGAGTACCCTCAGCAAGTTCTCTGATGATACAAAACTGGGGGGGTTGGCTGACACCTGTCAGGCTGTGCAGCCATCCAACATCACCTGGACAGGCTGGAGAGCTGGGTGCAGGCAAACCTCATGAAGTTTAATAAGGACAAGTGCAGGGTCCTACATCTGGGGAGAAATAACAACAGGCACCAGGACAGGTTAGAGGCTGCCCTGCTGGAAAGCAGCTCCACAGAGAAAGACCTTGGAGTGCTGGTGGACAGCAAGTTCTCCATGGAACAACAATGTGCTCTTGTGGCCAAGAGAGCCAATGGGATCCTGGGATGCATGAAGAAAGGTGTGTCCAGCAGGTGGAGGGAAGTTCTTCTACCTCTCTCCTCTGCCCTGCTGACACCACACCTGCAATCNNNNTGGGTGTCAGGAGGAGGGGGCCAGGCTCTTTTCGGTGGTTCACAGTGATAGGACAAGGAACAATGGCTTCAAAGTAGAACATAGAAGATTTCACCTGAACATGAGGAGAAACTTCTTTACATTGAGGGTGACAGAGCCCTGGAACAGGCTCCCCAGGGGGGTTGTGGAGTCTCCTTCTCTGGAGACTTTCAAAACCCACCTGGATGCATTTCTGTGAAGACTATCCTAAGTGATCCTGCTTTGGCAGGGAGGTTGGACCTGATGATCTCTTGAGATCCCTTCCAACCTCTGATATACTGTGATACTGTGAAAGACCTATTAGTAAATGTCAATTTACTATCTCTTTAATATGCAAAAATATCACATTTTAAGTAATTTTATTTGATTGATTTGGAAACTTTTTTTCCCCTCCTTAATTAATGCTGTGTTATCTTACCTTTTTGCTTCCTGTCAAAACCCATGTTGTATTGCAGTGGGATCCTTTGTTAAAATACTGGCAACATACGAATCTACAATATTTTTAGGTGACTTATTTTTTCCCTTTATTTTTTCCCTGTGGAAATAAGGATAAAATCTTTGTGTAAATGAATTCTTATAAGGGTTCAACAGCCCTGAGTATGTATGCAGAAGTAAACTTCAAAAATTTTTATTTTATTCTCTTTTAGAATTAATCTGGGTGGTTAAAAATGTCACAAAATCACCCAAAATATTTCTTGCAGAATTAAACCATATAAGTTATATACTTTCCCCCACCACT
>VXBD01006592.1:257136-270078 GCA_013399975.1 Indicator maculatus
CCCGCCCCCCACGATTTCTTCATCTGAATAGCAGGATTTGAAAAAGAAATTCATTTTCCAATCAGCTTCTCATGTCTCTGATCCACCAACATATTCCTCCTACAAACAATACCATTTTTTCCTTCAGCCTCATACTTCAATGTTTTGGTTGCTTAAATCTGAGCTTCTGATAGTATCTCACATTTAGCATAAAGGTTGCATTTCCCTATTTTTTTTTTATTTCCTTCCATCAGTAATTCAACACTTCTTTCCCTGTTTTCCCCTCATTGAATGGTCTCCAATACCTCTGATACTGTCTGCTTAGCAATTCAGCCTGAATGATTATTGAAGTTAAGACTTACATAAAAATCTGCAAGCTTGAATTAAAAGAAACTACCTTCTGCCCTGATAGTAAAATAAAAGAAAATACTTAAATCCTGTCATGGATTGAATTGAACCTGCTGCTGTCATTCACACCATGCTGCAGTCACGCCGGCTTCAAAAATGTAAGTGCTAACTGGAGCAAAGTATTATGGGGCTTGAAGTCCAGATTGCAACACGGGAGGCTTACTGTTCTGGTTGCTGCTTCTGGGTTCCAGCTTCTTGGGTGTGGCATTTTTTTTTCTGTAGACATGGCAGTAGAACAAGTGGGAGTTGGGTAGGTGCTGGGTTTGGTTTTCTGATTTAAGCTGTTTTCCCACCCCTGTATTTCACAGAATCACAGAATTAACCAAGTTGGAAAAGACTTCCAAGATCATCTAGTCCAACCCATCACCCAACACCATCTAATCAATTAAATCACGGCACTAAGTGCCTCATGCAGTCTTATTTTAAACACTTCCAGGGACAGCGACTCTACCACCTCTCTGGGCAGCCCATTCCAATGGGCAATCGTTCTTTCTGGGAAGAATTTCTTCCTAACATCCAGCCTAAACCTCCCCTGGCGCAGCTTGAGACTGGGTCCTCTCATTCTGTCACTGATTGCCTGGGAGAAAAGACCAACCCCCGCCTGGCTGCAACCTCCCTTCAGGCAATTGTAGACAGCAATAAGGTTTCCCCTGAGCCTCCTCTTCTCCAGGCTAAACAACCCCAGCTCCCTCAGCCTCTCCTTATAAGGCTTGTGCTCCAGACTCCTCACCAGCTTTGTTGCTCTTCTCTGGACATGTTCAAGCAACTCAACATCTTTCTTAAACTGAGGAACCCAGAACTGGACACAGTACTCAAGGTGTGGTCTAACCAGTGCTGAGTATGGGGGCAGAATGACTTCCCTGCTCCTGCTGGCCACACTATTCCTGATCCAGGCCAGGATGCCATTGGCCTTCTTGGCCACCTGGGTGCACTGCTGACTCATGTTCAGCTGGCTGTCAGTCAGTACCCCCAGGTCCCATTCTGCCTGGCAGCTCTCCAGCCACTCTGTCCCCAGCCTGTCATGCTGCATGGGGCTGTTGTGGCCAATGTGTAGAACCCAGCACTTAGATGTGTTAAATCTCATGGTGTTGGACTCTGCCCTTCTGACCAGCCTGTCAAGGTCCGTCTTCAGAGCCCTCCTACCCTCCAACAGATCAACACCTGCCCCCAACTTGGTGTCATCTGCAAACTTACTGATGATGGACTCAATCACCTCATCCAGTCCATCAATAAAGATATTGAACAGGATGGGGCCCAACACTGGTGGGGGACACCATTAGTGACTTGGCTTCTTCTACAAATAGACTAAGATAAGGTGATCATGTACTGCATTATTAGATTAATTTGATTATTAGCTAAGTTAATTACACATTATACTTATGGTTATTAATAATTAATAATGAAATGTTATTAATAATATTAATTATTATTTATTAATATAAAATGTATTAATAACTTCTTTACAGTATATTTGCGGATTCTAGGGTACAGTTGTGGATATAATTTCCATAAAAGGAACAGTTTAAAAATTTTGAACCAAATTAGAAAAATAGAGTTACTCAGTAAGAGAACTAGGGTACAGTCTGCCACTTGTCCACTAGGGAAGACTCACCTGGCTGCTGAAAACCTGGCTGAAAGCTTCTGGGAGAGACTAGGATCAGGCCCATACAACTAGAAATCCCTTTCAAAGAGACTGAAACCAACTTTTACTCACAAGTTACGACTCCGGACATTACCGGGGCCACCGGTACCCAGGTACACAGGTTACAATACCACATGGGCTAAAGCACAGGGATTTTAAACAGAACCAAAACTGATGTTAAACACGTGAACACTGGAAAAGATAGTTTCATTGCCAAGCTGGTTGCCAAGATGGTTGCTAAACTTGTCACTGACAAGGCATGGGGGCTCAGCAGGGCTATGGTTTGCTCCAGGGGTGGTCCCTTCTGAATGTGGTGGAGGCAGCTTTCTCCTTCTGCTGCAGGGGTGTGGCGTGGGCTCTGCAGGGGTGCACTGGAGTCTCTTCCCTTGGTCCTAGCAGTGCTTCAGAGTTTGCAGGACACTGTGGGGGGGCAGTTCCTCTCCCAAAGTGGCTGGAGAGTGTGGGGGGAGGCAGCATGGAGCAGTTTTTCCCCTGGCTTGGCTGGGAATAGGTGAGTGTTGCCAATTCCTCTTGGTAGCTGCTTTTCCCACAGCTTCTTCCTAGGGCTGTGGCAGCTGAATTGCCCACTGGAGGCTCTCAGGTGGTGAAGCAGCAGTGACTTCTTCTTCCGTGGCTTAGCAGCCGTCACAGGTCGCCAGGCTGTGCGCAGGAGTCACAGGAGTGCAGCATTGTGCTTGCAGTGAGCATGCTTAGAACTGATGAAAGGGGTTCAAGCAAGATCTTCCTGGCTAACTGGGGCATAGATACTCTCACAATTCAGGCGAGGTCTTGCTTCTCCCTGGGCTTGGCCAACGGGGCTCTCTCCCTTCAGGGCGCAGTGGAGTTTCTTCCTACTGGCAGGACTGTGGGTGCAACGCTACTCTGGCTGTAGTTTCAGTGCAGTTTATGCAAAGGACTCCTTGCTGATTGCCAGGTAAACTGAGGCACAAGGGCTCTTCCCAGGTAATAAGGCTTCTCTCTGGACTACGGACAAAGCAGAACATGTTCGCGAGAGCAGAAGCAAAAGAGCAAAAGTGCAAAGCTGTTTACAACTTTGGGTAATATTTGTAATTTGCTCAAGGCTTGAACTTGGTAAACGTAGCCTATGGCAGAGCATATGGCCAGAATTCTCCCATAAAAGGAAAAAGGACAAGCGCAGCATAAGCATCTCACAAAATGGGCACCTGCTCTTGTTTACCCCAACAAGGAAGGCTGGTCTGTTTACCCAGGCTTGTTGACACCTGGCCCTTTGTTTTCTCAGCTCTGGGCTGAATACCCACTCCAGAAGGGAGGGGGAAGGAAGTTTAAGCAAAACATGTAATGACATATTTTGGCAGTATTTGGGGCATAATTCTGGGCATAATACATCCTTCACCACAGCTTATGGTATCTTATGTTACATTAAACTCTTATCTCAGCCCTGTTTTATTTGGTCGAAGGCCTGTATGATAATAAATAATGCTCAATACCCACAATAACATTTAAAATAAAATATTGGGTGGGGGAAGGAAAAAAAAGAAAAAACCCAAACATTAACATTGATAGATTATAGAGCAGACAAAAGGGAACAGAGATTGATTAAGGTAAATCTCTGATATGTATATTTGAATATTCTGTAACTCGTTGATCTTTTAAGGACAGAGAACATGTTTGGGCTATGAAACAGATCCTTAGTTACTCAAAACTACAGAAGTTAGACACAAAAGCTACACCACATACCCCATGATCCAGCATTGCACAGTTTCTCTGAGTCAGCTCAGAGCTTTCACTGTAGAAGTTTTTCTAGTTGATCACGCATGACTTCTCCTTAGCAAATCCATGATGAACACTGATAACTTTCCTGTCCTTCACATGTCTGAAAATATTTTCCAGGATTAGCTGCTCCATAAACTTACAAGGGACTAAAGTGAGACTTTGGTTACTTGGTTCATCGTTCCTGCCCCCTTGAAGATAGAAGCGTTGCTTACTTTTCTCAGTCCTTAAGTGCTTCTCCCAATTGACATGATTGTCCAATGGTTATCCCAACTGACACGATAGTGATTATTTGAAAGTTCTTTGCAATGACATTAGTCATATCCCTCAGTACATTTGTGTGCATCTCACCCAGACCAACATCCAGTTATCTCAAGTATTCCCTGATTCGGTCCTTTTCCACCAAGTCTCAAGACTTTCTCCCCACTCTTTGGAGTCTAGCATTCCTGAAGGGCTGTCCTGCTAATAAAGATCAAGATAAAGAAGACAAAAGCGGTGCTTTTGGCTTTTAGACGTCTGTGTCACTAAGGCATTTTCCCTATTCAGCAGCAGGCCTACTTTTCCCCTAGTCTTCTTTTTCTTTTATGTGTACCTATAGAAGCCACATTTGATTCCACATACACTGTCTTTCCTAACTTCATCTCTGCATACTCAGTGTTTCCCAAGTTACATGTTCCTATGTTCAACTTCTGTATAGTTCCTTCTTACGTTTAGGGTTTGAAGAGGTCAGTTTATCCTTCTGAAATTCAGGATTATGAGCTTGCTTTCTTCCCTGCTCTCTCTGGATCTCAAACTCCACCAGCTCATGGTCACTGCAGCCAAGGCTGCCTTTGACCTTCACATCCCCAGTGAGTCTCTCCTTGTTGGTATGTCTAGCAGAGCACTTCTCCTTGTTGGGTCTTCTATTACTTGGTTCAGGAAGTTGCCATTGATGCTTTCTAGCAACCTCTTGAATTGTTCATACCCTGTTGTGTTGCCCCTCCAGCAGATATAAGAATGATTAAAGTCATCTATGAGGACCACAGTGTGCAGGTGTGAGGCTGCTCCTATTTGTCTGTAAAAAGGCCTGATCCACTTCTTCCTGGTCAGGCGGCCTATAGCAAACCTCTACAATAATGACACTCATTTTGTTCTTCTCCTTGATAATTACTCACAAGCTGGTAGCTTACTACTCATCCCCAGGCAGACTCCATGTACTCTGAATGTTCTCTCGTGCAGGACAACTCCTCATCATCTTCCTTGCTTGTTTTTCCTAAAATTCTGTATCACTCCATTGCAACATTTCAGTCAGGTGAGCCATTTCACCACTTCTCCCTGATTCTAACAAGACCATAACTATGCAACAGCACATGGATGTCCAATCCACCATCTTTATTCCTCATCCTGTGTGCCTTAGTGTATATGCACTTCAGAGTAGTACCCTATCATGTTGATTTCCTAGACAGAATTTTGAGGATTTCTCCATAATGGTGGCCTGTAAACAATCTTTAAAAATAAAGAATGTGTCGGTGTGAGCTGAAATTCCTCCCCCACCGACAATAACCAGGCTAGCCCAGTCTGGAAGCAAATGGAAGCTGTATTTACAAGCAGAATCTACAATCTAGGATGAAATGCAATGAATATGTACAAATATACAAAATTCACAACATTCACAGATATATACAATCAACAGAAAATCACAACCAATCTCCCTTTGCTTCCCCCCAAAGGGAAGGAAGGCTCCTTCCCGAAGGAGCCTCCCTCCCAGGAGCTTCCCCCTCAGACCCCCCTTGGACAGAAAGCAGAGTTAGTTAAGCAGAAAGGTTGTTAACTTAGCTGCCAAGGTCAGTGTGTTATCTTCGGCGAGAAGAGAAGAAGGAGAAGAAGGAAAACGCAGTCACTGCAGAACGCAGAATGACCAGAGTGCCCCACTTTGTTTTGGGTAACAGTTCTTAAACATTTCTATCTATCCAATGGAAGTGTTTAGAACAATCAGTATTTTGCTTTCTTACACCCAATAGTGACTTATTTACACTCTTTCACTTTCTCTGTTTTGAACTTTGCAAGGGAAAATTAAAAAGAGAGTTTCAAACCATCACAGGTACTTTCTTGCTTACATGCAAATGCTGAAGATGAACCTGTTAAAATCTCATTCTACTGATATCGTGATGCCTCCCTGCAACATCACTCGAGGCAGTTTGCTTATCAGCCTTGTCTGTTCCCTCACAGGGTTGCTGGCATCTGTCTCCCTTTTCTGTCATTCCTAGTGAAGATCAATGGCGTCTCTACAGAGGTACATTTTGTACAAAGATCAGATTGTAGTATTGGGTTTGAAGAATTTGTTGATTTTATTTTCTCTCTGAGGAGTGAAAAAACAGAGTCAGCTCTAGAGGTGGGTCGTATTATGATGCAAATAATCATCCTCAGGGCAGAAATGTGAATCTCTTCTAGTAAACTGATTCTGTCTTTGTAGTCAAAAGGCAGAACATACACCATCAGGATGTTTGTTATTTGTCTTGAATAAGGAAAACGTATATTTTTTGACAAATTAATCATGCAGGGAAAAATTCTTATTTCTCTTTTTACTTAAGAAAATGTAAGATGAATACATATATTCCCATGGAAGTAAACATAAGTAGGCTACCTGTCCCTCATAAATAGAATGTTATTTTTCTAATGTCAAAAATAATGAAACTGAAATACCTCCACCAATGTTTTGGATCAGTTTCCTCAAATGCTATTTTGTTGTAATTCAGCTTTCAGTAGTGCAAAATAATGTTAGTAACATGGTTTTATATAAGTAAAAAGCTCCAGCATGCATCTTTTACATTGTTAACATTAAAAAAAAAAAAAAGATGAAATAATGAATGAAATTAACATCTGAAAGTTTCTGATAATAAATAAAACTCCTGGAAAAACTTGTGAATTTGAGTTTGTTAGTGATGACTTCTTTAGTTTCACTTTAGAAAGTTTTATCTTTTTCTATTTGAAAAGTACTGGTACATGAATTATAGAAAAAAAAAACCAACAAACCAAAAACTCGGTATGGAGCAACTAAAAAGTCAAAAGCTACAGAACTATTGTGTCCTTAACTAACAATACAAAGTGGCAAAAATAATAAATTGGTGCAGAAAGAGAGTGTGAAGAAACTTTTAACGGTTTTTGGTTTTAAATAAAGTTCTATGATAAGTCATTTTACATGTTGTTTGAGGATATTTTAGTAAACTCCTGTGACAACAATTCTCTTAAACGTCAGATTTATTTTTATTTTTTTTAAGTAGATGATATGAAATACCCCAGTGTTATAAATAACCTTGAAAGGACAAATGTAAGTCTCATGAATTTAATGATTTTTTTATATTAACAATGTTATACGAGTAATTTAAAAATGAATTAGTATTATATAATGTACCTTCACTTGTCCAGGTTAGAGCAGGAAGATCACCATAGCTAATGAAAGTTTGGGTTTGAGCCAATCTGAAATCACTTCAGCAGCATCTAGCCCATGAAAATGATATAAAGTCTCTAGATTTCTCAAAGGGTGCTTTCAGAATCAATACTTTCCCAGAACTGTTAATTAAATTACACTAGCAGTGTGCTTCCCAACAACAAGGTCATAAGCTTCCCACATTGTTGTGTAAGGCTCCAAGGAACCACTTGAATAGGATTCACTTACACAGGAGGATATATCAGTTGTGTTCTCATTATTTCTTCAGTGTACAGGTTTTGATTTATTGCATGTAATATGCTTCTCACATTTTCAATTTTAAAAAAAAATCTCTGTTGTCTTTGTGGTGTATAGTCATGGGGGATTTTCAGTGTGTCTCCAAATGCAAATTTCAGGATTCATGCCTTTGTATTCCCACCTTCACTTATGATAACCGTAGACAAGGTCCAGTGGTTATGCTCCATTTCTGTTATACAGTATTTATTTTGTTTTTTTCTTTGCTCTCATGCAGTTTCTTTTTTTTTTTTCCTGTGATTTAAGGGAAAAAGTGTCCCCATGTTAAAAGCCCCTTTTCCAAATTTTTTATATTACTGGAGGACATCTGGGAAAAGGCATACGTATATTTACACAAATATTTTCTAACATTTAGGTTCTGTTTAAAAGCATCTGTTTGTATTTGACCACTATATCTGTAGCTAACTTCAGTATACATCCTCCAACTTTTGTAATCTCTAATCTAGATGCTGGGAGGAAAACAGCATAGTATGTAGATGAAGGGAACTCTGATCTAGTAAATAAAACATTCTCTTTGCAGGATATAAGAAATTAAGATATAATTCTGCCTCATATGAAGTCAATAGGACTTTATAGAACTTAACAGGAAGATTGTGTAGGCTAGGAAAGAATGAATGCTAGCTTATTCTACCTTAAATTTGTATCATTTGGTCTGTGAGTGACTTTCCTATAAGATACCACGTAAATGTAACCAGATTCCCTCAACAAGTAAATTTCTGAAGAAGCAGGAGCCCTCCAGCTGAAGTCTTGTGAAGAATTTGAAGTTGAATGTTTTCTTCCTTCTCTTTATATTCCTGGTGAAATAGTTTTGAGAGGGAAATACACGGAGAATTTAGTTCAATGTGGTGTTTTGTATAAAGATAATATACCTCTCTTCCTTGTCAAACTATAATAGCCTTTATAATTTTTTTTTTTTTTTATTCTGAACAATGTTAAAAATGACTAAAGCAGATATCTACCACAAAGTACTAAATGTTCCCACCAGTCAAGACAAATAATTCTCCAGTACATTAGCATGCAAAAACTAATATTTTATTTATTTGCATATCTACAACACCCAGGAGTATGGGAATGAATTTCAGTTTGAAAAATGCCAAAATATGTAATTTTTGTCAGACCTTTTATGGATTGACATAAAAGTTGCCTTTATATTCAATTTTATTTTTATATTGAATAGATTTTTCTTCTCTTTTGTTGTTGTTGTTTTTAATGCTCCGTAAGTGGCACAAGGACAATCATGAAAAACAATCACTATACAAGACCAATTTTGATCTTCAGTGAGATTAATTGAAGAGTTATATGAAACTATTTCTTTCAATATTCAAGGAAATTAAAGCCAGAAATGTTCAGAATACAAAACTTTACCAATTATATCACCTTTTATCTATCAAGTCTATAGGGTTATTAAGCCAAAAGTGTTACTATTGGTTTCTGCTAATGTAGCTGAGAGCAAAACTGGGTCTGTTAGCATTAAGTGCTCTGTAATCACATCACTTGGTGGAATAACTTTCTCTCATACTTACCTATACCCCATGATATTGGTGATTTGGGGACTCTGTGACCTTGTTAAGTGAATTACTGTATTTCTTATGTTCAGAATGGTACATTTCTGTATTTTTAACTGATTTGGAGAGGAATGTAAGAACTTGTGCAGGTCTTGATCTTCAGTTGCTGATGGTTTATCTCCCAACTGTGAGTTCCTCTTCCTCGGAAATAAATTTTCCAGTGATCAGTCAGTTACCTGATTTCATTTGCAATAAAATGAATTGTAGGGAACATTTCACTGTCCTGTAGAAGCTTCAGGCAGTCTGATTTCAAAATGGTGGGGTATTAGAAATTGAAACTTCTTTGGTCCTCTCCAATACTTTACATTTTATAATGTCTCTTTTCCATATAGGATCAGAGTAAGCCTTGGTATTCTTTAATGAATGTACCTTTCTAAGGACTATGTGACACCAATAAATACCAACAAACTTTAAGATTTCACCATAATCATTAGTCTCAGGTCTTTTAGGTTCACCAGTATCTACTTGAAAGCCTAATACTGTTAACCAGCTGGTGTGCAGCAATAGCATGCATTCAAACAGTGAGGGCAAATTATGTTTTCAGGCACTGATGACACAAATAAGGTCAAAACAGCAGGGAATTCTCATAACTGTTAGTCACAAATGATTGAGAAGTATGTAGTTTTCTACTAGAAGCAAAGTCATTAATACGAGACGATTATTAGAATTTCTCAGATCAGTTGTTAGTTTTTCATTTAATTGAATTAGCAACAAAATACTGTGAAATTTCCATTTGCTTTTAATCTGTTTGCTTTTATATCTCAATAGTCTCCTCTTCAGCAAGATTTCTGGTTTTGTGTACCTTTGTTTTCTTACTTCTTAGCAAGACTCTCCTCCTGGCTGATCAAATGTTAGTTATTTTCCAGATGTTGGTTTGGTGTTTTGTTTTTAAAATAAAAATATATTATGGGAAAAGAAGAATCATCATATACTTTTTTTTCTTTTTTGGTGTTTAAAGAAAATGACAACTTTCTAAGCAACAGCAGCCGAATCATTAATGAAAATGCCTCTTAAATAATAGACTAAAATATAAAGTACATAAAAAAGGGAGTAAAAAAACCTGTTGTTACAGGGTTTTCTCATCAAGGATAAAACAAAAAAAAAAAGGAGTTTTTAAAATATGTAGCAAATTCTTTAACCAGTCATAAAAAGTAACCCTGCAGCAAAGCCACAAAATATTTAACTCAAACAACTATGCTGTAGGGAGAATCCAATAGAAATCAATGGCAAACTGTTTAGTTTGCTCACACACACACACACAAAATAACAATAACAATAATAATAATAATGTAAAAATAAAACAAGAACCAGAATCACAGAATCACAAAATTGCTTTATTTGGAAAAGACCTTTTTGAGATCATTGAATACTATAATTGACCTAACAGTGAGAAGTCCTGGTCTAAATGATATCCCTGAGCACTACATCTACACTACTCTTTACCTCCAGGGAGGGTGATTCCACTGCTTTCCTGGGCAAGCCATTCCAATGCCTGATAACCCTTTCAGTAAAGAAACTTTTCACAATATCCAGCCTAAACTTTCCTTGCGATAACTTGAGGCCCTTTTCTCTTGTCCTACCACTTGTTACTTGATCGAACAGACTGACCCCTACCTCTCTACAACCTTCTTTCAGGTAGTTGTAGAGAGCAATAAGGTCTCACCTCAGGTTCCTTTTCTCTAGGCTAAACAACTCCAGTTCTCTCAGCTGCTCCTCAGAAGACTCATGCTTTAGGCCTTTCACTGACTTTGTTGCCCTTCTTTGGACACACTGTAGATCGTCCATGTCCTTGTTGTAGTAAGGGGCCCAAAATTAAGTATGCTACTCAAGATGCAGCTCAATAAGATATATTGAACTGTTTTTCTTTTCTCCCTCTAATTATAACACTAAAATGTCTTTATCTTGTAAGTTTTGGTCCTGAGTAGAACTTAGTAGCAGGACTATACCACAAAGCTCTACCAGGCTAAACAGGATTCAATAGACAGCACAAAATTGAATATGAGGCAAACATACCAAACACCAATTGCTGCATGACATTTTTCTGAAAAATAAACCCATCTTAACAGATCATAGAATCATAGAATCATAGAATCATAGAATCATAGAATCAAGAAGGTTGGAAGAGACCTCAAAGATCATCGAGTCCAACCTGTCATCCTACACCTCATGACTATGTAAACCATGGCACCAAGTGACATGTCCAAGCCCCCCTTGAACACCTCCAGGGATGGTGACTCCACCACCTCCCTGGGCAGCCCATTCCAATGGCCAACCACTCTCTCTGTGAAGAACTTTCTCCTCACCTCCAGCCTAAACCTACCCTGGCACAGCTTGAGACTGTGTCCTCTTGTTCTGGTGCTGGTTGCCCAGGTAGTTGTAGACAGCAATGAGGTCTCCCCTGAGCCTCCTCTTCTCCAGGCTAAACAGTCCCAGCTCCCTCAGCCTCTCCTCATAGGGCTTGTGCTCAAGGCCTCTCACCAGCCTCGTTGCCCTTCTCTGGACATGCTCCAGCAATTCAACATCTTTCCTAAACTGAGTGGCTCAGAACTGGACACAGTACTCAAGGTGTGGCCTAACCAGTGCTGTGTACAGGGGTACAATGACCTCCCTGCTCCTGCTGGCCACACTATGCCTGATGCAGACCAGGATGCCATTGGCTCTCTTGGCCACCTGGGCACACTGCTGGCTCATGTTCAGCTGCTGTCGACCAGTACCCCCAGGATCCTTTCTACCTGGCTGCTCTCCAGCCACTCCGACCCCAGCCTGTAGTGCTGGGGATGTATCACTCAGTAAAAGCTTCAAGAGTAGTTTACAAAAGCAGGCAACAAGATCCTCAGGGAATAATTCTGACATGGAAAACAAAACAATTCGTTTGCTACTTTTTTAAATAGAAAGTTACAGGTGATAGAGACTCAGTGGCAACAAAGAATGTGGTTTGTTTGGTGTTTTTTTTTTAATCTAAAAACTTGATATCCATATTTTAATACTAGAGGTTATATTAAGTCAATGAAAAATTGAATCACTAGCAACTTAACAATGTTTAAAGAAACCAGACCTTCGCTAAAGCCATCAAAGAGCATTTAAAACTCAATCCTGATTTTGGTAGCCATTTTACAAACTTCTATATGGAGATGAAAACTCAGATTTTCATACTGAATTGCCGTAGGAAAAATATATTATTAAAGATTAAATTATAAGTTTTCAAGTATATTTATACTGGTTTATAAGTTGTAGCCATTTTTCAGCCAGGGTCTACTGTTCTTGCATTTCATAATCACGCTTCTTTTGATGCAGCCCAGGAAACAGTTGGCCTTCTGAGTTGCAAGTGCAGCCATCCAACGTGACATGGACAGGCTGGAGAGCTGGGTGCAGGTAAACCTCATGAAGTTTAGTAAGGGCAAGTGCAAGGTCCTACATTTTGGCAGAAATAAGAACAGGCACCAGGACAGGTTAGGAGCTGCCCTGCTGGAAAGCAGCTCCACAGAGAAAGACCTTGGAGTGCTGGAGGACAGCAAGTTCTCCATGGAACAACGATGTGCTTTTGTGGCCAAGAGAGCCAATGGGATCCTGGGATGTATCAAGAAAGGTGTGTCCAGCAGGTTGAGGGAAGTTCTTCTACCTCTCTACTTTGTCCTGGTGAGACCACACCTGGAATACTGTGTCCAGTTTTGGGCTCCCCAGTTCAAGAGAGACAGAGACCTACTGGAGAGAATCCAATGGAGAGTCATGAGGATGATTAGGGCACTTGAGCATCTCCCCTATGAAGAGAGACTGAGATCCCTGGGGCTATTTAGTCTTGAGAAGAGAAGACTGATAGGGGATCTTGTGTCGGTGTGAGCTGAAATTCCCCCCCCACCGACAATAACCAGGCTAGC
>VXBD01006592.1:277191-293622 GCA_013399975.1 Indicator maculatus
TCCCCCCCCCCCCCCCCCCCGTTAAAAGGCATATGTAGTGGTACTAGTGGTGGGGAGTTTTACCTCTTTTTCAGTATTTTAGGAGATAAGAGCATAAACCAAGAACTTGGAAACTTAGATTCCAATTCCTCCCACTAAATTGGAGATTAAAAACAGGTTTTCATAATTCCATTCTTGAATTTGTGGCAGGCATTCAACAAAATGTTTAAGAATAGGGAGCTGGGAAACTGCTGGGGTTTAGGGATTTTTTGTTTGTTTGTTTTGGTTTTTTTTTTTTTGTCTGCCTTTGCTAACACAATATCTATTACTTTGGGAGTATCTGGATAGCAGTGAGTAATGTTGTGTTCTAATCACCCAGTGAAAACTTCAGAAGACAAATTGCTCCCTTATTGTGAAGATATTAATTAGTATGTGCAGCTAATTAATGCAGGAAAACACAGAGAACTGACCTGGAACCATGGAACTCGTGGTGACAAGGATTCTTTGTTTAGTGCCATTGACCTTCATGGCTAGCTTACTATAAAATATCATTACATCAGTGTTCATCAGGAGGTAAATTTTGATTCCAAGAAAGCAGTTTGTATATTAATAATATACCAAATATTAATCTAAATAACTTTTATGTTTGTTAAAAAGAGCCCTAGAACAAAAGCTCAATTACAAATTAAAGTGTAACACATTATAGACAATTATTCTGAATTATTTTGACCTGTATTTGAGAGAAAAAGTAATCACATATCAGTCACATTGTGTTATTCAGCTTAAATTTGTACCCCAATAAGCAACATCAGAAGGATGACCTAGATGGAAAGTAAATGCATTATTAACAGCTGAAACTCATTCTTTCTCAGTATCATGAAGCATTCAGGAGAGTAGAAGAAAAAAAGATCATATTCACAAGAAAAAAACTGTAGAACTGAATAGACTTTGCTGTCAGTGAGGAGAGAGCTAACTTTTAGTCTTTAGGATAAGAGATGTTAAAGAAAAACTTCTTTTATTATACATGGGCAGAATGCATTGTTTATACAGATTGATTTAATTTGTCTCATGAGATATATGAAGGATTTATTTATTTTCCAGTAAAATAATAATAGCTCAATATCATGAAAATATATGACACAGCCACTGCTGGATCTCATTTTAGGAATGAAAATCAGTGGACTGTATCCTATACAGATGGTGCTTATTCAATCACTTTTACCTTGGTGTTGTGTTGCGTGACTTGTAAAGAACATGACAGCTAACAAATTGAACTATTTACTTTACCTTACCTAGTAAAAATCCATTTCTTTTAATGAACTATTTAGTTCTGCTAAATATTTCAGTGCCTTCTTTCTGATTTCATTAGTTCTATGTTAGCAGGAGTTGTAATTTCTAGAAGATGTCACAGCTTATACCTGGAGGTCAGTGGCAGAAATCAAAGAATAAAACATATGTTATGAGATAAAAATTTTCCATCTCTGAACACATCCACAGTGATGATGAGACAGAATTGCTGAAGTTACCCCCTTTGTCACTATAACACTGTCACAGATATTTTGATTTTTCTACCATTGTAATATGTTGCTGTTAACTGTAGTATAATGTAATATAATTCCTCTGTATATGAAAAGGTGATATGACATAAGATACTAAGAAACTAGGAAAAAACATCATTCTGGTTTTGGTTGAGGTGAAGTTAATTTTTTTTCATAGTAGTTTGCATGGTTCTATTATTTGGATTTGTGATCTAAGCACTGCTGATAACACAGCGATGTGTTTGCTATTGCTGAGCAGTGCTTTCACACAGGCTTTTTCTGCTTCTCACATTGTCCTACCAGCAAATAGGCTGAGGGTACACAAAAAGCTGGTAGGAGACACACCTGGAACAGCTGACCCCCAAATGACCAAAGATTCCATATCATGTGGCACCATGCTTGGTAATCTGAGTTGGAAGAAGAAGGACAAAGAGGTTGGACTAGATAATCTTGAAGGTCTCGTCCAACCAAATATATTCTGTGATTCTGAGAGGGGATGATTACAGTTATGGTGTCTGTCTTCTCAAGTAACCATTACATATGATGAAGCCTTTCTTCCTGGCTGAACATCTGTGGGAAAATGAAAAGTACTGAATGAACTTATTTTTGTTTTGCATGCACACCTTTCACTTTTTTGTCCTTTTCGCCCTTCTAATTCCTTTCCACATCCCACTGAACAAGAGTCTGTGTGGGGTTGAGCTGGCTACTAGCTTAAACCACCACAACAAACACTTCTGTTTTTTTCATATTGTCAGAAACCTTACATGGTTGTCAACTTCAGAAGTGAAAACATTTTGAAATCTAACAATGAATAGAGATGTCATCAACAGTCTCTGCAAGCCCATTAGCACATACCCCACTTTACATCAGCCACAGGTCTAGAGATCTAGTACACTCTCCAGGGTGCTGGAGATACTCAAGTTAAGACATACTGGCTGATTTCCCACAGAGACTTAACTGCCTATGAGATATTACATAAAGCTTGTTTGACAAAACTTCATTTTCTTAAAGACACAATTTTTAACAATACTGTTTCTAGGCCTCTGTTGATTTTTACTGCTGCATTACACATGAATATTTCCAAAACATTGCTCCGGAGGTCAATATGCAGTTCCAAAAGTTGTTTAAGTTATTCCTGATCATCCTTTCTTGAATAATTCACAAAACGGACCTCTGCTTCATCCAGATTATGTTATCCAGCATTTCAAAATTTGCACCTACATTCTAATAAATTTTTCAAGTTACATGTTTCAGAAAATAAAAAAAAAATGTTTTCAACTTAAAATATTTTTATATCCTTCTTCACTGCAGACAGAATAAAGAGTACTCTGTATCTCTGGGCATTACACTATATATTCTATATTCTATTATTTCCTCTGAATTATAGGTAAGGAGCATTTTTCACTTTCTACTGCATGACTCTAATAATCATTATTAGAATTATTCTAATGAGTGTAAAAGGTTTTGGGGTGTGGGGTTGGTTTGTTTGTTTGTTTTGTTTGTTGTTGTTTGGGGGTTTTTTGTATGTTGCATATTTCAAGTATATAGTCCCTGCTCTATTGACTGCAATACTCTTTTAGAATCATGAAACAGTTCAGGACAGAAAGGACCTCAGGGAAAGGACCACACTTAACATCAGAAAGGAAGCCTAGGTGAGGTGATCTAGCATCCTACCCACCAGCATCTTAAAAACTCCGGTAATGGAGACTCTACTGTGTCCCAGGGAACTATATCATGTTCCAGTGATTGATTGTTTTCACTGCAAAAAAATTCTAGATTATATCAAGGTGAAAGCTCTCCCAGTGCAGCTTGTACCCATTGCCTTTGTCCTCTCCATATGGCTCTTTATGAAGAGAAAGTCACCACCCTCTTTATAGGCATTTTTTGAGGACTGGAGAGCTCATGAGATCCTCTCTGAGCTTTCTCTACTCCATGGAAAAGATACCTAACTTTTCCCACCCTACTCACACAAAAGGTGTGGGATAGGTTCATAAAATCATAGAATGGTTTGGGTTGGAAGTGACCTCCAAAGGTCATCTAGTCCAACCCCCTCTGCAGTAAGCGGGGGCATCCTCAACTAGATCAGCTTGGCCAGAGCCCTGTTGAACCTCACTTTGAGTATCTCCATGGATGGGGCCCTGGGCAACCTGTTTCACTACCTTCATGTTAAACAACTTGTTCCTAACATGCAAACTAATTCTACCCTTCTCTACTCTGAAGTCCTTGTCCCTCTTCCTATCACCACTGGTCTTTGTAAACAATCTCTCTCTGTCCTTCTTGTAGATCTCCTTCAGATACTGGACGGTCACTATTAGGTCTCTCTGGAATGTTCTCTTCTCCACGCTGAACAACCCCAGCTCTCCCAGCCTGTCTTTGTGGCAGAGGCCTTCCGACCCCTTGATCGTTTTCACAGCCCTCCTCTGGACCTACTCAATCAGGTCCATGTCTTTCCTGTGTTGAAGGGTCCAGACCAGGTGAAGTTTCACTAGAGCAGAGTATAGTGGCAGAATCACCTACTACTGGGATAATTACCCAGCTTACCATGGGACAGGACTGTAACTTAGTTGAGTATGCTTCAGGAAAAAGTTCGAAATGCCTGCAGTCAAGCAGTATTGTCTCTGAAAATGAGATCCTTGAGGGTAGCCTGCCAAGCAGCTGAAGGAGGGACCCCTGCAAAGATAAAATGTCCCTGTTGCATATTCAAAACATATTTTGAAGGCTGTAGTACCTCAATGAAGACCATGATGTAGTTAACTGCAAAATGAATATTGAATCTGACACCCCTCAGTATGATAGTGAGCCAAATAGAGTATGTGCTAAACATTTATGATTATGCTACTCAACTCTCCACCTAAATCATGCTAAATGTCACCTAGAGCCAGCATAAGGGTATAAGAACCAGAAAAGAAATGTTTTCTCTGTTGGGGGTAGGTGGGGAGAGTCCATAAATTTGGCAGAGATGAGGACAGTTGATGGGCTCTGCTCCTTTCCCTCCACTTAAGACAGGGATGCCTTCTTCACAAAAACTATACATTCAATATGTAGCTTAACTTTTGCTAGCGTTATTATTACATTAGTGCTATGACAAAAATCTGCATCTCTGACTTTGTCAGATGATACCAGAATTTGTTAAGGGAGTGGAACATCTTATGAGGAGAGTCTGAGGGAGTTACGTCTCTTTAGCTTGGAGAATAGGAGGCTAAAGGATGACCTCATGAATGTTTATAAATAATTAAAAGGTGTGTGCCGAGAGGATAGAGTCAGGCTCTTCTCAGAGTGATGCCCAATGACAGGACAAGGGGTAATGGGTGGAAGGTCCATGGAAACATGAGGAAAAATCTTTTCACTGTGAAGTTGACAGAACACTGGCTCTGGCTACCCTGGGAGAGTTGTGGAGTCTCCGTCTCTAGAGATATTCAAAACCTGCTGATGCATTCCTGTGTGATCTAATCTAGGTGATCCTGCTCTGGCAGTGGGGTTGTACTAGATGATTTTTTGAGGTCCCTTCCAATCCCTAACATTCTGTGATTCTGTGATTCCATTAACTCAAGCTCAATCACTTGCCATTTATCACTGACAATCATCTGTTGTATCTGTTTCTTTAATAAATTAAATCTGTCAATTATTTTAACATTCTGAACCTGTGTCAGTGTAAGTCCTTACTAGGGCACTGGAAAAGAGGAAAATTGCCGCGATGCGAGAGACGAGACAAAGCCTGATACAAGAAAAGTGTCACTTTATTGTACAAAGCTTTTTCTTTATATAGGTTATATATCAGAAGGCAGCTTGTAATTGGTCATTAGTATGTTCAAGCAACAGTTGTAAATTCGTGATTGGCTACAGAAAGTATCACGAGAACGCATATATTTTTCCAAGGCTTAAGCAAGCGTCAGGCAAGAGATAAAAGGATTCCATAATTCTGCGTCTTCAATGTTACAACTTTTACCGAGTTCCTGTTATCAGGTCCCTGCATAACTCCCTTAGGTCACAGTGACTACTGGGAGTCAACCTATCTATGTTTTCCTTTCTACACAGCTGCACTCTGTTCCCAGGGTTTACCACCCATCAGAGACACAATGTCTCCAGTGTCTGGGGTGCTGGTCCCTAAATCAATTCCTTCAGAAAATGTCAATTTTGTCAAACAGTAGTTTCCGTAAGAGTCCTGGGGCTCTGAGACAAGCAGACATGAAGGTCTTACCTGCAACATGACAAGAACTCTTCCAGCATTTTGATCACCTTTATGATCTTCCTTTAGACACTCTCCAGCCTGTTCCTGTCTTTCTTGAATCGTGGGGACCAGGTTAGGACACAGTATTCCAAGTGCAGCCTGACAAACTTGAATAAAGTGAGGTGATCACGTCTCTATCTCTGCTAGTACTAGTAATGTCCCTACAGATGCAGCCCTGAATCAAATTTGCCATTACTGTTGCAGTGTCACATGCTGACTCATGTTCAGCTCATTATCTGCCAGGACGCCTCATTCTCCAAGGTCCTATCTGTTTACTGTTGAAACACTTTGGTAGTCCATGCAGCTCAGTGCCACAAGGCCCTGATATTTCTTCTTGTAAAGTCTTGAATAATAATTCTTGGTTACCCACTCTAATACAGCATAGCTTACTAACTTGCTCCTGAAGGTTGTCCACCTGCTGCCTGAGTGATTCCACCAAAGAATGGTGGTGTGCACACTTCTTCTAGCATAATCCAGGTTGTGTTCTTGGGGCTCCTAGTCCTTCCTCGAAGGTCTGATATAGCTATTGTAGCTTCCTTGTTGGTTCTTTATATTTTGCTTCTGGCTGTGTGTTGTGGATGAACTCTTATTCTTCTCACCTTTACCTCCCCTTCACCCCAGTGCTTTGTATTGCAGAGGATGTGCTGAGGCAAGCTTACATGCACAACAAATAATACTGCAAGGTGTATAGCTGAGGTCCTACATTGATTCATCATGGTAAAAGTCATCAAAACAAAAGGGAAAGAGAAAGGGACAGGGAAAGGGACAGGGAAAGGGAAAGGGAAAGGGAAAGGGAAAGGGAAAGGGAAAGGGAAAGAGAAAGGGAAAGGGAAAGGGAAAGGGAAAGGGAGAGGTCGCCCCAATAACCATCAGGGAACTGAAGTGGCAGGTATTTTTCATGCAAGTGTAGTCCTCTGGAGGTCCTCTAGTGCAGCAAGTGGTTGCCTCATAATACTTTTCTGAAAGTAACTATACAGTTTTGACAGAAACTTGCTCAACGTCCCCACGGATTTTTCCCCATTAAGATGCTAATAGTGCTGCCTGGAGGATGCTTTGATCAGGTGCAGGAATTGCACTCTGATTTGATGCTAAGCTCTGTGCGTATATATTACTGATATGCTTATTGCATATTTAGATGATAATTATCTGCTTTGCCATCCATTAACTCTTGATCTCTGTAATCTGAACTAAGATCTACAAAAAGAGAGAGTAGGAAAGTGAGGGGCAGGAAGAGGAATCCTTATCGCAATTATAATTACTTCTCCTGAAAACCCATCAAGTTTTGCAAGTATGAGTCAATGAAAACAATAGCAAAACAAAAATCACGAGACAAATTTAAAAAAATATAAAAATACTGACACAGCAACTTAGTTGAAAGGTTATGCATTTGCAGATGAAAGGCAGATTGCAAGTTTGAAAGTGAGGGTTTCCAAATATCCAGGTAGAGACCCTTATTACAAAACTTAGGGTTTTTTAAGCCATAGTGCAACACAGGAACTAAAAGGAAAAAATTCTAATTACAAAATTAAATACCTTCTTTCAGTCATAAAAAGAAATCAGTAAAAGTGCAGGACATCCTGGATATCTTTGCAAATCACTGAAGAACCCAGTCATAGAGAGAATTTAATGCTTTGAGTCTGTGAATTGTACTGTCTGCAGTGCTAGTAAAATAAAATTTTTAAAAAATGTAAGCATCAGGAAAGTGGAAGATCTGTATGGAAGAGCCAGAGTGCCACAACACCAAGGAGATGGAAGAGCTGCCTAATCAAGTAGAAATGAGAGTGATCTGAGTCTTCTGCTTTGTCAGAAAGTTTTTATGCAGAACATAAATGCTAAGACACTGAAAGATGGTAAGTACAACATGAGTAAGAAAAATCTCATGCAAAAGACACAAAGGCATTGAGGTCCAATGTCTGTCTCCTGTGAGAATGTTTAGATAATAGATATGTACAATGCACATTTTAAACAGAAGCATAACTTCTTAATGATAATCAGTATTGTAGATCACACATAATAAATAATAGACTTATTTTAAAAGTGAAAGAACTAAAAGTTAAAACCATCTACTGTAGTTTTGGCAATGTTAAATGTGTTTGTACATGTGGACCATTACACCATTATTACAGATGATGTCCTGTATCAGTCAAACCTCTAAAGGTTCATTACTAATTTCTCTAGCAAGCATGATAAAATAATCTCCACTGCATTATTATTGTATTATAAGCATTACATCTAATAGACAGATCTATGTTTGGTTGGTCTGTTTTCTTGTTTTGTGATGAAAACACAGACAATAAAGCAGAAAAAAACTGGTTCATCTTAACATCACTTGCAGATATGAGCTCAAATCAGAGTTAATATTGTTACTCCCAGATCACAGTCATAGAATCACAGAATGGTTTGTCTTGGAAAAGGCCTTAAAAATTATCCTGTTCCAATCCCACTGTCATATGCAAGGAAACTTTCTACTAGATAGGTTGCTCAAAACCCCATCCAGCCTGCCCTGAACACTTCCAGGGTGTTCCAGGATATCATATAGCCTTATTTCCACCTTTATCTGCTTGGACAAAATGTCTTTTGGATGCAAATATCTTATTGTGTTTCATATCCTTTCTACTTTAAATGATGGTTCTACAAACAGGAACATTGCAGGACAATTTAAAATTCATTTAGAACTCAGATAGAATTTTTCACTAAAAGACAGTATGGTAGAAAATGTAGAAGACTGAAGAACGCAGTTTCATGGAAGGATATTAGTTCCTTGAACCTGTACTTATGATTTTCCTTTAAATATTTATTTTGATTTTACTTACCTAAACCTGTTACTGCGCTTTAGGATTTGTGAGAACAAACCCTTGTTACAAGTTAGATGGCTAGCAATACAGAACTGTGTAAGTCAGGAAGGGGGGAAAAATAAATAGGAAAATAGACACTATTCAGCTTAATTTCAGAGTATGCAGCACAGAATGTTAATGCTAATTAATTTCAGATGAGAAAATGTCTTTTAATTCCAAATCATTTTGGAAGGGGGGATTTCTCCTCAGGAAGGCAGCAAAGCTAGCTGCTGTCACCTGAATAATTTTTCTCTGATTCATGGTAAAAACACCCTGTACACAATACAGATGCCTCTTTCTATACATTGGAAAATGAAGTAAATGAAATATTCCTTACTATTAAAGCCACTCTTGGTTTGTACTAACAGGATCTAGTTGTAGAACTTAAGTTTAATTATGGTAATAGACTCTATTAGAAAGACTGTGTAATTGCTTCAGTTGTGAAGTCAGCTGCTTCTAAGCAAAAAATGAGGATAAAACATGGTATGAAATGACAGCTAAACTACAAAAATATTAACTGGCTTAGTTTTCTCAAAGAAACTTTAAATTTGATACCTATTCAGTTACTGAGCTAGATCATGTTTTAAAAATACATTGCAATGCTCTAGGTGAAAAGCATTTCATATCAAAAGCTTAATACATCAGGCTGCAAGGCCTGGTTTCAGATGAATTACACCTGAAATATTTTAGTCAGCTACTAGGGTTTTAAATCAGAGTTTTAATAAATTGATGTATGACCTACTCTAACCACTGCTTTTCACACTGCATTAAAAACCTTTTTTTCCCCCACTTTTTTTTAAAAGGATACTACCACTGCATTCATAGTTCTATCTGTTAATTTACAATGAAGGAACACCATATTTATATTTATCATGAAGGCTATTTTTGTGGGATATTGGCTATTTTAGACCAATATACTCTTCCTAGAAGCTCTATTGAAGTTATCAGTTCTTCCATTTGCCACTAGGTAATAGATGTTCTCATTTTCCATTGACTGAGATTCTGTGTGTCAATAAGATTAAATTAAGAAGTACCTCACAATTAGATGTTGTTGAACAATGGTCCAAATGCAATAATGGCCTGTGCTACACTTCACATTTCTTCAGATCTATGTGGAGGAAACTTTTTTAGAAGAAAGGAAATATGAACAGAAGGCAAGTGGATAAAGGGAGAGAACACCACAGAAGTGAAAAGGGGAACAAGTTAAACATTTCTGAAAACAGATAAGGTATTTTGGGGG
Source organism: Indicator maculatus (assembly GCA_013399975.1). Classification (NCBI taxonomy): domain Eukaryota; kingdom Metazoa; phylum Chordata; class Aves; order Piciformes; family Indicatoridae; genus Indicator; species Indicator maculatus. The sequence continues at coordinate 287,011 of VXBD01006592.1, forward strand.
AGATAGAGGAAGGACTGGAATGGGGTGGTTAGGATTCTTGAAAAAGAGAAGAAATTCATCTCATACATTGGCAGATCGGGAAGGCATGGCAAATTTTTGAGCAGAACAAAAAAGGGTAAAAATTGGTCCCGGTAAAAGCACTTCAGAATGACCAGAAGTGAGACCTTCCCAGATGAGAGATTAACTGTAGAGTACAGGACTGAGATTGATGAAGTGGAAGCAAAGACCAATTGCAAGGATAGTAAGATCTGAAGAACAGCAATTTGATGGCATCCTGAAAAAATGAGGAAGACATAGGATATGGGTTAGTAAAAGACCAGGAAAAAGTGAAAAGTCAGAGTATCTGGGAAATTAAAAGAACAAAGACATTGTGAGGATCAGAACTTTTCTCTAAATGTATGGTAGCAATTCTGAATACACTTTTAACTAAGGAAATAAGATATTTGTACATTGTGATTAATCTCTTGCTGATGTTATTCAGCTGCTTGTACATAGTGCACAGAGACCTACTGCTGTTTGAGACGTGCTGGATGATCCAAGATGGCTCTTTCAAATCAGCATAGAAGAGCAAAAGCTCTTTTGAAATAGTATGCCACTGGATATCCCACAAAGTAGGAGATGAATAGGTATAGGTAGTTTAAACAGGTTGAGATGGTAAACTTGACTGTGTGACACCAGGAGAATTGTCAGATGCTTAGAAACCTCAAACACACTACAGTAGCCTGTTTTGTCCACTGTTAATAAAAGTTCTTAGGATAATAGCTCAGACTGTTACTTTATAGATATCTCAGACTAGGTGACATACATTCTATTCCTGTATCATGCTGCAAGGAAAGGCCTTGCAATTGTCATTGTTGCCCATATGCATGGAAGGAACTAAGTTAATACATATTAAATGAAAATATTATGTTCTGTCCTTGGCTGTAGGGATAGTTCTATACTGTCAGGGAAAAGATCAACTTTAACATTTGTGCTTTTTGGTTGTTGTTTTGTTTGGTTTGGTTTGGTTTTTGCTTTGTTTTGTCTTGTTTTGTTTTTTACCCTGAGAAACATTTTAATTCTCAAAATAAAAAGTTTGGCCCTCATACAAAAACTTCCATTTGTTTCATCAAAACACTTGAACAATCAGTTTTCAGCATGTCTGAATACTGTATTGACAATACAATGTACCCTGTAAAATAAGCAAGTAATTCACTAAAATGGAGCAAAGAAGCTCTTTCTAATTCCTACTAGAAAGGAAGTAACATTTTCAATTAAATGTTTCTTAGTGGAGTATTTGTATACCATCAGGAACACAAACATAAAAGCAGTTTAATATGTGTAATTCTACTTCATTCCCTTGGATATCTTGCCTGACAAAAATGCACAGCATATAGTTAAAAATGTAATTTTCTTCCCAACTCTTTAAAGATAATCCTTATCCATAGTTATCAATCACATATGGTTACATATATAGAGGTAACCAAGTAATGTATTTTAGCATTTTACATACAAAATGTTAATCCATCAGTTCCAAAGTATGCCAAAGAGGACAAGAGACCAAGTAGTGTTAAACCCAAAACACGATGCTAAAACACTTCCTGCACTAAATATAACAATTTCAGGAAATGAGTCCTAAATGCTTCCCAGACCAATTGCTTCACAGACCAATTGTGGCAGAGGGATTTATTTTCTGCACTGTTCCTGCAAAGCAAAGTGGGCAGTTCACACTGCACAGAACGTGACCTAGATTTCTGAAATTCGTGGGGTGCCCTGGTAGTTTAAAAGTATGCATAACATGCATATTACTGCAAGGATGGGTGAGTGAGTGAGTGAGTGAGTGAGTGAGTGAGTGAGTGAGTGAGTGAGTGAGTGAGTGAGTAATTGAGTGAGTAATTGAGTGAGTAATTGAGTGAGCACATGAAAAGTTTGGAGGTATGAAGAACACAGGCATAAAGTAAAACATGGGAAAATATGCTGCAGTAGTTTTTTTCACCCTGTCCTAGGTAGTTGACTCCAGAATATGACATCTTTAGGACTACATGCTTTTTCAAACTTATGTTTTGCTTTTGAGTGCCTTACTCAGGGTCCTCCAAAAGACAGCAAAGGAACAAACATTTACACAGCATGGATAATTATGCATTTAATATTAAAATGATCTTCCTTCACCTATTATTTTAGTAATATCAGGATACCTTAATGTATCTGAAATATTATCTCATCCCTGATCTGATGGCGATATGTTTAGTCACCCAGACTAAGCTCATACTGCATTAAACACTTGCCTGAAAGAAGTCACTTGGAAAAAAGAGAGGCATCCTTTGAGAGTAAATAATGTCAACTCAGAAGTAAGTTAAAGCCTTTCCCACTCATGCATACAGAAAAGAACAGACTTGTAATTTAGATCAGTTTCTCATAAAACTTATGTGCTTTACTTTAGGCTGAAATACCTTTTTATGTGTAGATATAGATTCACACTTGTGTGTGTACATTAAGTACACAAGCACATATGTGTATATACACAAAGAGTCTAATATATATATATGTGCATACATGTATGTATTTAATACACACAGACAGGTATCTCGACCTGTATCTTATGTTTAGTTCTTCTGGGCATCTGTTTTTTTCTCATTTCACAACGTAAGATTTCAGATTTAAGTAACTGCTCTGTATTTTCTTTCCATAACATCTACATAATATCAGCACATTGCAAGATACACTGAGCATTAAATTCCTAATTAATTTGCCAACAAATATGATCTTTTCCCACAAAACCTCTTGAGTTAGAAATATGTGGTTCATATCATGTTTACAAGTAATTTATTAATATTGTAAGTTGGTGAATACTTTATCCAAGCTTCTCATCTTTTTTTGAAGATGCAAAAAATAAGAGGTTTTAAGCTTTAATGGAAAAAGCACATGCAAGCAGGATATGTGCTTTAATGCCTGCATTCCCACATGTTCCAGAAAGAAGAATATATTCTAGGGCAATATGGCCATGCATAAGGCTGAGAATGCATCTGAGGGCATCAGAAAGTATTTCACAGATTAAGCAGTTCTGAGAAATGTAAGAATGCATTTTGTTGCAAGAACTGAATAAAATGTAACAAGGGATATAAATATTGAGTGTGAGGTGAAAAAAAAATTTACTCTTTAGAAAGTAAGCACTTCATGAAAATTAAGGAAAAGTAACAACAGAGTACATCTAATTGTGTTTTCAAAACTCCGCAGCTGTTTTTACCTTATTATTTTTCTGGTTAGTAAATTAAGATAGGACTACTCTACTCAAATTTATGTTTTAAGAAGTTAGATATTTATACCACAATTGACCCCTTCATACTACTTTTATAGTCAAAAAGAAGAATAAGATTCTAAAATAAGCCATTAAAAATATTCTTTGCAGGTACATACTTCACTGACTATGAAGAGAGCCTCAAATATCAACTTCTAATTGGAATATCTGAATTATTTCTAATGCAATTTTCTGCTCAGATATTTGTGAATGTAAACACTGGGGAATGTAAGAAGAAAAAAAAGAATAGTGTTAGACAAAGATAATGGGAGGGAATAAAATTTGGTTGGGAAGAGCAGAGAAATTGGAAGACCTACAGGGAAAGACATTGCTATGAGAACATAACAAACGAAATACTGGTTTCAGATTTTCTTTGCTTTCTTTTAGTGTGTTATTTTCTGTTATCTCTCTCATACTGTCATTTTTCAGTGGTGTTTATATGGAAAGGTGACAAGAAGGTGAAATGTTTTCATAGTATTCAACAAAAACTCAAAGCTCAAAATGTTCATGTTTGTCAGAAAGTGTCAGACTTCGTGAGCTCACTATTTGTTGGAAAAGATCTGAAACACACTTTCACAAAAACCTTCAACAGAACATTGTTTTTTTTAGCATCTAAAATTCATCTGTACTGTAGCTATATGTAATCTATCTTAAGTACATGCAAATTTTCATAATCAGTAATTCAGTAATGGAGAGACACAAGACAGTTTTTGGCAAAGTAGAAAAACCTACTGTGTTTTACAGACTCAAAAGAATTATTTGGAGCAATTTTCCCCTTTTCTCCACTGGACATTGGTGTAGCTTCCATGAAAGTATCATTGAAATAATGAGTGAAATTATCACTTGCTGAAATTAGATGCCTGAAAGTTGTTATGACTATATTTTATCTGAATCACAGAATCCAACATAATCCAACTCTCATTCATCTTGACCTGTCATCACTTTCACCTGTTCTCTCCCAGCTCTTCTTTTGTCATAGCTTGAATCACACTCTTTCCTAAGTCTTTACTTAGGAAAAGTCAGCACCTTGACAGTCAGCACCTTGACAGTCAGCACCTTGGCATAGCACAGGTGCCTAATCTTGGTTTAGACTGCTGTGAAGAAAATGTTAGAAAGCCTTCCCCTTCAACCCCCAGTTTCTTTAACTTGCAAGTACATTTAAGTCCAGGCCCTCTGGTACTTGACCTAGCTAAACTGCAGGCATGCTTTCACTTGTCTATGTGTCTCTTAGTCAGTTTAAAAGGGCTTTCCATAAATCCTTCCTGTGGTCTGTGGATGTAAAGTGGACATGATCTCAGAATCCATGCCATATCTATTGAATTATGTCAAAACAACAAGAAAAAAAATTGTTTTTCTCTTTCCCAAAATATTTAGATCATTTGCTTGCTAAGCAATTCACCTAATAAGTGATTCCAATTGTTCCTTCATCTGTCATCATCTTTAAACTTGAAGAAAAGAATTTTAAATGTTTGGTGACAACGTGCTGTGTTTGTTAGCGTGTGAAAAATAAAGAAGAAATTTGCAGCAGGAAGATTGGCTGGAAAAGGCAGCTTGACGGAAAAGGATCTGGGGGTACTGATGGACAGCTGGCTGAACATGAGCTATCAGCATGCCCAGTATGGATCAAGAAGGCCCACAGCATCCTGGCCTGTATCAAAAACAGCATGTCCAGCAGGAGCAGGGGAGGGCTCATATGCCTGTACTCAGCCCTGGTGAGGCCACAGCTTGAGTACTGTGTTCAGTTCTGGGTGCAACAGTATGAGAAAGACATTGGGATCATGGAGTGTGTTCAGAGAACAAGGCTGTTGAGGGGTTTGGAGGGCATGTCATACAAAGAGTGGCTGAGAGAACTGGGTTGTTTAGTCTGGAAAGAGAAGATTAAGGGGAGATCTTGTTAGTCTCTACAACTACCAGAAAGAAGGTTGTAATGATGCCAGTTTTAGTGTCTTCTCGCAAGAAACAAGCAATAGGACAAGGGGAAACGGGCTTAAGTTGCGCCAGGGGAGGTTTAGGTTGGAGATCAGGAAAAGCTTTCTTTACTGAAAGAGTGTTTTGGCTCTGTGTCAGGCTGTCCAGAGAGGCGGTGGAGTCACCATCCCTGAAGGAGTTCAAGAAGCGTGTACATGTGGCACTTGAGGTTTAGTGGTCGTGGTAGTTTGGTTACATTTGGACTAGATGGTCTTAAAAGTCTTTTCCAACCTTAATGATTCTATGATTCTATGATTTTAGAAGTGTATGAACATCTGTAGTTAGATCTTGAGAGGATCCCTTAAGGCTTGGAGAAGAAAGTGATTCACCTGACTTATTTTAGGTATCTGCTTTAGGGTGAGAAACATATCCTAGATATGCTTTTTTTTCTTTAATTCCCTGCTTATAAAGGAGCTCAGAGTAAACAGGTCAAAAACAATTGTCAAAAATGAACACAATAGACTGCATATGATACTAGTTAATTGAAATTCCCTTTGGTATCTGACTTGATCTTTAGCTGCTATTCCAGAAAGTGTTATTTTCCATGTGTCCTGTGCAATTTCTGCTGTTCCCCTGTGCATGCTCAGATTATTGAGGACAACTCAAATATCCTTTTATGCTTATATTTAAGCAAATTAATCTAGCTCAAGTTGTCTAGTTTCCTATTATAGCAAATGGAATTCTAGTGCTTGGTTCAGTTGACCACAAGGTATCTGGTGCCATATGAGCTGCCTTAGGATTCCCTCAACCTGCCCATCTCTCAGCATAACACAGATTTGTCATATATTACATTTGCCACCATTGTATCTGCCTTGAATTCACTCTGGCATCTCAAATAGTTTAAAATACTTCATTTTAGGCAGATCCCTAGCTATATCTATTGGATTCTTTAACCCCAAATTAAAATATAGATTATTGCATTTAGATACCTAAATTAAAGTGTGTCCAATCTGAACATGAACATTACCCCTAATGCAATACAGAACTGATCTTACCTTCATAAATGACTAGAATTTCAGGAATGGAATTTATTGTTGTGTAAATATTTCCTAATCTTTCTTTCATTTTCCCTTCATTTCAAATCACACAATACTAGTGGAAACTGAAAGTTTATGCTCTTATGCCTGTATTTCTGTTATGTTACTAGAATAATAAGTTTACTTAATACAGTTCCTTGATCAAGTCAAAGAAGAACTCTAGGATTCAATGAATCTCAAGAATTCCTCAGAGTGAAATTATCATACATAAATTAGAAGTGTTTGTTATTCCTGACAAAGAAAGCTATTAAGGAGTGTATAACAGTAAGGAAACTACAGCAGTAGGAAGAAAGAAGCAATAGTTTAACCTAAAATAAAGGGGGGGGGGGGGGG
>VXBD01006592.1:293666-308869 GCA_013399975.1 Indicator maculatus
AAACAAATTCTAAACAATATGTAAACAGAAATAGCATACCCTTATAACAGAAAGGCAGAACACTTGAATCTGGCTAGGCCATTGACACCGTCCCCCACAACATCCTACTTGCCAAGTTGGAGAGATATGGATTTGATGAGTGGACAGATCAGTGGATAAGGAAGTAGCTGGATGGTATCTAGAAGGTAGTGCTCAATGGCTTGAAGCCCAGATGGAAAGCATGACAAGTGGTGTCCCTCAGGAGTCCATACTGGGACATGTACTGTTTAATATTTTTATCAACAATATAGACAGTGGGATCAAGAGCACTATCAACAAGTTTGCAGATGACACCAAGCTGCATGGTGTTGTTGATACATCAGAGGGATGGGATGTCTTCCAGAGGACCCATACAAGCTGGAGAGGCAGGCACAGGTGAACCTCATGAGGTTCAACAAGAGCAAGTGCAGGGTTCTGTGCCTGGGCCAGAACAATCCTTGCTATCAACGCAGACTTGGGGATGAGGTGATAGAAAGCAGCCCTGTGGAAAAGGATTTGGAGGTGCTGATGAAAGAGAAGCTGGACATGAGCAGACAGTGTGCACTTGCAGCCCAGAAGGCCAATAGCATTTTCTGCTGCATCAAAAGATATGTGGCCAGCAGATCAAGTGACGTGATTCTGTCACTTTGCCCTGGTGAGACCTTACCTGGAGTACTGTGTCCAGGTCTGGAGCCCTCAATATAGGAAGGATATGGAGCTGATGGAGTGGATCCAGAGGAGGGCCACAAAAATGATCAGGAGGTTGGAGCACCTCTGCTACGAGGACAGGCTGAGGGAGCTGAGGTTGTTCAGCCTGGAGAAAAGAAGGCTCTGGGGAGACCTAATAGCAGCCTTCCCGTACCTGAAGGGGGCCTACAAGAAGGATGGAGAGAGATGGTTTACAAAGACCTATAGTGATAGGACAAGGGACCCCATCCTCAAAGATACTCAAAGTGAGGCTTGCCAGGGCCCTGAGCAAACTGATCTAGTTGAGGATGCCCCTGCTTAATGCAGAGAGGGTTGGACTATATGACCTTCAGAGGTCACTTCCAAACCAGACTATTCTATGATTCTATTTTGAAAAAAGTTAGAACAGAGAAAAAGAGAGACAAGTTATTACCATGTGATAGATGAAAATAGACAAGCAGCTTCAAAAGTTAGATAAGCTTCAAAATGAAAGTCCAAAATGCCAAGATGCGCCTCTGTTAAATTAAGCAAAGATGATAAATAGCATTTATGATTTGCTGTCCAACAAAATGTCTAGCAGAAACGAAAGACCTTTCAAGAAAGCACACAATTTTCAATTGTAACTCCTCTTCTGAAAAAGAATGTATTATATGAAGCAGTTACATAATAAGTAATCTACTATTGGATGTCTGAGATTTCCATGTCAAAGATATGAGGTGTTATTATAATTTCAACTTTAACCTTGAGACTGCGATTTCTAAATATCATTAATAAGAAGACATTATTTTAACACTTGGCACAGCTTTACCTTTTTTATAGCTTTTATGTAAACAGGAAAATGGTGAAAACAAACTCTTAAGATGTCATAGATATCTCATGTAAACTCCTTTATGAGATACAATGCTCAGATTTTTTTTCTTGCAAATAACCTTGTAAATTTAACCAGGGGAAAAAAACAAACCAAACAACCAAACAAAAACAAACAAACAAAAATCAAACCAAACAAACAAAACCAAACAAAAAACCCCAAACAAAACCCCAAACAAACAAACAACCAAACCCAAAACAAAACAAAAAAACCCAAAACAAAACAAAACAAAGCAAACCAAAACATCATAGTGTTGCATTTATCAGTAATATGATTCTGGAAAAGCTGTATAAGAAAATGATTTATTTCAAGGTTTACAAATAGCAATAAATGGATTTCCCAATTAGTCTATAAGAAAGAAAAATCTTTTTTTTTTTTTTTTTTTTAGGAATTTTAGTCCAAAGATATCAGAAAAGAAACAACAGTTGTAAAAGCAAAAGCTTTTAATCCAGAGCATAAAATTCAAGTATTTAAAATATCGCTTGTTTTTGTTTTTCTTTTTTTTTCTCATTATTCTGTTTTTTTTTTTTTTTATTTGATTTGGTTAAAAAATTTTTAAGATAACTCATCTCCTGCACAGCTAATATCTGTGAATTCAAGAGATTTAACATAGTTTTTGAAAATATGTCTATACATCTATAGGTACTATAAGTTCTTTTCTCATTTATTCATATTTTAAAATCTCAGGTAGTATTTTATTTGTTGTTTAATATATTTGTTGTGTTTCTTTTGGAAGATAAGCCAGCAAACAAACAACAAAATAAAATTCCACAACTATAAAATGCATCAAAATAGATGTATTTATATCCAACAGTGTCATCTTTGTCTCTCTTTTAGAAGCCAGTATCTGAAATGAGTTCTCTATTGCTAAATAAGTAAGTACCACCACCCCCATCTCTTCACATGATATGAATGTAGCTAGTACTTATGAAATAAAGAGTTGACTAGCTCAAACTGGTAGTCTTGATTCCTTCCCTATATAATGTGGTGAGAAAGAAGCACACATTTAATTCCTAAATTAGTTTCTGCTATCCAAGCTAATTGCTTTTTAAAGATGCCACCACTGATAAAAAAGATATTTTTTTCAATTAATTTAGACTAGACAGATACTTTTAGATGGTTAAATGATGATGAGAATAGTCCCACACTGCACTAAAGTGGTCTGAAATCATCCAAGCTAAGATACTACAATATGCAGGATAAGTATGAATCAGGTTATCTAAAACAAGCAAGTAATCTGTACTTAAATTTTAATGCATTAATCCTATTAAAAGAAGTGCCAAGGTTCCTTACACAGACAATGCACATACAGGTGCCTATGATGGTGGACAACTTTACAATATCAGATTTAATTTTCTCATTAGGTCTTCTAAAGCATCTACTTTAGGACACTATGAAATTGATTGAATTGCCAAGACAAGAAGACACTCTATGGCACTCTGTACTCAACCTATGGCACAGGAGTACTGGTATTTCTTACAAGTCTAATAGATCTACCAAGATAATTTAAATTTTCTTAGGATGGATCCTGGGTGTCTGAAAATTAAGCACAAATTAGATTCTTGAACAGGATGCATTGGATCTCTTTCTACATTATCATACCCTATCTCTATCTAATACATGAATGTATATATTCCTATCATCCAATAAACTGATCCCAAGACTAAATCTTGGATGATTTCTTTAGTTTTCTAAGAATGCATCTCACTTAAAATTCTTACCTCTCCACCCCACTGATGCTTGATGGTGGATATATATATTGAGATAGATTGTAAATCCAAAAAGGACAAGTAGGAATGACATTTAGTTTTATCAGTTTTATCAGGCTAACACAAACTTTGAAATTATACTAGTTTATTCCTGTATAAAATTTCTTAGATTGACCTATTGTGTCATTTAAGGGCTAGGTTTACGGATGTGTTAGTGAAGTTTTTCCATGTATTTACAGCTGCAAAAAATGTATAAATTTTATCAAGTTTGAATTATCTACTTTTAGATTTTAAGAGTCAGGGACTGATTTTGGTTTAGAACCAATTATTTAACAGAGCAAACGACATACTAGCAAGCAGTAGGGAAAATGCTATGATTTTTTGCCTCAGATTTCACTGGTCAGGCTTGTCCTCAGGTCCTACAGTTCTCTCTATATCTAAACAGAATTTGTGGGAGTAAAGCAGTGTCCATAGCAGGGGAAGAAAGAGTTGTGGTTCCCTTAATCCATCTTCATGTACATTCATAAGTCCACAAATTCAGCGACATCCCTGAAAGAGTTGGCTTAACTACTCTGAGCAGGCCTGTAAGTACCCTTGATTGTTTCACGTCTCTCAAGGCTCAGCTAAACAGAAACAAACCCTTTTCCCAAACTATGTACAATTTTTTGAGTCCTTAAGGCTCCCAAAGTAACAAGTGGCTCCACTCGGGTCTTTTTGCAAAGTTTTGGTGAGCTGCTGGATCATGCTTCACCCTCCTCACTTTTGAGGAGTGAAGCCGTGATTTCCCCTTATCAAATGGTTCCACCAAGAGGGGAACAGTGGGCTCAGCCCTTTCTTTAGGCTCAGGCCAGCATTTCACAATCATTTCTAATTGCCTCCTGGATAACCCATCAATTACTTCTTTTGGGGTACCTTTCTTCTGACCCACTCCTCCCACCAATACTGTCGGGTGTTCAGGTGTTCCCTGCCCCTAGCCAGGTGCCAACTAGGGATTTGGCAGAGCCCGCCCTGGGGGCTTGGTGGGTGAATCATTTTCACATGCCTCAAACCTCTAGTTTCAGGCTTTTGAGTTTGTTTGCCCGTATTCCTGGGGCCAGGGTGCAAATTCCTTGCAGATTTTGGCTGGCTCAGTGGAAAAGAAAGGTATCTCTTGGTCACAATGGTCAGGATATTTTCCCCATTCTCATATAAAATTTCCATTTTAATGAGAGGCCTCAAACAAACAGTAGCTTCCTGAGCTACTGCCAATTCTGACCAAGGGTATTTGGGGGGTAATTCACATTCTGTTTTGACTCCAAATATAAATTTCACCTCCTCTCCTCTTCTAATTGAATTTTAAGGTCTGCCACTGCATCTTTCAAAGTGGCAACATGTCCTTGTAGTGACTCCAATAAGTCCTGTTGAGAGGAGATCATTTTATTCTCTCATTTATGCCATTTCTGTTTCTCTTCCATTGAAGCCACTAAACAGGCATTTAAAACTACACAGACAAAAGTTTTGCCTCTACTGGACTTCACTCTTGCATCTTTCTGTAGGGTGACTATGTGGTCAGCCACACTCTGGAAATTATTCCACTTGTCACAGGCCCAGTCAAGTTCCTGTCCAGATGGACTGACACCATGAGCTTCAAAAAGGGAAAAAACCCCTCTCAGATGGGGCCATTTCCTTTGTTTCAAAAAGCATTTTTTGTGTTTCAATAGAACACTAAGTTTCACAGGGAAGTCAAATCAAAAACACTGCACCTAAGAAATATTCCCTGTGAAAACATACACTTTAAAAAGGCTTATTCTAAAATACTCTTTCCAGGAAAATACATACTAGATTTCTCAGGGGAGGTCACCAAAAAAATGGGCTTCTCAGGAGAGAGCCACAGTATTTCCCAAAGATAACACACACTTGCAAAAGCTTCTCAATTTTTGTTTCAATATTGGGCTTCTCAGGGATATCACATTACTTCCCAAGGAGGACACACTTTACAAAATACTCTCAAATTTTCTGTTACAACAGGGTACTGAGAATTCTCTGAAAGTTCAAAATATAAAATCAAGCAGTTATTCTTCCTCTGGAAAGCACTCACATTTAAGGTTTTAAGTACTCCCACACCCTCTCTCCACAAAATTTTCTTTTGTCCTTCTCCAGCCACTTCCCTCTCAGGAGAGTGGAAATGCAAATTCGGACTCCTCGCTTGCTTCATACTTAGAGTATGTCTCAGACAGACACACACATTTTGGGGTACTCAGAAATGCAATAGCCTCACTGTGATACTTTCTCTACATGGGAATCCTGCCAATTAAACCATTATTAATGTCTCAGTCGAGAGGGGGAGAGAGACTCAGTTCTTTTTTGAACATTCTCATGATGTGAAATTAAAGGCACAAACAAGGCCAAGTATCAAAAGCGAGGCTGTTTATTAAAGAACACAGTGGACAGAACAGAAGGGAGAGAGAGAGGGAGAAGAATTATATTACCGCCCTCCCCCCAGCCCCAAGACGATTTGGGTCCAAGGAAGGGTGCTGCCACTCTGGCTTGGAGGAGATGTCATCCTTGTTGGCTTATTCTGTCCTCCACTGGAGGAGGGGAGGGAGAGATCCCAAAGTCCAAGTCCTTCTCTGAGCAGCCTCCAACATGTGGTGTCTTCAGTGAAGACATTTTTTCTCCAGGAGTTCTTCTTTTCTCCTTACATTAGGCAAAACTTAAGGCAGAGCTTTGCTGATGGCAGTGGTAGAGAGCAGGTTCTTGACTGCTTCCAGAATGGATATTGATGTGGTGTTTTTTCTCTCTGTGTCTTTTTTCTCTCTGTCTGAGGTAAGACTCAGTGTCTTTTTTTCATTTAATCGCAGCTCCCCTGGCCCACACTCTAGCCACATTAATGCATATGCAACTGCCAGGTGTGCTATCAATGGGCAGAGCTGACCCATCAGGCAGGTCATTTACAACAATCTTATCTTTTTGTTGGACATTCCAGAGGGTCTTTTCACCAGCCCCTCCCTGGGTAGCTGTTGTCTGGGTGAGGAGCAAAGGTGATTTTATCTTTGTTAATTCACATCAAGAGAGACAAGATTTAGTCTCTTACAGAGGTAAAGACTCAGTTGGACATAACCATAGGCAGCCTGATCTGATTACATCTGTTTTGAGCAGACATTTAACTAGATGACCTGTGAGGATTCCCTTCTGTGTGAATGATTATACTGCAGTTCTATGACTGTACAGCTATGTTGTGCTAAGAGTTGGCAGCTAACATTCTCTCCTCATTTAGAAACATGGTTTGTGGTCAAGCTGTTTTTCTGACCTTCTTAGTCTTCTAATTACATGGAATTTTATCTTGCAGTGTTAGCAGTTAGCAAGTACAGAGTATAAACCATTCATTTAACTATTTTTATCCCTTTCTGGTTCTTTTATTTCTTTCTGTTGCTTCTATATATGGTCTTAATGAGATTGCGATCTTCTGCCTAGTAACTTCACTATATTTGTAATCACAGCGACCAAATTTATAAACTCTCACACACGCATGCACACACACGAAATATGTACCATGAAAAAAATTGTTTAATATATATTCTTTATGTTTTTAATGTAATAATATGTAATTATTAATATGCTTAAATATAGATATTTTACTTTTCCTTGAGACAATATTTTGCTAGAAGGAGATTTCTAATCTACATACTGCTTCAAAAAAAAAGCATATTAGTTTCAATCTTTAATGCACTCGGCTATTCCCTGAAGTTTTGAAAGAAAATATTCTGGTATCTAATTAGTTCTGGCAGCATAGGCTTTAAGAAAAAAATTAGTTAATATGCTTATCATAACTACTAAATTACTTCATGGGAGCTGGAACTAATCAATATATCAATGACACTTCCCCAAAGATATACAGATCAGTTGCTTCTATAAACAAGGAAACAAGCTTGGATTCCAAGTCATCTAGAGTGACGACCTTGTTTAACACAGCTAATAACATTAATCCAAAGATGGGAAGGTTTATTTTTATTCATTATTTGTTGTTCCCTTAATTAATTTTATATATGCGAACAAAGCTTCAAGTATTAATGATGTGTGTGGTTGGTATAACACAAAACAAATAATTTACCTGTACTTCGTGCTTTCCTAGTAATCCACTGACAGTTCTTTATGTAAATCAGCTGTAAAGTAAAACATTCCTTCCACTGGCTTCCTCTCTGATTCTGTTTGTTGTGGTGTGGGGAGCTGTAATCCCCCTCCCACATTAACAATAACCAGGCTAACTCAGTTTGGAAGCAAATGAAGCTGTGTTTACAGACAAATCTACAGTCTATGATGAAATGTAATGAATATGCACAAATATACACTATTCACAACATTTACAAATAGGTACAATTAACAGAAAAACACAACAAAGCTCCCTGGCCCCAGAGGGGCCCCATTTCTTTCTCCCTGCCTTCCCCATACCCCTCTGGCAGAAGGAAGAAAGACAAGAACCACAGAGATTTTTTAAACTTAGCTTTTCAAGGTCAGTATGCCAGTATGTTATCTGCAGAAGAGAAACACAGAACGGACAGACTGAGACTGCCCCTACCTTGTTTCGAGTACTGACTCTTAAAATAGTTCTATCTCTCCAATGGAAGTGTTTATAATAATCATTATTTTGCTTTCTTACACCCAATTGTGATTTATTTACATTCTTTCACCTTTCTGCTCAAACTGTGTGAGAAAAAATTAAAGGTATAGCCTTGAAACCATCACACTGATCCTCGAACTTTCAGCCAACCTGTTGTCCATCCCATATGGGAGCTTCCTATAGACAAGCTGCTCCTTCAAACTAAAGATAAAACTCTCACCCCAGCCTTCCATATTTACTGAGAAGCCTTCATTTGCCCATTGTGCATTACTATTCCATCATGACTTAGTTCATTTAACAAAATTGCAGCCTCCTTCCATTTGTTTCCCAGCATATGCACATTTGTGTACATACCCTTGAGGAAGATTTTCTTCCACACTGTTGCTGAGACCTTTTTTTGTTCCTGTTGCCATGGATCTTTGGTTTTCCATCAACGTGCAATCTCTCTCCCATTTTCTTCCTGGTTTGGAAATCTCTTCACCAAGATGGCAAACTTTCTGACTCTTGCCATTCACCACTTCCATCTTTCTTTGAGCTGCTGGATGTTTTCTTTTGCCTCATTACTCACTTCTCTGAACTAGTAAAGCTTTTTGAAAAGAATAAATCACTTATCTTTTTCCCTTTTAATATTCTTCAGTCCTTTTGTCACTTCATTCCTAAATCAGTCTCTTCAGAGAAACTCTTCACATATAACTTCATTTTCAGGGCATATTTGCAGTGCAAAAGTTGGTTAGTCTCAGTAGGGATGTGCTCATCTTCCTGTACACTTATATTTGAATAGAGGTATGCAATTGTTTGAGTGTGAGAGCAAATAAAATCTCTTCCATTTCCCCCATTTCCCCTCCTTCCTCCCTTCTTACCAAGAGATAAGAAAGGGAGGGAAATAAAAGTCAGAGTTCTTAGTTGATTTACATAGAATATTTTAGTCTTCCCCTACAAAAGTATCACATTATATAAATATATAAATAAATAAAAATAAATGTGTGTATATATTGATTGATTGATTGATTTATAACCAAAAGAAAAGGGAAAGGAATATCATCTGGAACCCTTAACAAGCAAAGAATGCACCCTCACACTAAATACCTGGAAAAGCAAGAGAGAGTCTGAGAATCTCCTGTCCAGTCATAAAATGTTGCAAATTCATGATTCTGATTGTGAGGAACATTATGTAGTTGAAACCACTACAACGTAGTATTCATTGAGCAATCATCGATTGTGAGGTCTGTGTTATTCTTTTTTAGGATTTCAGTTAAATTTTGAGATAGAAAGACAACGGGAAAATAAGAATATCAAGTGATGCTCACAGAACGGTTTGTTATTTAGAAAATGATAAAGAAACACAGTCTATAGACTCAGACAAAATTCATAAATTGTGTAGATAGATTCTTCAACTTGTCATGGATTTTTATCTCCAAAAATTCCATTTAAATAAGTAAGAAAGATGTTCTTCTCCCTTTTGTTCTATTATGCAAGAGAAAAGTAATTAGAAGGAGACTTAGCTGGATCATCAGATGATATATATGCAATCCATATTTCAGTAGGACAATGATGATCATTACTCTCTGTTGGACTTTCTGAACCATCTCCTAGATTATAAAGAGAAGAATAAAAAAGATTGATAATATATTTCGTAATAGTTTTCCTCTTTTCAAGGGGTACAATTTTTAGTCTGGACTTAAAGCATACCTACAAGCCAGTTAATGAAGATTTTAACCTATGGAGGATGCAGTATTAGTGGACTTAATTTCCTTAGATGTCTTTGAAACTTATGCTGTTGATGTACAGATTCCTATACTGTTCTTCAAAGACTGTAAAATAATTCCTCTGTAAAGTAAAATTGCAACCAAAAAGTAACAGGAAATAACTTAGAATTTTAGTGATTTGTAAAGGGACTACATAGAAGTATTCTATTAAAAGCGGAAAATCCATTAATTATAATTTTAAAATTTAAAATTATATCTTACATAGTTAATCTATTTTTCACTTGGACAGTTCTAATGATGTGGGTAATAAAATGTTCAAAGTTAGAGCTGATTAGAGGAGGGAAAGAAGGAAAACAGGACAGGAAGAAAGGAAAGAATTGAGACAAGAAGTATGGATAGTATAGTTTGTATAGTTTTTAGTATAGTTTGATATAAATTAGTATAGTTTGATATCACAGTCCATGTAACTCTTTGACAAGGAGAGTGGTGCTATAAGCCACCATAGCAAAGTAAGCCTAAGACACAGCTCAATCAAGTCCCCTTGGGAAACAGCCACTTTCAACTCAGCAGCAGGGACACCAGAGTCACAGAGGAAAAGGCCCTGATCAGGGCCACAGCCAACATGGACCCATTCTTACCAGAGGTTTGAGACACCATGAGGGCTCTTGCCTTGGCAGGTATCTTGAAGGATTGGTGTGTATGGAGGAATTACTGCCTTGGCATAGCCAGATGTCACAAATGTGAAGCATCTGACACATGCTGCTGGGGCAGGTGTTAAGGCTGCTGAGAGCTATGCCATAGCCCTAGCAATTCAGTGCCTGGGAGGCAGCCTTTGTGCCATTGCTGCTAAAGCAATATTATTAAAAATTTCTGTCTGCAACTTGAGCTCTAGTTTTTATCTCAAAACCAGGATTAATCTATAAAAAAGACAATTCCAGAAGTGAAGCTTCTTGAACTACAGAAATGTGAAATGCAAATAATTAAATACGTTTGTTATCAGAGTTCCAAAGCCTTATAGAAAATGAGAGTGAAAATTATGTTCTTTATGAGAAAATAAAGCAGAATTTATTAGAATAGAAGAAAAAACTTTGCTTCCTTTAAGCAGATGGTTATTAATAAATGCTAGGGAATAAACAGTTGTTTACAGGCAGCATTCTGTTGCCTTATGTGAAATTAATATTTTATAAATATGTGTTTTCACATTAACAAACATATTAAAAAAAAGAATTCCTGAATTTTTACTACTCTATATATGCAAAATTAACCTATTGATAATGGAATAAAAGTGGCTGTGGGAGAACTACTTCCAAAGAACAGAATGTTACATAATATAAAACAAAGCCCTGAATTAATCCACAAAAAGATAAATATACAAGTATATATTAACAAAATCTCACGTTTTAAAATCTATAATCATTGAATAATTAAAACAAAATAGAACTTCAGTTTTTATGTTCAAAACAGAACAAACTAGAAAACACAGTTTTATTTATCTCATGATTGAAGAGACAGGAATATCCCAACCAAGTATCTCTTGAAGAGTCAGAAAGCTGTTTCTCCCACCAAAAAATAATTTAAAAAAATAAAAGCCAAAAATTATTCTAAAAAAAAATCACAGAAGTCCTTATTTTTAATCCATTCTCTTGATTTTCAAAGGCATAAAAGTAACTGGAAAAATTGTTACACTAAGTCCTTTCTAATGTGTCATATTGAATATGCTTAGGCAACCTACAAAGCTCCTACTTATTGTTCTGAAAAGACATAAATATTTTATCATAGTCGATAAAGAATAATATAGCAATTATTGTGTCCATCATAATGATAATATAGTTGGATCCAATTATTATTGACTTTTCTTGAACTCTTCCTATTTCTGCAGTTGTCAAGAAGCACTGAGAATGAATATGAGAAATATAGTTTCTGACTATTTAGAAGACAGTGAGCATTAGCTGTTCAAGAAAGTTTTTATATGACAGATGCAATGGGAATGTCCAATGACAAAAACCATAAAGAAACTTGAGGGTTTAACCTGTAAAGTTATTTTGAAGTGTCAAAAAGAAAAGAAGCTATTTTAAATTGCCTTACTATCAAAGTTACATTTTACTTTTCCCCCTCATTTTACTGCATTTTCTTCTTTCTTTCTTTTTTAGATTCAGTCTGATTTTCTTCTGTTTACCTGCTTAGGAAGGTTGCACGGATACGTGTGTATGCGCATAGCATACCTCTAGGCATCCTGTGCTAATCCTTAAAGTACTAATTATACAAAATTCTTATCTGACAAACACACACTGAGAATATTTGTCTTTTGGATTACCAGTGTTTTAATACTGATAAACAGAAACTCTTCCAAGAGTCGTTAACTTCCATATTTTTATTGCATTTCACTGTATTGTTTGCCTGTGATGCTAGAAGGATCTTTTCTGAAGCATGAAAACTGTTTAGGAAACAGGCTAATACCAACAGGGTTTTTAAGGGTGCAGAGAATAAGATGCTTTTAGTTGGTCTTTTTAAGCTATCAGCATGTCATTATCAATGATTGAGTGTTTAGACCTAGCTTCACTAACTTAAGATTTCAAATTACCCTGAATGTTGATTTTCATGAACGCACACATTGCCATTTTACCAGATTACGCATTACAAGCAGAAATTAAAGAACGGACAAAGACAAATAACCTTTTAATATCACCAAAATTATTCATTTATTTTAATCTCTTTCTTATTTACAGGTTTATTGTGTATGTAACATCAAGTTAACAATCTGTTTGATACATCACAGGCGTAGACACACTAACAAACTTTTTAAGTACAATATACAATTGTCAATTCTGACTTTGCTGCAAAAAAATTGAGGTGAAGAAAAGACATGACAGCTATGAGAGCAGTTTTTGTAGGGAATGGGGGGGACATAAAATAAATATTATATACAGTATGTATTACAAGTCCATATTTAAGTAGACAAGTAGAAAAGGTGTTTGAAATAGGAGCTTGCTGTCCAGACTTTAATTACGGGGAATTTGATTGTATAGGGAAGTTGATTGGAAAGAATATATTGTGGTATACAAAAAACAGTCAGTTGAAAGCCTGAAACATGAAGCTTGATACCACTGATTATAAATATCTATTAATTTTTCTCTTAAAATAAGTTAGGTTAAAAGTAAAAAAGCACATATAATTTCTATGGAAGAAGGGTCAGGCCACTCAGGAATACTATAAAGGTATCTGAAGGCTATGCAGGAAGAAAACTCGAAGGGACAAAGCCCATAGACAATAAAAGACAATAAAAAGTGGTACTATATATACATTAACAAAAGGAGGACTAAGGAGAATGTCCATCCTTTATGGTATGAAACAGGAAACATACTTACCAAGAATGAGGAAAGGCTGAGATACCAAATGTTTTCATTACCTCAGTCTTTAATAATAAGACCGCTTGTTCTTTGAGTACCCAGACCGCTGAGCTGGAAGAAAGGGCCCATAAAAGGTGCCCCCCCATTAATCCAAGAAGAAATTCTTAGTGACCTACTATACCACTCAGATGCACAGGTTTATGGAGCCAGATGGAATCCACCCAAGGGTACTGAGGGAACTGGTAGAATTGCTCATCAAGCCACTTCCCATTATTTTTCAGCAGCCCTGGCTAACTACAGAGGTCCCAGGTGACTGAGGGTTAAGGCATGTGACCAAACTATAAGAAAAGCCAGCAGCAGTATCTGGAGAGCTACAGCCCTCTCAGTCTGATCTTATTGCTGGAGAAAGTTATGGAGCAGACCATACTGAGTGCCACCCTGTGACACATACAAGACAACCAGGCAACTAGGCCTAGTCAGCATGGGTTTATGAAAAGCAGGTCTCTCATGACTAACCTGACCTCCTTCTGTGATAAGGTGATCCACTTAGGGGATGGGAGAAATGTTGCAGATGTTTTTTTATCTGGGCTTCAGTAAAGCTTTTGACACCATTTTCCACATCATTCCTCTGGAAAAACTGGCTGCTCATGGGCTGTGTTCGGGTAAGTTCCTGACATCTGCTTGTCTCAGAGCCCCAGGACTCTTCTGAAACTGGTAAAATTTAATGTTTGCTTTTTCCAGTAACCCAATAATGCCTTTCACCAAAATAGGTTCAGAAAGCTAAAATGCAGATAGGTTTCATTTATTAAAGTGACAGATAGAACAGATGCAGGATTAGTAATACCTGTCTAATATGTGATGAAGCTGGAGATGCAAATTTTTGCAATATTGTTAATGTCTCTGCCTTCTATGGGACATTTAGCATGATTTAGAAGGAGAGTTAAGCAACATAGTCATATATGTTTAGCGTGTACTGTCTTTGGCCATTGTCATACTTCTGGGTGTAAAGTTTAATATTAATTTTGCTGTTATTTAGGGAAAGGTCATCACTCAGCCACTATAACCTCTTTTAAAGTTGCAAGATTTTGTTCTTTAGCCTTCCCTTATAAGTTTAGCTGAAACAGCAAGACTCCTTTCTTTAGATGCTTGGCAGGCCAGCTCTTTGAATCATCATTCTCAGAGATATTGCAAACATCTCTTGGTTGTAGGCATCTTAACCTTCCTCACAAAATGCACTGAATTAACCTGCATTCTGGTCCCATGACAAGCTCAGCAGTTATCTCCCACCTTTTCTGTGAGGAAAGCTGGAAAAAGTACCTGAAATGGTGTATACAGCAGGACTAAAGAATTTGAAAAAGATTGACTACCTGTACTCAGAACTGGTGAGACCACACTTCAAACACAGTTTTGGGCCCCTCACTACAAGAATTAGAAGGGTGATATAGATGGTGAAGGGTCTAGAGCACAAGTCCTGAGAGAAGGAGCTGAGGGAACTGGTGTTGTTTAGCCTGGAGAAAAGGACATTGAGTCTTAACACTCTGTACAAGTACCTGAAAGGATGTTGTAGCAATGTAGGTGTTTTTTTCTCCCAAGTAACAAGAGCTACTACAAGAGACAATGACTTCAAGCTGTGCCAGAGGCAGCTGAGATTTGACATTATGAGAAACCTCTTAATTGAAAGCGTTATCAGGTACTGGAAAAGGCTGCCTGTGGAAATGTTGAGTCACCATCTCTTGGTGTATTTAAAAGACAGGTAGACGTGGTGCTGAGGGACATGTTTCAGTAGTGACTTGGTATTTCTAGGTTAATGGTTGGACCTCATGATCTGAAACGCCTCTTTCAATCAAAATGATCCCATGATTCTGTAATTTGTTTAAGCAATATTTTCCATGCATTGACTACGTGCTCTTAGGGGAAGTATTTATTTTTTTCTCTTGTTTTTCTACTATGAATGTCATAGAATCATAGAATCATAGAATCATAGAATCAAGAAGGTTGGAAGAGACCTCAAAGATCATCAAGTCCAACCTGTAACCCTAAACCTCATGCCTATCTAAACCATGGCACCAAGTGCCACATCCAATCCCCTCTTGAACACCTCCAGGGATGGTGACTCCACCACCTCCCTGGGCAGCCCATTCCAATGGCCAACCACTCTCTCTGTGAAGAACTTTCTCCTCACTTCCAGCCTAAACCTCCCCTGGCGCAGCTTGAGACCGTGTCCTCTTGTTCTGGTGCTGGTTGCCTGGGAGAAGAGACCAAACCCCTCCT
>VXBD01006592.1:309047-337188 GCA_013399975.1 Indicator maculatus
AGATCAACACCTGCTCCCAGCTTGGTGTCATCTGCAAATTTACTGATGATGGACTCAATCCCCTCATCCAGATCATCAATAAAGATATTGAACAGGATGGGGCCCAGCACTGACCCCTGGGGGACACCACTAGTGACAGGCTGCCAGCTGGATGTGGCACCATTCACCACCACTCTCTGGGCTCGGCCCTCCAGCCAGTTCCTAACCCGGCACAGAGTGCTGCTGTCCAAGCCACAGGCTGCCAGTTTGGCCAGGAGTTTGCTGTGGGGGACAGTGTCAAAGGCCTTGCTGAAGTCCAGGTAGACTACATCAACAGCCTTTCCTACGTCCACCCCAATATTTAGGATATAGAAAATGTTAGTAGCTTTTATGGTTTAAAATTAGTTAATTGTGTATAGAATTACTTCTGATTTGTGAAATGCAAAGTAGGATAGTTTAGGCTATTTCAGACCACCAAACAATGGAATTTATTTAACCAGAAATGTAGCCAGAAGAGCACTGAGAGATCCCTTTGCATCTATTAATGTCTTTGCTTACAAGCCAGATGTCATGATGGGGTCTGCTATAGACCACCCAACCAGGATGAGGTGGTTGATGAAATGATTTATAGGTGCCTGGGGAGGGTCTCAGAATTGCTAGCCCTTGTTTTTGTAGGGGTCTTCAATTTACCAGATATCTGCTGGAAATACAGCACAGCAGACAAGAAACAGTCCCAGATGTGTTTGGAGTGCATGGAAGATAACTTCCTAACACAGCTAGTAAATAAGCCGCAAGGAATGGCTCACTACTAGACCTGCTGCTTCTAAACAGAGAAGGAATAGGAGGAGATGTAAAAGTTGATGGACATCTTGGACAAAGTGACCATGAGGTGATGGAGTTTGCAATTCTTAGTGAAGTTAGAAGGGAAGTCAGTAGAACTACATCCTTGAACTTCCAGAGGGTAACTTTTGACTTGTTTATGAGTCTGGTTGATGCCATCCCCTGGGAGGCAGTCCTGAAGGACAAGGGACTCCAGGAAGACTGGACATTTCTCAAGAAGGAAGTCATTAAGGCATGGGAACAAGCTGTCCTAGTGCATCAAAGGATGAGTCAGCAGGGCAGAAGACCAGCCTGGCTAAGTGGAGAGCTTTGCATAGAACTCAAGAAAAAAAAGGAAAGTCTACTAGCTGTCAAAGGAGGGGCAGGCAACTCAGGAAGAGTACAAGACTCTTGCAAGGATATGTAGTGAGAAAATTAGAAAGGCCAAAGCTCAACCAGAACTCGATCTGGCCAGTGCCATTAAAGATAATAAAAAGCTTTTTAAAGTATGTTAACAGTAAAAGAAGAGCTAGGGAGAGTCTCCACCTATTACTTTACGTAGGAGGGAACCTGGTGATCACAGACAAAGCCATGGTGCTTAAGGGTATTGTTTATTGTTCACCCTTCAGTGCTGGGTTAAGGGTTGAACTGGATGATCTTTGCGGTCTTTTCCAACCATATGTATTCTGTGATTCTGTAAGAGCACTCTTAAAACTTATATCAGAGAGACACAGAATAACAAGACCATTTAGGTTGGAAGAGATCTTTCAGATCATTGAGTTTAGCTGTTAACCTAGCCCTACCAAGTCACCACTAAAACCTGTCCCTTGGCACCACATATATCCATCTTTTAAATGCATCCAGGCATTGTGACTCAATCATTCCCACAGATAGCCTTTTCCCAATGCTTAGCAACCCTTCTGATGAAATTTGCCCTAAAATCTAATCTCTGCCTCTCTCAACTGCTCCTCACAGGACTTGACCCTCATGATCCCTCAGCTTTAAACTATGTGTGATGTATATGAAATGGAATATACTCTGGTCACTCTAGTACCACCTTGCTTGATCCTCTCTAGAGGTGCAGCCCCAACATAGTACACAAGATTTAACAATGACCTCAGTCTGCATACTAGAACCAGGCACTGTTTGCAAAAATACGTCATTAACTTCAGAAAGTGCAGTTACTTAGAAACTTAGCTGAAAAGTAAAAGTGCTGAACAGAAGTTCTCTTCTAATTCAGACCAGAACATAATCCCTCACCCTCAGGTCTCAATCTCTTTGAAAATTTCTGTCAAAACTTGTTGCACGATTTTTCATTATGTATGCAAGGATGCAAGTATCTAAGTAACAATAATACTTAAATATTCTGAACAGATTTCTGTTGTACAATGGAGATGGACTAGATATCCTTACACTGTGCTCCTCCTTCAACAGCCCACTTCTGGTTATAAATGTAATATGGACAAGGTCTTCCTGGATACCTGGATATATGTGTTTCCTTCATTGTCAGATGTACAGAACAATGCCTTGGTAGTTTTGACGCATTCAGTTCATGGAGTAGAGTACTTCAGTCAGAACAAACAATGAACCAGGGATAACAACTGAACTTTATGTACTGGACAGATTCAGTGCAAAAGAGGAAAGAGCTAGAGTTAAATTTTGATTCATAAGCCCAGAATTTCTGCGGTGCATGATATTGGCCATGAAGCTTTAATTCAGTTTCCAGCTCAGTGTGTGTTCCATGCACCTAAAAACCAATATGAAGTAGTTGTCCTTACAGCTATGACAAATTGCTTCCATAAAATAGGGTTCCAGTCCACTTATACTGAGCAAATAACTTGGAGACTTCTGGAAAAATGCACTTTCCTCTTGTGGAGGGAGGAAATTTACCAAATCTAAGGGAGTTAATGTGCATCTTGGTACTGCATAGTTAGGCTGAATACAATCTCTGATACACCAATAAAGTTATGCCAAAGACAACTTATGTTATTGGTTAATTAGCTCAAGATATCTGTGGATAGTATGGGGGACTAAAGAACAGACAAGCAGAGCTCACCATATGGTAAAATCCTTCCTGATTGTTTTCCTGTTCTTGGTGATTCTTTACACGGAACAAGACTGTCAGCTTCCCTGGATGTGTTTGAAAGTTCTCTTTTCCACCAAAGCTAAAAAAAGAAACTAGAAATTTTGCAGTTTATTTCAGAGAATTGGGGGGCAGGGTGTTGTTTTATTTTGTGGTTTTGGAGTTTGACTTTTGGTTTGGGTTTTTGTGAATTCTTTTTTTTGGGGGGGGTGCTTGCCTTTTTTTTTTTAATATTTATGAGAAAAATAACACAAATTAAAATGTTTTGAATCTGTGAAAGCTCCCCAGAAGCTCCTCAGGCTGGAGAGATTTGAAGCTGTAACTGTAAAGCGCCTTAGGGAAAAAATCTGGTTTTTTGTTTTATTTTGAAAATTAATGTCATAAACCCAAGAACAGACATTTTGGGGTACATTGTTGTTGTTGTTATTATTATTATCATTTTCTTTGTTTCCAGCTTTTCACATTTCTTGATTCAGATTAGCTTCAGATACTAGTGTCAAGCAATTTCCAGACTAAGAAAACTCTGGACTAAGTTCTCCAGTTCCCTTGAGATTTAGTATAAGAAGTAAGGATTACAACACTTATTTTCCATTAATATTTCTAATTTAACTCAATTAGTATTCTTATCCATAATCAATTTAGTTTTGTATGAGTATGCCCATAACCTTGCTCTTCAATGTCTATTTCAAAAAATAAATTCTGGTATCACCAAAGCAACATCGAACCCAAATGTAAGTAATGGTACAGTCTGCTTTACAGCCAGAGAGATGTCTTGGACACAGATTGGGGCAGATTCAAACTATATTTAAATTAGGGCACATATTGTGACCCTGACCTTAGGTTTCAGAAGTTAGTAGATTCAATATAGTTTCACTTTCAATGTGTCTTGTCATTATTGTAAAGACCTTGAAGAACTCCTTAGAAGAAGATTATTTGAATGTTAATGATGTGAGATCGATATTCATAATTATATTTTTTATTAAACTGAAAAGCCAAAAGGAAGTTGAATTCTATACAGAGGTTTCTGCAAAGTCTGCATAATTATTAATTTCTTTGATCTATCCAAAGTCTTATCTGTTACACATCATTAGCTGAATTTCTTCTATTTGGAAATTGCTTTTTAAAGAAAAATAAGAATTTTTTTTTATGGGAATGGATTGCTAACAACAAGGACCACGTTTGTCAACTTGATGAGCCCATTAAAAAAAAAAATCTAATTTCTTGCTTTGAAAGTACATTAGAAAGTAATGTAAAAGGCAAAAATATAATGCCAGCTTCACTCTGATACTAGGCTTAATTTAAGACATCATTTTAAATTCCAGCTCATAGAAAACTGACAATCTGTTATTGAGTCTTTCAAGGCACACGCTACAGAAATCATTTCAGTACTCTGAGAGATGAGCTTGCATTCTTAATAAACCAGAGCTGCTGCAAGCTGTTTCACAATAATGAAAACTTCACTGAGCAAATTATTTCTATATTTCAATGTGCCTTAATTGCCATTTCCCCACCTGACTTTCTTCACATCAGGAGCCTGGCCAGCACCGAATAGGTTCAAGCTGATAAAAAGTATAATGCCAAGAACTTCAGAATGCACAATACCTACAAAGTTTTCACAAGAGTTTTTCTTTTTTTAACAAAAGAAATAATGAGGATCATTACAGAATGATTTAATAACTCAGTATTCTCTTACCAGAAGCAGATTCAACCAAAACAAAGGTGAATGATGTTGGGAAAAAATGAAAAGAAAATGAAAACCCACAGAACACCTTAAAAAGAAGAAAGCTTGCAATATGGCAGTAGGATTTTTTTTCCCTTCTTTTTCCACTAGTTGCTTCCAAAACAAATAGAATAATTGGTTCAAACAAACCAATGAGTTTTGTGCATACAATAACTTTTTTAAGCTCACTGTCATTCATATGAAATCATACTAATCTTAAGACGTGGCTTAGAGTGTTTACTATTTCTTCAACATAATTCAGGCTCAATAATATTTGGGGTTTTTTGCTCCAGATATTTCCCATCTACTTTCTCTGCCTCCATGTTGTTGTGATTCTGTGATGCCTTTTAGGGTCTCATATTTTGTGTTATCCTTTACTCAACTCTTTTTCTTTTTCTCTTGTTTCAGACTCCTGCAACCAAATTATTGTTCACTAAACCCAAGAACAACAGTGTATGTGATATCTTCCTTTCTCTGAGATCATTAGCGGGATATCATAGCTATGTGGAGATTTTCTTCTTCTTGTTAACCCCAGAACACCCCTATGACAGTTTATATTAGTTGTTTCCAGAGTCTAGCCGACCTCGTCGTGTCTGCAGAAGCAGTAAGCACATTTATTTTTTTTAGTGGCATGTTAATTGAAGAGGGCCTTATCTTTCCACAGAAGTCAGTTACTAAAAATCCATTGATACCTATTTTATCAATCTCTTCTTGAAAATTATTTGAATTTCAGATGGCTCTATTCCTATAACATAATTTATGTTTAATAAGTCATTAACTTTCATTTGAGCATATGTCTTGAATAGATGAAGAATTAGGAAGAGTGGGTATCCAGAGTTATGACTTTGGTTTTCCCAAGTGACAGTTATGCATGATAAACTATTGCTGTATTTCTGGATATGATACAATATTACAAACCTCCTGTTGGTCAGATACTACTCTTGTTGCTCAGAGAGTACTCTTGTATTGAATTGGATAAGAGGAACCACACAGAGGTACAGAATGAGAGTTCACAATATTTGGCTTATTATATAAACCAAATTGATCATCATTTTCAGCTGCACAAGAAAACTTATAGTGATGTAAATCATCCAGTTAGACTGAATTACAAACCTATTCCGCTCATTTCATTTAGCTTAGCCTTGGAGCAACGTGATTGTTACATGAGTTCTGGGATCAGATCATGGTTTTCTCTTCTTGAAGCAACAGTATTTTAGGGTTGCTCTTACCTGGGTAGCACACCTCCAGACACAAACAACTCCGTAGCTAAGGTGAATACCATACTTCCGTAGCTAAGGTGAATACCATACTTCCACCTTTTGTTTTCCATGGCAACTACATTTCTCAGAAATCTTCTGAGGTTTTTTTAAGACAAAAAAAAGTAGATCGATATAAAAATAAAATGTTAGTGTATTTTATATAAGTAGCATATCTATATAGAGTGCTCTAAATTCTCTTTGAATATGTTTTGCTTTTATCTTCAAGGTGCAAGGATAAACAGACATGCTTAGTGGGAAAGGTGTGGGTGGATTTTCTCTTTACAATCTAATGAATCAATAAGGCTGCAAAATCCATCTTGTAGGATAGAAACTCATAAAACAGAAGAAAGAATTTGGTTGGTTGTTGTTGGAGTTTTCTTTTCCTTTGTTTTGTTTCTTTCAACAGAATTAGTGTTTATGTTCCCTTCTGGGAATGCAGTGCAGTGCAGAATTAGGCTGTTTATGTTCCTTTGTTCTCAAAGAAATCCTTTACAAAGCCATATAATGCCTTCCCAGTTGAAGGACTGAGGACTTAATTCTCATCTGTAAAGAAAAACAAGGTATTATTATCTTGACAGATTGTTTCTTCAGTGCGCAGAGCTTATACAACAATGCATTCTGAATTTGCATACTTCTTATGAGAGATCCACAATTAGTCTTGCTCTCAAATTTATAGGATTTCCTGAGATGAATTTAATCAAAGAAAAATGCTATTCAAAAGATAATTGAGCAAAGGAGTAGATCCGTATGAAACTGCTTTTTATCATTCCACAGGGACAGAATACACTAGAAAACTATCCAATTCTGTGGGGTAAAAAAAAAAAAAAACAGAACCTTATGTTCTCCATTTGGTATTTTACTAATATATTACTGTTTTGTGTCTGCAAAGGAAAAAACTAGGACAAAACACAAAACCCCCTCAAATGTAATTTTCTAAGAGAATAAAATAACTGTTTACTGTTTTTCAGAAGTTATGATGCTTTTCTCCTAAGACAGTTAAATTGTGTTTTGTTGGGTTGTTTGTTTGTTTTGGTTTTGTTTTTGTTTTAAATGAAACAACCTTCATGTCTTAGCAGTTTGTATTTTGGGCGCTTTATAACTTAATGTATGACATCATCTTACTGTTTGGTCATATATAGAATATCTTCATTATTGGTTTAGATTTACATGATGTTACTAACTAGAACCCAATATAAAGAATTCACACAGACCCATTTTCATAAAATATTTTTGAGAAATATTTGGGTTAAAGAGTTTATTAGAGATCAGATTATCATAAATATTTTTCTTCTATGCAACCAAGGCCTTATGGTTTGTTAGTGTCTATACTCATTTAAAGAATACCTAAATTGATGGAAAATGTGATGTTTTATCAGATGGTATTTTTTTCTTAAGGTTTGAAGAGAGTTATTCCAGTAATGGTTATACAGTTGTTAGTGCTGAAGTCATTTACTGGCTTTCATCAGATACCTAACAACACATACCAAAATAAATCTGCCAGGAAGGTATTATGCAGTATTATAATATTGTACTATTTTACAAGTATCTTAGTATTTCTTTAGTTTTAATCCATTTACATATCTGTTAGGCTCTGAGTTAAACTCTTAAATACAAGAAACATGTTGTAAACTTTCAGGTAAAAAAGTCTTGTTTTTGTAATTTTACAGATGTCTCGGAGCCAGCTACAGGACTTCATGAGGTAAGTAAGTAAGAGGTAATTTGACAGCTCTAGCTTCAAAAACAGTTTAATCTGATTAGCAGCAGCCTCTGTTTCAAATGTTTATGATCCTGTTTTGGAACACAGTGTACACAGTTCACCAGAACATAAAAATTACTGCTATTGTATCATTATTTGTTAGAAAAATGAGTGCTATTAGGTGTGGCACTGAAGAAATATGTTGTTTTGATGCCTGATCAAAAGAAAATTTGGATTGTATTTACATAAAAACAAACAAACAGGATGCATATTGCAAACCCAAATTAAAATAGTGCTTAGGATTAGAAGTTACTGACATGTATACCCAAACTAAGTACTTTATCTGGCCAAAGGACAACACTAACTTTTAAGCAGTAATTGAAACTACTTTTCAAGAATGACAGATTCATGCATCAGAATATACTGGGAATAAATGAGATAGAGCTTTGAGAAAAGAATCTAGGAGACTTGGTGGACACCAAATTGAACATGATTGTTTTGGTTTTAACCCCAGCTGGCAACTAAACACCACATAGCTGCTTACTCACTCTAATGGGATGAAGGTGAAAATCAGAAGGGCAAAATTCAGGGAACTCATGGGATGAGAAAGAGACAGTTTAACAGTTAAACCAAAAGCTCTACAAGGTGAGGAAGAAAGGACAGCTACAATGGGGGCCATATAAGGAAGCTGCCTGAGCAGCAGGAGACCTGGTTAGAAAAGCTAAAGCTCAGTTAGAATTAAATCTAGCCAGGGAGATCAAGGGGAACATTTCTATAGACATATTAATGGTAGAAAGAAGACAAGGAAAGGTGTGGGCCTCCTCAAAAAGGAAACAGGGGAGCTGGTGACAAGTGACATGGAGAAGGCTGAGGTTCTCAATTACTTCTTTAACCTCAGTCTTCACTGACAAGGGCTCCAGCCACACTCCTGGAATAACAGAAGATAATGGCAGGGACTGGAAGAAGGAACTGCCCATTATGAGTGAAGATCAGGTTTGTGACCATCTGAAGAACCTGAAAGTGTTCAAGTCCATGGGACCTGATGAGATACACCCATGGGTGCTGAGGGAACTGGTGGATGATGTTGCTAAACCACTCTCTATTATATTCCAAAAGTCATGGCTGTCTGGGGAGGTTCCCACTGACTGGAAAAGGGGAAACATAACTCCCATTTTCAAAAAGGAAAGAGGGATGACTCAGGGAACTATAGACCAGTGAGTCTCAACTCTGTGCCCAGTAAGATCATGGAGTAGATTCTCCTGGAGGCAATGCTGAGGCAGAAGAATAAGGAAGAGGTGATTGAGTACAAGCAGCACGCCTTCAGCTGCAAATCCTGCCTGACAAATCTGGTGGCTTACTATGACAAGGTCACAACATTAATAGATGAAGGCTGAGCAACTGACGACATTTACCTGCACCTGAGCAAAGCCTTCGACACTCTCCTGCACAACATCCTGATCTTCAAGTTGGTAAAGCCTGGGTTTGATGGATGGACCATTCAGTAGATAACTGGCTTGATGGCTGCACCCGAAGAGTGGCTGCCAATAAGTTCATGTCCAAGGGGAGGCCAGTGACAAGTGGAGTCCCTTAGGGATCAGTACTGGGACCAGTCTTGTTCAATATCTTTCTTAGAGACATGGACAGTTGCATTGAGTGCACCCTCAGCAGATTTGCTGACAACATCAAGCTGTGTGGTGCAGCAGACATGTTGAAGGGAAGGGATGCCATCCAGAATGACCTTGACAGGCTGCAGAGGAGGGCCCAAGTCAACCTCATGAGGTTCAACAAGATCAAATGCAAGGTCCTGCATCTGGGTCGAGGCAATCCCAAGCATCAATAAAGGCTGGGCAGTAACTGGCTTGAGAGCAGCCCTGAAGAAAAGGCTTTGAGGGTGCTGCTGGATGAGAAGCTCAGCATGAGACACCAATAGGCACTTGCAGCCCAGAAAGCCAATCACATCCTGGGCTACATCAAGAGAAGCATAGGCAGCAGGTTGGGGGAGGTGATTCTCCCCCTCTGCTCCACTCTGGTGAGATCCCACCTGAAGTACTGAGTCCAGTTCTGGAGCCCCTATTGCTGGAATGTGTCCAGAGAAGGGCCATGAGAATGATCAGAGGGCTGGAGCTCCTCTCCTATGAGCACAGACTGAGAGCGTTTGGGCTATTCAGTATTGGAGAAGAGAAGGCTCCAAGGAGACCTCATTGTGGCCTTCCAGTATCTTAAAGGAGCCTACAAGAAAGCTGGGGAGAGACTTTTTAGGGTGTCGTGCAATGATAGGACTAGGGGGAATGGAACCAAAATGGAAATTAGTAGATTCAGATTGGATGTTAGGAAAAAGTTCTTCACCATGAGGGTGCTGAGATGCTGGAACAGGTTGCGTGAGATGTCCCTGCCCACGGCAGGTGGGGTTGGAACTAGATGATCCTTGAGGTCACTTCCAACCCTAACAATTCTATGGTTCTATGAAAAGCTATGTCCTCAAGCCAGGTAAAATAAGGAATTTATTCACTACTTCCCGTCAGTAGTCAGGTGTTCAGCCGTGTCCAGGACAACAGGTCTCTATCATGTGTAGTGGTTACCTGGGAAGACAATCATCACCACTCTGAATGTTCCTCCTTTCTTCCCCTAGCTTTATATGCTGAGCATGACATCATACTGTATGTAATATCCCCTTGGTCATTTGGGCTCAGCTGCCCTGGCTGTGTTCTCTCCCAGCTTCCTATACACCTCCAGCCTCCTCACTGCTGGGGCAGCCTGAGAATAAGAAAAGGCCTTGACCCTGTGTAAGCACTGCTCAAGAATAATGAAAACATTCCTGTCTTATCAACACTGTTTCGGTCACATATCCCTAGCATAGCCCCATACAGGCTGCTATGAAGAAAATTAACTGTCATCACCAAAAGCAGTAATATAAGCCAGAAATATATCCTTGTGGCAAATAGGCCTAAGAATATATCCCATTAAAATTCTGCTTCAATCCCCAAATAAGAACTTCAGAACTTTGCACATAAAGTTTGTAATGACCGCTAATGATAAGATAGTGCCCACTTTTTTTTTAAGAATGCAACAGATCATTAATTAAATCACTTGGCCAAAGCAGGAAATGTTAGAGTAATACCTTCCTCAGCCTGCAGAGATTTGTACCCAAAAGACAGTCTTGATTATTAGATCATTGGATATGAGGGAAATGGAAAGGAAGGAGAGACAAAGAGTTGTCCTCCTTCCTTGATAAATCTAGACTTCAATGCAACATGATTGCTATTGGTTGAGGTAGGAATTACTTATACAAGTCGCACATTACTTATCATATAAGGCTCTGTCCTGGTTTGGGGCCAGACAGATCCTCTCTTGCCCCGAAAGGGACAAAAGAATGACACTCACACAAACAGATTGGAGAGTGATGGAAAGTTTAAATGGAAAAGCAATTGGTGAAGCTACAAAAGGCTACAAAGCATAGTGGCAAAGAATATCCCAAAAGCATACAGAGCCCCTAACATAATTCCCAAAAACTTCCCAATCCTTCCCTCCTCCTACCTGAGGGTAAACCCAAAACCCCCAGGGCTCTTTCTCCCCCCACCTCCCACTGCTAGGCAAGTCCCAAGCTGGCCAGGTCTGAGACTGCCCCCCCTCCATTCTCCTCCTGGCCTAGACAGGCCTAAGAGGCCTTGAGGATACTCCCCTGGCATTACCCAATAAGAGAGAGCATCTCCCATGGGAGCGGAGAGGGAAGAAAGAGGAAGAGAAGGACTTTGCAGATGGATTTATAGGGGGCAGGGTTTATGGGTAGAAATACGCTGTTTCCTGTGTCCACCCCAGTGGGTGGGCACCCAGGACACTAGAGGTGTAATTTATGTGGCACTAACAGGGGGCACCCAGCCTGAACTGCCACAGGCTCAATTTAACTTCTTTAACTTATGCAGCAGCACTGGAAACTTCAAACTTGGGTACCTCTGTAGCAGAATTTAGACCAGTGATGAAGTACTAATTAGGGGCAGTGAAGATGGATCTAAAAGTAGGGGGGGAAAAAGGTAGAAAATGAAGAAGGTGTGAAGTCAAGTAAAGAGCAAAAGAAGGCATGAT
The DNA here is from genome assembly GCA_013399975.1 of Indicator maculatus. Classification (NCBI taxonomy): domain Eukaryota; kingdom Metazoa; phylum Chordata; class Aves; order Piciformes; family Indicatoridae; genus Indicator; species Indicator maculatus. The sequence goes on from VXBD01006592.1 coordinate 320,684, forward strand.
CTTCCAATGCGAGCAATAAGAATCCTCATGGACAGCAATGAAACTGACCTGCAAGCACAAGCCCAGTGAGATTTTGCGGGAGACCTCTTCAATAACCTGCTTGATTCTCCATCAGATTAATACCTAAAAGACATTGTCTTAGAGGGTATAGTAAAGAGGAATATGTTTTCATCCTGGTACTAAGTGATTTGGGGAAAACATATTATAGAACCATAGGCTTATAGTAGCTTCCATTCTGTTTTTAATCACTCCATTTCTTATTTATTGTTGCATTTCTTATTTATTGTTGCATATCTCTCTAAGAGACAAATTTATTCCTTTGATAAATGACATAACAGTTTGGTGATTAGGGTGTTTCTGTGGAATGTGGAATAAAACAGTTCAAACATCTTCAGGTGGGAAGAATTCCTAACAAGGTGAATTTTAGTAAGATTATAGACACCCTAAGGGTAGTTTTATTTAGAAAAAAAGAGCAGTCATGGTCTTTTGTTTCTCATTTCAGAAAGTCCAATAGCAGAATTCAGAGTAGATTATCTCTCCAAAGGGTATTGAGCATTCCTTCACTGACACAAAATTCTTATTTGTCCACAGAGTGCACTTTGTGCCAAAGCTGTTTGTATTAGATTCAACAGTTTTGTGATACTCAAAGTTGGATTCACTTTGGACTCAACACCACCTGCTGCATTCTATTTCCCTTCAAAGCCTTTGGGACCTCTCAGTTTCTATGGTGAATCTGGGCATGAAAGAACAAAAACTATGTATTAGAGAGCCAAAATCAAATTATGATATATAAGTCTTCATTTCTCAGCACTAACTTCATTTCTAAGCAATGGAGTACTGGGAAAATTGAGGTGACTCATTCCATTTAAATGACAAAGTTAAGCAGGCAGAAAGCCAAGCTGAATCCTATATCATTTTAGACAAACTCAAGAACTGACATGTGAGGAGCTCTTTGCCCTGGCAGCAGACAAGACTGCATATATGTTGTTGCATATGAGGTACTGAGTGTAACATTATCTTTTACATTATCACCAGTGATCTGTCTGAGTCCTGTTTTCCAATTGCATAAAATGATTCCAGACTCCTTTTTCTATAACATACTTTGTCGTTAATTCATTTGATTAATTTCTGCTTTCACACAATTTGAATGCGATCTCTGTAATTTATAGTGTCCTTCTCCAAGTGCTATATTAATGGATTATTTCTTTAAGGATGTTAAGATGTCATTCTTCAATATTTTAGGCCACACATCCAGAACTTCATCCTATCCTATTCATTTTGCCTCATGATATTTGTTGTAGGTGAATTGAATACGTGTGTATGTGTATATGTATAATATATGTCAGTTTGTGAATTAAATATTGGTGTGTTTGGGTTATTTAGAAGCTTAAAAGTCAGTTTCAAAATTTACAGTTTTGCTCTATCAACATTAATTAACAACATGGTTCGTGCATGTTAATTATTGTTACATATTCAGAGTGGCCAGTCCTTAATAGTCATATGCTATATTAGCTGTGAGCATACTGAAGTGCTGTCCAGTTGGTATTTATAACTAATCAGTGATAGTGTTGATTGCTGAGGTAATCAGACTTGGGAGCTCGTCAGCAAGGAGAGCTCAGACCAAAATGGGCTTATGCATTCTATCTTGTACCCTCCACCCATCCCACTTCCTCCACCCTCCTTAGTCTGTGTCACCAATACAGAAGGGAGGAGTTGAATGTGAGGGAGGAGGCAGGTAGGCTTTCTACCCAATACTTCCATTGTTGTGTTGTTTTCTTGGAGGTATCTGTGGTTTATTTTTTTTTATTTTTATTTTATTTTGGGGGTTTTTTTGGTCTTGTTTTCTCCTTGCTTAGCTGCTGCTTCTTTCCTTAAAGCAAACATCATTATTTTCCAGCTTTCACATTTGTGTTTCCACAATAAGTTGATAATGAGGGGCCAGAATGGAGGCTTAGCACAGTTAGTTTAACTCAGACCTAGTATAGTCCCAGAGGCAGCCTTCTTTTCAGTGAAACTTCCTGGGTTCAGAATTTCTTACGTAGTTACAGCTTATTAGTGTGCTTATTTCAGATCATAACAATCAAATATTGAAATATGCTTGGTATACTACCCTCTTTATGAATGGAACAGACTTCTGCTTTAGCTGTACAATAATGTTACAGATAAAATATTTCTCTTGTTCAAACAGTTCAAAAGAACTTAGTTCTATTTCAAGGTGGATTTCAAATTCATCAATTTTGCCAGGCTTTTAAAATCAGAATCCAATGAAAAGCATTTCATGGGTTGCAATCTGTGTAAATTATGCGTTCAATAAATATGGTGGAGGGAAACATTTCAATACATCAGTACTACTCCTGTAAGCAATTTTAAAGTAGCTGACCTGCGGTTGATGCTTATTAAAATATTGCATAAATAGGTCTTCCACATTGTCATAGTTATGGATATTATGACATTATGAAACATTAATAATAATTTTAATTATTATTTATTAATATAAAATTATTAACCTTTTTAACAGTATCTTTGCAGATTCTAGTGTACAGCCATGGATATATCCCATAAACTGGTACAGTTTAACAATTTTGAACCAAATTAGAAAAATGCAAAGCAGTTATTGAATAAGAAACAAGGGTGCAATTCTGCCACTTGTCTGACTTGACAAGACACTTGGGACCTGAATTCAGCAGTGAAGCTAGATGTCAGAAAGGAACCTTTCTTGCTCACAAATTATGGCTCTGGGCATACCAGGAACAGCTGCATTATAAACCACAGATTGCAATATCACACAGACTAAAGTGCAGGGATTTTAAACAGAACCAAAACTGGTGTTAAACGTGAACACTGGAAAAGATACAGTTTCACTTGCGGTGTGGAGCAGTGCAGCTTTCCCCTATCTCAATTCAGAAATAAGCAAGTGTCTGGGACACAGCAGGGCACAGATTGTGCTCTGAATTGCCTTGGCATTTTGACTTACAGGGCTGTAGAGCAGCACCTGGCTCCCTCTCCTGCTCCCTAGCAGCCGGCACACTGAAGCAGCAGGGCACAGTTCTTGCTCTGTCAGTAGCTCACAGAGGGTTTCTTTGGCTCGCGGTTCTAAGTTTCTTGCTCACAGCAGACATTTAGAACTGCTGAAGGGGATTTGGGCAAATTCTCTGCAGCTGGCAAGGTGTTGCCAACAAGGCTTTCTCCCTTCAGGGTGCGGTGGCAACTTCTTCCTGCCAGTGGGACTGCAGATACGATGCTAAGCTGTAGTACAGTGCAGCTTATGTGAAGGACTCTTTGATGGTTTCCGGCTAAACTGAGGCATGATGGCTGTTCTTGGATAGCATGCTTCTCTCCAGACTGAAGACAGAGGCAAAACACATGCACGAGTGCAGAGCACATGCAAGGAGGAAGAGGAATAGAGCAAGAGCTTCATAGCAAAAGATCAAGAGCAAAAGATTGAGTTGTTTACAATTTGGGTAATATTTATAATTTGCTCGAGGCTTGGATTAGCCAATAGTCAAACTTTTTTTTTCATGCCTGGGATTACTATAATTCAGAAATAAAATATATTGTGAATTTCTTTTATGATTCATTTGCTCAGGAAATTACTTTAAGGAAAAGTTTATAGGAAAGGGAACTCCTATTGTCTTCTGTCTACTTATTGCTAAAAAAAGCCCTTCTTGTCAATAAAATTACACTGCTAAATGAGCACTGCTACAACACATTAAGTAAAAATACTATCCTCAGAAGGATATCTTTTGTTTTGCTTACTTTGCATGGGTTTTTACATGGAGCATAATTACTCTGCCATTGAAATAAATTTTTTACCATGGCCTTAAAGAGAACAACAACAAATTACAGGGTACTATTTTAAAGGGAAATTTGATTAAATCTGGTTTTGTTTTCTGAGTCCAAGCTTATTGATTATCTCTGGAAGATTGTCACATTATTTAGTAAGAAGGCTTAAATACTACACACTGAACATTACAGATACATGAAAACTGAGGTTGATAGTAAAGAAAGTCAAGCTAGAACACAGTCATATGAAAATATTAGACCAGAACTATGAAATCATTAAAGATTTATCTTTAAAGGCAAGTGCAACAGACTAATTATGTTATGAGAATGGAGTGGAAATTGCTGGGAAACTAGTGCAGCTCAAAATGAAAGAATATGAGAAGTCATTAGAAAATCTTTTTTCTAATTTCAGTAATGTATCCACAATCTTATAAATTAATAAAGTTGGTGTAGGTTTTCTCTGTGTAGGTAGATCTCACAACTTTCCCTCTTCTGTATGTAAAACCTTTTGCTCTCTTTTGTGAGAGCCATGTTTCAATGTATCTTTGATTTAGATAGATGGAAAGAGAGCAATTTCATTAGCATTAAACATTTATCATTGTGGTGATATGAACAGCCATAAAGGTGACCTGGATAGAAAGGACAAAATACTGAACAGGAAAAAATGTCTGCCAGTCTGGGAAATAGGTCTGGGAACCAGAAGCATCCATGGAAAAGTGCAGCTGACATCCTTGAAGTACAGCTGGGTACCTAGAAACGAGAGACATCCTGAGATACTACCAATAAATGCTAAAATAAGGACCTGTAAAGGCAATTTATCCTCTGAAAAGGTGGACTGTAGTCTTGAAAAAAGAGGAAAACAGTCTAGAAAAATAGGCAGGATACTATCTCACCGTTGATCTTCATGGACTGTAAGGACTCAGTCATCCATTTCATCAAGATCTGAATGTAAATATCTGCTGTGATAATGTGCTTTCCCACATCCTTCCTCAGTGACCTGCATTTTTACACAGTTATCTCTATCATATCCTATTCCTCTCAAAAAAACCCCAAACCAAACCAAAACCAAAAACAAAATGTCCAAAACCCAAAGGAACCACCCTAACAGAATTTTCCACATTTAAATATTTTATCACAGATTCACTAATGAGCTCAGCCTTGGCAGGATACAGATCCAACTTGGATCCAGGGGAGCTCTTAGGGAAACAATGACAGCAGACCGCTCCCCCACTACAGCACTTCACCAGACAAACCCACAACACTTCCCCTGTCCAGTTGAGGAGAGGGAGTGATAGAGCTGGTTGGTGAACACCTGGTGTCCAGACAAGATCATATCACCAAAACAGACTGAATCTGCTTCACAAACACTCCATGACACCTAAGACTTTGCTGGGCACGCTTAGCTAAATTGAACCTTCCTGATGTGGATCATCTTTGAAGTGAGACTTTGACTTTTACTTTATTGGTTGATTCCATTTTTTTGTTTCACTTGTGGTGTAGTTGGTTCCCCTTGTGTTACTGATTTGTCCTTCCCTTTGGGATGGTTTGGATCCTTCTGAGATCTGTCTCATTTGTTTTATACCTGTATACTATATACCCATACTGGAAACATAAACGTGTCTGCTCTTATATTGTTGTTAAATTTGTATTAACTTGCAGTACATTATAGCTACTTTGCTGTCACTGCTTTCGATTTTGATTGTTATATCAATTGTTGCTGTACTATTGATTGATACTATATTACTGAATAGCAACAATAACTTTTACTAGCTTGATATACATATATTCACTTTATTAATCATTTGCTAACGGTGATTTTTGTTGTAGCTTCTTGCTGTCATGGCAATTTTTCTGGTATGTGTGGTAATTTGTAATGAAGTAGAGAAAATGAGAGGAGAAAGCATCCATGTCTTTTTGTATCATGAAAGTCTTCATACCTAAGGTCATGATCTCTATACACTTGTAAAGAGTACAGCACACACATATAGCAGGTTTTTATAATGGTGAAACTTAATCCATACTCTGAGACTTATCCAGGTAACCTTTGTGTGAAAATAGTGCTACTGGCACTCATATTGATTTTGTCCTAGGCAGCTCAATACAGCTACCATCTTGTGTTGGTTCAAAGTAAGCCAAGCACTGGATGCGTGTGTCGTTATCTGAAGATATTACTTGTCCTCACTCTCCCTGATGGACATCAGTGATTGTGTTCAGCTCAGCCTCTGGCCCTGCTTCTAGATGGATTTGGCCTGGTTCTGTCATCATCTTATGTCCTGGATGGGCTCATTAGACCTGCACTGCAGCTCATCTCCAGCCATTCCTGATGGGTCAAGATACAGCCCCAGATTGAAACTCAAAACCTCTTGGTAACTGTTTGTGAGTCCTGTTACTGTTCACCAGCTCCACTTTCTGTGCTGTCAAAGAGAATGCAGCTGACCTTAACCCCAGGGAAGGTGCTAGCCCACTCTGTGCACTGTCAACGTATTGAGAATATCGTACTTTAGAAGAGTGTCATCCACCTGAAAAGAACACTGTTGGCTATTTCAGAAGCCATGGCAGAAGAATGGCTAGGTTGTCAGAGAAAATAAGAACAATAACTCAGGTGCATGTTTTGATGTCCTTGAGGATCTTGGATAGTTTTCTTTCTTTCTCATAATTGTCCTTTATTTCATATACTTATTAAGCCTGAAACTGTTTATGAAGAGGATGACCATCTCTGCACAGTTCTTAATCAATATTACCTTTTCCATAGTTACAGATTACACTATTTCAGTAGCAGTAGCAATGAACAGTAAGTTATTGTAATAGTAAAATATTAACCTAGCAGTAAACAGTAATATTAATATCATAATGTCAATGGTGTTTATAGAAACACCATTACGGAGGCTGGAAGGGACCTTTACAGGTCATGTCTTCCAATCTGTCCCTAAAAGCAGATCAGCACTAGATTGGGTCTGGCCTTGTTTAGCTAAGCTCTGAACAAGCTCAAGAACAGAATTTATACAGTCCTTCCCGGCAATAACAAATAATTTTTAGGTAACTATTTTGACGTACTGTGAAATACAATAATTTCCTTCTGAGAAAAACAAACAAACAAAAAGCAAACAGAATTGATCATTTTTATGTTAAGAACTAAAGAGTTAAACTAAACAAGCCAGAGTTACTAACTTAAAAGAACTCTTGAAGGAGTATTGTGAAGTTACATTTATCGTATTTCATGCATTATTCCAACATATTTGATTAATACATAATTTGAACTATCTTGGCAATCATCTTCACTGAAGCTGCACAAAAGGAAAGAAGGTAGGATAATGATGGAATTTCTCATTGATTCAAAGAAGGATATTACCCTGTAATCTCAGTTCATTAATTGTGCTGATAGTAATGTGCAAAGCACAAAATTATCTCTGTCATTTTCCTACACCTATAACTTTCCTATTCTACAAGGTCAAGAAAAGTAAATGTCTATCCTGTAATTACTGTTCCAATCTAACACAAGTAAATGCATAAGAATCTGCCCCAAAAGAGAACAAATTGTTTTGGCATATTGCAGTAGGATATATTATTGAAAAGCTTGCATGGATTTTAGCAAATGTCTTCACTTCTTTCTTTTTCCTTCTTAATTTTTGGCTTTTGTAGACAATATCTTGTCTATTTAGACTGAAGCTTAACATTCAGAAGAAGCTTATCATTCACATATGTCCAACAATTCTATGAGACCTTCATGAATCATGTAATATTTGAGATTTCTGCTAATCACCATATTATTTTAAGCAGGGAAAATCTGCAGTGATTTATTGCACATACAGCTGTACTAGGAAACCCATTGAAAAAAACCCCAATATCAAACCTTCAGTTTTCCACCAGAAAAAACCTGGTACTCCCACATCCATGGAGTTGTTGACAGAGCATCCTGCAAAATGCATTTAATTGAAAGTTTCAGAAAAGAAGGCAATACGAGAAAAAATATTCCTCACAAGTTTTTGAGGTTAGTAAACTTCATTTCTTGTATGCATGGAAACACACAATCATTGAAAGTGTTACGATCTGCTCCATTGATTTACCTGGTTTTCTTGTAGGACAAATCGGTAGATAACAGCAGATAACATGCCAGGCAGTATAAAATTTAGTATAGGTATGTATAATTAACACATGGTGACATGTTTTTGTATAAGAGAGCATGACTTTATTGCACCAGAACCACATTCAGCATGGTGGTCTGTAATGAAATCCTGACAGCTTTGAACTAATAAATAATGTGGTCATCGGTAAAGAAAGCAGAAATAAATTTAAGGTAAAGTGTATAAGGGGACAGTTAGCAATGAAATTAGTGTATTATAATAAATGAAGACTCTGAAATCCAAAAGGGTAAATTCTATGTTGGTGTAGTATGTCTTTCACTAATTCTTAATTTCATCATTTAAAGCATCTACTACAGTAATGGTAGATCTCTGAACTTGATTAAAAACTACTTGAAACCTCATTAACTTGTGGTACAAATAAAATCAGTTAAGGTGAGAGTCTGTATAATCTGTCACATTGAAGTTAGATAAACAAGAAAATATTTCTGAGGTGATCTAATGAAAAATTTTGTTTTAAGTATAACTCTACAGTTTGAATCATGACAGTCTGTCTGTATTCTGTGGGAAAGCAAAACCTTCCAAATAAGAATTAAATCTCCATCCCAAACATTAGCCGTCCTGACATTAATGTAACACCACCTAAGTCAACTTCTGCCCTCATCTCTATAGAACATCTTCTGTGCGTTTATAGTACCTGCATGCTAGTTTGAACATTTTTAAGGGTCAAATAATGTTATTTTAATAAAACTATATGCTTCAACTGCTTACAAATAGGAATCCAGAGAACTGTGTTTTCATGTGTCGTAACAATCTTTTTGTTTCAGTTAACTATACATTTCCTTACTCAGTCCATACATGCCACAGACTGTTAAATAACCTTGAGGACTCAAAAATTAGCATACAGTTCCTGTGGTCCTTACAGTCTTGATTTCTCCCTTCAGTAGGAAGTTGATGCCCTGCTCCTTCATGAATCCCAGATGTTCTCTGTGTAGGAGAGGACTGAGTTGATTTATACCAAATATTTTGGGTGAGGATGTCCTACCAAATGTTTTTTGAACAAATAAATTCCTCAATTTCAATTGCTTCAAATATGTACCATGGGAACTTCAGAATTTATTTTTATTTTATACAAAGAAAAACAACTTTCTATGTTTAAAAAGGAGAAGAAATTTCCTGTGCAGTTAGAGAGTTAAAATGGAACATATACACTGAATCTGGTTTCAGCCATGTAAGGTATTGAGATTAAAAATCCTTCAGGTGTGAAACCCTTTTTAATTTTTTTTTTTTTTGAGTGGGACAATAAAAAATTGTATATTATTTGTTTATTTTCCTATATTCTCACTAACACAGATGATAAATGTGAGTGCTGTACACCTCTCGAACAATGTGTACCTTGAGATATAGCTGAGTTCCCCAAACATTGTTATATGTTTCATTTGGGATGCTCTAAGGTATGAGAGAGAGCAGCACAGGCTAGCAGATATGATGAAGGACCCACAAAGACCTGTGTTAATCTAGAGGAACAAAATGTGGCTAAGTAGCAGTCCTTACAGCATATCGAAGCACACCAGATTTTACTAGTCATCTGAGTTTCACACTTAGTTTGGAAGAAGATTAATCTCCCTAAGAAAATAAACTAATTTGTATTTTTATTCAGTCATCAAATTGGTGACACAATCTCTTCAAAGGCTGTGAGATAGGAGAATGTAAATCAGTAGCTACGATATGTTTAAACAGGCTATACCAGGGAGGATGAACAGTTTACAGCCTGCAGTTAAAGTAGTATTCATAATAAAGAAACATAAATCTCTTTTATTGCTAAAAATATGCTGGCCAAATATTGAAATCATTACACACTGAGCTATAATCTTAACAACATTACAGGGACGACAGAAGTTTCTTGCTGAAAATCTAATATATAAATAAATCTGACATGAAAAACACGACAAATTAGATTATGCTTTTTTTTATTTTAAATGTCTGACAAAAGAACAAGGTCGAAAGATATCTACACCTCAGTCCTTGCCAAAAACTTAATAAAAGTAAATAAGGTTCATTATATTTAGCAAGTGTCTGCCACCCATTTCATATCTGGAAGACTTAGAAATCAAGTCTGTGAAAACAAAATGAGAGTTATAAATTTCAAGGTGAACATTGGACTGACAAATTGGTAACAGAACTGCACAAGCCATTTCTCTCTACAATTTTTGCAGCAAGAATGTTTTTTTATCTGTGATATCTTTACTACTTCAGTAATTGAAGTACTTCTGGGTACCCAGTAATAAATGATAATTATTATGGCAAGTTTTTTTTTTTCTGAAGGAAGGGATTTTTTGGGGGGATGAAAGTTGAGCAGTCTGTTAAAAGTGCTGTGCTGACTATAGAACAAATGCAGATGTTTGCACGTGAAGAGAAAGGGTGTTGTTGGCTTGGGAAAATGGAAATTTAAATAAGGTGTTAAATAGTGCAATGAAAATGGTTGGTAAATGACAGAATGCTTCAATATAAATTCAGAAATTAGCATTGTCTTTGCAGGAAAGTCAGAGTTTTTATACAGAGAAGTTACCAAAATTATGTTTATAGTTAAAAGCACATGAATTGAAACAAATGGAGTTGTTTTGCTAGTGTGATTTTCTGCACCACCCCATGGTCCTGTAACCTCCTTCATTTTAAATAATTGATCGAACTGGGACTAGGGGGTGCCTAGGCAATTGGAAAGAATTATCTTTGTCTGAACAGTAATTATTTTAATTACTCCAAACAAAATTACTAGTGGGGGGTTTGGATAGCATGTCATGTGAGGAGTGACTCAGGGAACGGGTTGTTTTGTCTGGAGAAAAGAAGGCTTAGAGATCTTATAGATCTCTACAACTACCTGAAAGGAGGTTGTAGTGAGGCTGGTGTTGGTCTCTTGTCCCAAGGATCTAGGGATAGGAAGAGAGGAAATGGGCTTAAGTAGTGCCAGGGGAAGTTTAGACTGGATATTAGGAAAACTTTCTTTACTGAAAGAGTGGTGAGGTGTTGGAACAGGCTGCCCAGGGAGGTGCTATCCCTGGCGATGGTCAAGAAGCATGTATACCTGGTGGTCAGGATATAGCTTAGGGGGCATGGTAGCTGGATTATGGTTGGACTCAATCATCTTAAAAGTCTTTTCCTACTTTAATGGTTCTGTGATTAACTTCCCAGCCCTATGGAGACATAATCACCTTTTATAGTATAGAATGTCAGGGAGGTTTGAAGATTGCAGTAACATCATTTCAATACATCCATTTTTTTGTTGTTGTTTATTGACAGCTCAATAGGTTTGTGCCCCTCATAAATTTTCCCTTTCCTTATAGGCAGAATTTAGGCACACTTAAAACATTTTACAAATTGTACCTCTGTTTTTTCCAACTTTAGTAGAAGTTCTGGCCTCAGTTAACTGTTTTTCTATCTCTTTCAAGTTATGTTAATTTTTAAAAGCACAATCCTCTTGGAAGCTGGGGTTTGGTTAGATATAGTGCTGTTATAAACATTTGGTAATTTACTTGTTATCTTGCTGATTGTGCAGTTTGTCACAGATAAATCTTTTGACACAGCTATATGTGAATATGATTCCTGATTTCTCCTAAAAGCAACATTTGAGAAAAAGAAAAAAAAAAAACCAACACAAACAAAAACAAATGACAAAATACAGGAACAGGCCATCCCCATGTGTTGAAAGATGAGTCAGGGGGGAAGAAGGCCAGCCTGGTTGCTGCTTATGGACAGTCTATGATTGTTGGAAGGAGGGGCAGGCCACTTGGGAGGATTACAATAGTCGTGAGACTATTCAGGGAAAAAATCAGCAAGGCCAAAGTCCAACTGCAAATCAATTTGGCTTCATCTGTTAAAGAGAACAGGAGGTGCTTCTACAGCATGAGTAGGAAAGTGATCTTGTCCCTGCTCAGTTTTGGGCCACTCAGTACAAGACAGACACTCAGTTGCTGCTGGAGTGTGTCTAGAGAAGAGAAATGAAACTGGTGAAAGTTCTGGAAAACAAGTCTTGTGAGGAGCAGCTGAGGAAAATGGGTATTGTTCAGTCTGGAGAAGACTGAGGGAAGACCTCATTACTTTCTATAACTACCTGAGAGGAAGTTGTAGTGAAGTGGCGATCAGTGTCTTCTCTCTAGTATCAAGTGATAGGACAAGAGGAAAAGGACTGAAATAGGGCCAGGGGAAGTTTAGGTTATATATTAGGAAAAAATTCTTTAAGGTGGAGTGGTCAGGTATTGGAATATTGGAATACCTGGGGAGGTGGTGAAGTCACCATCTCTGAATGTGTTCAAGAAATGTCTGGACATGGAGTTTCAGGACATGTCTCAATGGCCATGGTGGTCTTAGGTTGATGATCAGTTTCAATAATTTTAGGGGTACTTTCCAACTCAAATAATTCTGTAATTCTACCAAAAAAAAAAAAAAGGGAACTATTATCCATATAGCACATTTTAGCCATAACTTTTCTAGTGTAGAAACTTGAGAAAATTATTTAGCAAAAAATAGTGAATGATGCAATTGAGTATTTGCTTCTAACTGGAAAATTGACTAAAAGTACTCTTCAGTATAATTACAAAACAAAATGAGAAATATCATAGGATGGGAGGTTAATACCTGAGGGTTATTTTGTACTTGTGTTACTTGTTTATACATGCTACCTTTCAGTCTCATTTTATAGTTATCATAGAACAAAAAAAGCTTAGACAGAAACTGATAAACTCCAAGAAAATGAAGGAAACACAATGTCTGCTCTCCACCAGCTGTGCCAGTGGCTGTGGGAGACAAATTAGAGGTTACACTGAAAATTTATCTGTTGCTGTTTTGCAGTACAAAACCAAGTTAGCCAAGCTATATCAAGTACTCTAGATACTGACTAATCCAGTTTCCTTGTTCAGAATTGGGCCAACTAGGACAGGTTGTTAAGAACTGAGTCCAATCAGGTTTTGAATATCTGCAAGGGCAGAGACTCTTACCACCTCTCTAGGAAATCTGTTACAGTATTAGACTATTCTTACTATAAAAGAATTCTTATGTTCAGGTGTTTTTTCCAGTATCACCGTTTGCACCCTTTGTCCTGGACACCATTGAGAAGAGTCAAGGTCCCCCCCACCACCCTCCTCCCAAAGCTTTATCATCTCCAGGTTGAACAGTTACAGCTCTCTCAGTTTCTTGTGTGCAACATAACCCAGTCCCTTTATTGCCTTAATTTTCCTTTACTGGACTTATCCCATTATGTCCATGTTTCTTTTGTGCTGGGGAGCCAAGAACTGTATACATCTCTCCAAACGTAATCTCACTAGTGCTGCCTAGAGAAAAAATGTCTCCCTCAGTATGCTAGCCTTTCTAATGATGGTCTGGTTACCTCTGGTTTTTTTATTGCAAGAACACATTGCTGCTTCATTTCCATGATTCCCAGATACTTTAGCTCTCAATGCAAATGTAAACTTGAAATTCCTCCTATTTATTCCACATACTTCATATTGTAGTGTTCAAGAGGTTCAGAGAGACATTCGGTCAAGCTGATTTCACAGAATAAACGGAATAACTTTCCCCATAATGCTGTCATTTCAGCTCTTCCTTATTGGTGTGCCTATCCTTGAGGAGAAGCCCTGTTCTGTTGATTAAAATGTCTTCAGGCTCACTCTGCAACCTTTGCTTTCTCAGGTGGTCCCCTACTTTCTCACTTGATAGTAGGTCATGTCCACTCCAACCATCCTTAGTTTAAAGCTGTTCTCAACAGGTTAGCCACCCTGTCAGCAAAAGTGGGTTTTGTTTTTCTTTTTCTGTTGTTTCTTTTTATTTTTCCCCTCACTTGGTAAATTGAATCCTACCATTTCTTAGCTATCTTTCCTTGATCATTAAGAAAAATGCCTTGATCATAAAATCTGTCTTTGTTATCTGCACAGATATCTACACAGATATCTGCCCAGCAGTTCAGGTTCAACCTTCTTGGGTACACGCCTGTACACAGTTTCCAGTCCCTCATCTTCTACTAGAACATTGAAACCCTTTAGAGTTTCACCTGCATGGTTGTACAGATTCTTCTACAAAAGCTATTCTAGATAGAGCAGGAGCTTTCTTCCCTGTGCTGTTAAGTCACAAGCTTCCAACCTTTGCCTGTGTAGGTGTCTCCATTTCCTGCCCCACTCTGCTCTGGTGAGGTGACATCTGGAGTATTGTGTCCAATGCGAACTGGGTTCTCCAAGTAAGAGGGACAGGGAACTTCTGGAAAGAGTACAACAGAGAGCTACATAGATGATTAGGGGACTGGAACACCTGACTTGTGAGGACAGGCTGAGGAAATTTGGGCTCGTTAGCCCAAAAAGAAAAGATGGAGAGGGGACCTTATCAGTTGTCATGTTAGGGCCATGACATGGCCCAATACAAACCCAGACAGGCCTTAAGATGTCTAGACAAGGTCCCTTTCTCCCCCCTCCTTCCTGCAGAAAAACAGAGCAATGCAGGAAAAAGAACAAAGGGGACAGGACTCCTGCCTGTCTGGTAAACAAGTTGTTTACCTGGGATAAGAGCACACACTGTGACCACTGCTCCCCTAGAAACAAGGCCTTTGTTTCTGACTTTTATGGTTATAGCCTGGCAGAACACCTTTCCATTGGGCAGCTACACGTTAGCTTCAGTGCCCCATTGGACCAGTCGATCACTGGCCAGGTGTATATATATAGGTTGACTTGGTAGTTGCCTTTGCTTTGCTTCAATCCTTGCTTTAAGCCTTGCTTAAGCCTTACTTAAGCCTTACTTTGCTTTCAAGCCTACTTGGTACCGTCTTATAGAAGCTGCCTCGAGTTGCCCTGCTCTGCCACAAGTGCCTGGTCCAGAGCCTGGGATAAAGCCACGAGCCTATACACAGCAACCCGGAGAAGCCATGAGCCTAGAAGCTGGATTCACCTAGCCTGTTTCTCCTTGCTACTGGAATTGTGTCGTGCCTCAGTTTACCCAGGAACGAAGCAAGCACCTGTCGCGAGAAGCATCATTAACTGCCCGCTGTCCACTGAAGCCAGATCAGCCTGGGACCACATGGCAAACCCTTCTTGCCGGCAATCTGCCGTGCCAGCACCGTATGAGAGCACCCCAAAGCTAGCATAACAACAGCAGCAGCAGCATCCCCCACATGGGTAAAATCAGCTGTGTGTAATTAATTCATTGCCCTTTCAGTGTAAAGGTCCTTACCGAGTCTCCCCCTGTTGCAATTGAGCGCTATCTGCTCTCGGGGACTTTCTCTTTCCAAGTTATTACCTCCTCAATTTGCATGTAATTGTTTGTATTTTGCCCTAAGACTGTATATTCCCATTGTAAATATACATTCCAACCATACAATGATCTTATTTAACGAATTTAGAAATTTTCATATTAATAAAGGGTTACTTATATTTTTATTAATACCCATTTGCCATATCATTTATTATTATAAGGGTAATTACTTAATAATCCCCTTCACACCATCAATGCATATAAATATTTAAAGAACTGAGGTCATGAGGATGGAGCTGGACTCTTTCAATTGGTGCCCTGTGACAGGACAAGGGGCAATGGGTACAAACTAGAACACAGGAGGTTTCAACTGAACCCAAAACAAAACTTCCTTGCTTTGAGGGAGGCAGAGACTTTCAACCTGGACATGTTTCTGTGCAACCTAGACATGTCTGCATTATCAGAAAGGTTGGACTAGATGATCTCCAGACATCCCTCCTAACCTTTACCATTCTGTGATTTCCTAACTCCATCAATATAGAATCTACCTATGCCTTTATCAGTACAGCTGAGCCTTCAGGCTTTTCTAACTGCATTGTCATAAAGATACAGACAACCTCTTTCATAGTATCTCTGAGGTGCAGTCCACNTGAATCCTACCATTTCTTAGCTATCTTTCCTTGATCATTAAGAAAAATGCCTTGATCATAAAATCTGTCTTTGTTATCTGCACAGATATCTACACAGATATCTGCCCAGCAGTTCAGGTTCAACCTTCTTGGGTACACGCCTGTACACAGTTTCCAGTCCCTCATCTTCTACTAGAACATTGAAACCCTTTAGAGTTTCACCTGCATGGTTGTACAGATTCTTCTACAAAAGCTATTCTAGATAGAGCAGGAGCTTTCTTCCCTGTGCTGTTAAGTCACAAGCTTCCAACCTTTGCCTGTGTAGGTGTCTCCATTTCCTGCCCCACTCTGCTCTGGTGAGGTGACATCTGGAGTATTGTGTCCAATGCGAACTGGGTTCTCCAAGTAAGAGGGACAGGGAACTTCTGGAAAGAGTACAACAGAGAGCTACATAGATGATTAGGGGACTGGAACACCTGACTTGTGAGGACAGGCTGAGGAAATTTGGGCTCGTTAGCCCAAAAAGAAAAGATGGAGAGGGGACCTTATCAGTTGTCATGTTAGGGCCATGACATGGCCCAATACAAACCCAGACAGGCCTTAAGATGTCTAGACAAGGTCCCTTTCTCCCCCCTCCTTCCTGCAGAAAAACAGAGCAATGCAGGAAAAAGAACAAAGGGGACAGGACTCCTGCCTGTCTGGTAAACAAGTTGTTTACCTGGGATAAGAGCACACACTGTGACCACTGCTCCCCTAGAAACAAGGCCTTTGTTTCTGACTTTTATGG
>VXBD01006592.1:337198-452870 GCA_013399975.1 Indicator maculatus
CTTTGTTTCTGACTTTTATGGTTATAGCCTGGCAGAACACCTTTCCATTGGGCAGCTACACGTTAGCTTCAGTGCCCCATTGGACCAGTCGATCACTGGCCAGGTGTATATATATAGGTTGACTTGGTAGTTGCCTTTGCTTTGCTTCAATCCTTGCTTTAAGCCTTGCTTAAGCCTTACTTAAGCCTTACTTTGCTTTCAAGCCTACTTGGTACCGTCTTATAGAAGCTGCCTCGAGTTGCCCTGCTCTGCCACAAGTGCCTGGTCCAGAGCCTGGGATAAAGCCACGAGCCTATACACAGCAACCCGGAGAAGCCATGAGCCTAGAAGCTGGATTCACCTAGCCTGTTTCTCCTTGCTACTGGAATTGTGTCGTGCCTCAGGTTACCCAGGAACGAAGCAAGCACNCTTGCTACTGGAATTGTGTCGTGCCTCAGTTTACCCAGGAACGAAGCAAGCACCTGTCGCGAGAAGCATCATTAACTGCCCGCTGTCCACTGAAGCCAGATCAGCCTGGGACCACATGGCAAACCCTTCTTGCCGGCAATCTGCCGTGCCAGCACCGTATGAGAGCACCCCAAAGCTAGCATAACAACAGCAGCAGCAGCATCCCCCACATGGGTAAAATCAGCTGTGTGTAATTAATTCATTGCCCTTTCAGTGTAAAGGTCCTTACCGAGTCTCCCCCTGTTGCAATTGAGCGCTATCTGCTCTCGGGGACTTTCTCTTTCCAAGTTATTACCTCCTCAATTTGCATGTAATTGTTTGTATTTTGCCCTAAGACTGTATATTCCCATTGTAAATATACATTCCAACCATACAATGATCTTATTTAACGAATTTAGAAATTTTCATATTAATAAAGGGTTACTTATATTTTTATTAATACCCATTTGCCATATCATTTATTATTATAAGGGTAATTACTTAATAATCCCCTTCACACCATCAATGCATATAAATATTTAAAGAACTGAGGTCATGAGGATGGAGCTGGACTCTTTCAATTGGTGCCCTGTGACAGGACAAGGGGCAATGGGTACAAACTAGAACACAGGAGGTTTCAACTGAACCCAAAACAAAACTTCCTTGCTTTGAGGGAGGCAGAGACTTTCAACCTGGACATGTTTCTGTGCAACCTAGACATGTCTGCATTATCAGAAAGGTTGGACTAGATGATCTCCAGACATCCCTCCTAACCTTTACCATTCTGTGATTTCCTAACTCCATCAATATAGAATCTACCTATGCCTTTATCAGTACAGCTGAGCCTTCAGGCTTTTCTAACTGCATTGTCATAAAGATACAGACAACCTCTTTCATAGTATCTCTGAGGTGCAGTCCACTGAGCTTCTCCAGCAGCTATTTAGCAACACATGCTTAATCAGCACAAACCTGCAGGCAAGGAACACCATTTCCTCTCCAACAGCAAAAGGTGAAAGTGAAAAATACTGCTTCTGTTGACTGCACTGTTTTAACTATGCTGTAGGCTGGCAGTCACATGGGCCCCTCTGTAGCACCTCCAGAAAGGTTTCTGGGACTCCTTTATTCAGGTGGAACAAAAGCTAAAAGAACCATTTGATCAAGAAAAACTGACAGATTTTAGAAACTGCTAAAGCTTGCTGGAAGCCTCCTGTAGCTATCCTTACCTAGTTGCAGCACTGGACACAGTGATCTTTCTTAAAAATTTTCCAGGAGTGCCCCAACAACCCCAGATGAAGTTCCCAGAAGATCTGGATGCCTAAGCAGTGTCTAGAAATTACTATTCACATCACTGAAGCTGTTGTTTGCTTGTTAGTTGGTGTTAAAATTTCAGAATTGTGCCTACATATAAACCTCAAAATCTGTAAAGATTTTGCACATGGTATTAGTGTTGCCTAATATTGACACAAAATTACATTCACCCTAAATTTTCTAGGCTGTTCATAATCAACAGTGAGAATGAAAACAGACCTTTGTTACATATTTGCTTGAGGTGATGAGATTTGCTCCTAAAAGCACCTATTATTCTACATTGAGTGTAAAGACATTTCAAACTACTTTCAAATGTAGATTTCTGTATTCAAGATAACTAGAGCTCAGTGGAATTCACCTCAACTTTAATGTCTGTAATACTTTGAATTTAAGTAAGCTGTTTTCAGTTAAATGGAATGACTACATGGAGATTGAGTTTGGCTCTGAATGAATCTGAAGCTCTGCAATCTTGATGCTTTTGACTTTGTTTTGGTTTTGCTTTGATGATTTGGGTTTAAGCGTAGACCTAAGGTTTGGTACAAGAATATGGTATTTCCCAATATCCAAGACAGACATGAGACTAGCAGGTAAGACCTCTGATCCACTGCAGAATTTACGTGACACTAGAGTGGGAGCTGGTGGTCAGATATGATGTTAGCAAAACCGTATCCAGAATGGAAAAGAAATATTCATCTATAAAGACAATAAATAACCAAGTAAACTTTTCATCCTGTGAAGAGCTCTCTAAACTCCACTGTATTGCCTAGTTTAGCTATTGTCTATAATGTGAGCTTAATTAATACAACACAATTTTAATTTAGAATACACCTTATGGACATCCTAGTGTAAGTATCAGAATAAAATTATCCAAGAATCCAAATGATGAATGATATGGCTTATTTATGTCAGGGAAAAAAATTCCGTACTGTAATTATATCCAAGTGTCTTGTAGAAACGAATAAACAAGATGGCAGTGTCTAATGCCACAAGTCATTAATCAGAGATAAGAATGCTGGATCTCAAAACATATACTTTAAAAGAAAGTATGATTTATTCCAAGGCAATCTTATTCTGTATTGATAAAGAAATAGAAAGTCAGGCCGTAATTCAGGTGATGCCTAAAACACACCATTATTTGGTAGTGGTATATTTCACTGTCAGGCTCTTCTCTGATGTACTGAAATTGCCAGAAAGAACCTTCCAACAAGTCTTCTCAATAAAACTCCATTATATATATATACAACTCTAACTTCTACAAAATTCTGTAACCTTTACTGTCAGTCAAGATGTCAGGTAAAATAGTCTGCTTTGCTTTGTAGTATTTAATTGACAAACACTCTTGGAGAAAAGATAAAAAATCTGCCCTATGATTTAAATTTTCAGCTCTCAGACATTTGAAAACATCTTTAAAGAATATGGCTGAGAAACTTTTAAGTTCTGAAAAGAGCAAGGTTTGGAAAACATGCTATCTGGTATAGCATGCTTGCTACGAGTACTCAGCAAAATGACTTCTGGTGATCCTATGTTGTGAATTACGTAAATTTTCCTTAGATAAACTCTGAAAATTTAAAAAATCCCAAAACAACATAACAACAAACCACACACACACAAAACAAAGAAACAAACAAACAAACAACCCAAAACTCCACAGCAAAACAAACAAAAAACCCACACGAATCCTTTCCCCGAATAAACTTCCCCCAAAATTAAACAAAAACCACAGAGAATTATAAAAGTTTTTCAAAGCTTCTAATTGCATTCACCAGGGTTCAAATTATGAAAACTACTGTAAAGCAAACTCAAACTTATGAAAGTCTAATATTGTGCAAGTATGAGAAATCCAGTGCTAAGAAAAAAAAGGGGCTAACAAGTGATTTGAGAAGATTAAAATAACTAGGATGGGAAGATGGAATGAATATTAACCACATCCATCTTTTCATTTGTTAACCTGTATTTTTTTTCTCCAGCATTTAATAACTTTTTTCTTACTTTTGATGGATCTTCATGAGCTAATGGAGTAGCTTGAAAAGTCCTGGGTTTTTTGAATGATAATAGACCCTCTTTTGCTGTTATTTTTGTCAAATCAAATTTTCCTTGATGGAAGAAACTTGTCACCTTTTCTGGCAAACTCACAAATTCTTTGACAGATGACTGTAGGAAAGAGTTTGAAATGTCATATTAAGTTTGTGTGAAACAGATTTTAAAAATACGGAACAAAAGTAAAAATAAATTGCTAGCAGATACCTTTTGCAGAAACCATAAAAGCTAATCTTGACATATCTGTTTTTTTCATTTAAAAAATCTGGAAAATAAATCTTTGAATTTTAGAATTAAAAATTTTATTTTGAGATTTAATAAAATAGAAATACTCAGATCTACAGGAAGAAGGATGCTCATTTAATACACATGATCTGAACCACCATAACACTGATTGCATCAGCACATTATTCTCTACAATTCTAAATGCATAAACATTGAACTATTCTTCAAAGATAGACATTAAGGTATACTACAATTTTGCTGCATCTGAAGAACTGATTTTTTTACTGAGGAAAAAAAATATTGAAAAAGAACACTGATGAATGCATTACCAACAGGAGTTTCAGATGCTTTGGCTATTTTGTCCAGCAAATTACACTAATCAATTTTGAAGTAACATGGAATATAAAAGTGTGCATTACCACTGATGTCATTATAGCCAGTTGCCTTCAGCCAGCAGAGACACTGACCATTAGAGAAAATAGAGCATAAATGTTTGACAAATCATACAAAGATGTGACAAAAAATATAAACAGCTATTTTCAAACTAGTGTAAATAACATCCATTCAGATAAATCTATCTGACTGCAAATTCAGGAAATAATTTGCACATGTATCAATGTAGAGTTTATTGAATACCAAAGCAAGATGGGAATGGTTACATGTGGATGTTCAATACTGTACATCAGGTTGGTATAATTGCTATTTTCATCCTAATAAAGCTCATTTACTATTAAATTAACTTGCACTTTCCTTTTTATTGTAGGAAAGTTCAGTCAGTAATACTAAAAAAGAGTTCTGCTTCAAAACTGTGGCACATACTATATTAAGGCCCCTTCCAAAACTAGGTATTTTTTTTAATTTGAAAGTGAAAATAACAAAACAATAAACATTGGATTTTTCTTTTTTTTTCTTAACCTGTCTACCTTTAGCCCATATCTACAGCACTTGTTGTAACACCTCTCCTCAGCACAGAAAGGGAATTAAGTAAAGACCCACAAACTAAAACAAGAATAGATTTAATAAAATAACCAAATTAACACCAGTGTCAGTACAAGATATGCATAGTTATAGCTGGACCAGCAAAAACACTGCAGCAGTGTTTTTGCAAGGCAGTCCTCAAAAACACACAAAAGGGGTGAGGAGGCAAAGTAGAAAATTCTCCTTTATTCATCATAATTCCTCCTTTATGCTCATGGTGTGGGACAGACCTGTGAGCCAACTCCAGTCAGCTGTCCTGGTTAACATAGACCTTCTAATAGTTTGCAGCTCATAGTTGCCCTGTGATTTTTGTCCCAGCAAAACCAGGACATATCCCCTGAAAAACATTAGCTAGAAAAAGAGAAATTTGTAAAATCAAATGGAAAATTGTTTTGTGATCTCTAGAAAAAACGAAATTTTTACCAGGCCTGTGGAGTTCACCCATCTCTGCTTTTCATGCACACTCCCTGAAATCCAGTAACTTAAAACTTCAAAGTGCAATCGCTTTTTCTTTAAGAGACTTACAGCTGAAACTCTGAGTGGTTTCTATTTTTTTAGGGGCTTCTATTTTCCTAGAAAACAGAAATGTGATTTTTCTCCTTCCGTGTGACATACTAATAACTTCTTTACATTGTAAGGAATTTAAAATATTTTCTACTCCACCATATTTGATGAAGGCACAATAGAGATTCAAAAATTAATTGGTAGCATATACCAGAAAAAATGTGCAACTCAAGGTTCTTCAAATTAAGCTAGATTTAAACAAACAAACAACCAAACAAAAAAACCCACAACCAAACAAAAAAACCCTCCACCAGAACCAAAACCACAACATCATTTCTCTTTTATATTGTTTGATTCTTACAACTTGAATAAATTCTATATTCTTCTTCATACACATCTTCCTCAGAAAAAACAAACACACACAAACAAAACACCTCTTGGAAAAATAGTAAAATATGTAAATCCTTTACTATGTGGAGAGCTAATTATACATTCTGGCTTAAGTGAAAATAGCATAAACTGGTCTTTTAGAATTCAGAGTTAAAAATCTCAGCTAATATTGTGGGCTTCCTCCGAAGACAATAGAGGATACAAAAAAAAAGTGTGATTTGTCCCACTGTCGTGAAGGCATGTCCTGGGAAAGGCCCCCCTTTCCACCTTCCTTTCAGGAGGGGAAGACAAAGGTTCAGGTGCCAGCCTGTCTCCTAAGGGAGTAAACAACTGCAAGTACCCATCTCAATGGGATGCCTATGCTCTGCCCATCTAAGGGCATAATTCTAACTTCACCTTTCTATAGGTGGAAGCAGTTTGGCAAGTGTGCCCCATTGGCTAAGTCCAGACTCGATGTGTCTATAAGTATTGCCCCATTTTGGTGCCACGTTGCTCTCTCCTTTGCTTTCCTCCATCATGCAACTCACGATTGAGTAAGCTATAAGCCTTCCCGCAAGCGTACTCGGAAGCCTCTGCGAACACGGAAGCCAGCCCATGGAGTGTGCATTCAAGGACCCGCAAGGAGATCCCGTCACCAGAGACGTGACGTACACCCAGTCGAAGAAGACTGAGGAAAGACCCCGAAAGAGGGTAAGCTGTAACCCGAAGGGGGAAGGACTAGCCCAAGCCGGCAGTCCAGAAAATGCTGCAAGCTAATTTAGCAGCCAAATAAGCGGAAACGCATCTTGCGTGGCCTCCCCGCAGACCGCGGGAGAGAAAGGGAATCGTCCCTGTGGCCGTTCCGCAGCCCGTATCAGGGCGAAACACCCGGGGAATTCCCGAGGGAGAAGAGAGAGCAAAAGATTAGCCTCTCCATTGAAGTCTAGGCAAAGGCTGTACCATTATAATTTAAATGGAAGCAGTCGCCTAGAGAAGCGGCAGCCAGCTCACCTTCGAGCCGAGCCGAGGGGGGAAGTATCGCGTTACCGCCCCCCCCCCCCCCGCACCGGAGACTTGCCAACGGAACCGGCCCTGCCAAACCGTGGCCTCCGGGCCAGCGAGTCAGCCTTCCGCAGACCGCGGGAAGACAAAGAAGCGAACCGCCCTTCCTGCAAACCGCGGGAGGAGAAAGCCAACCTTGCCCCCCCCCACAGAGCCGGGAGGGAGAAAGAAAGCGCCGCCCGAACGGAGCCATCCTCGGGCAGAAGCAGATACCCAGCGAGCCCGCGTGATCCGGCAGTTTGTCTCGCTGCATGTATCTTCGCGTGTATAACATCTAGTAACGTTTTGTTCAAAGCGCCCGCACACAGCCGCGTGATCAATGCCTCGTAATAGCATTATGGATATCTCTTACATAGCTCGCAGCCGCAAGCGCCTTGTCGAGTCTCCATCTAGTGGACAAGCGGCGGAACTGCACCCTTTCGTTCCCTTAATTAGAAATTAACCAAATATTATAATTGGCTATGATTGTAAATACTAAATCAGTTATGGTCTATATTATTACAACCATGCATCCGAATCAATATATATAAAGTAATTAATCGAATATTAATAATAATAAACAATAATTTCATAACTCATATTTTCATAATTCGTAATTAATAATCACCTTCCTCGATCCCTATTCACCCTCTCCACGACACCCACATGCATTAAAAAAAATAGCTTCCATTGCATTATGTTTGGATGACATGCTTAAATGTGGTATCTGGTATGATATTCAGTACACATCTAGTGCCACTTCAGGTTACCTGGAGAATCTTGGGGATCTAAAGCTGCTGCTCCAAAAAATCATGGGTGTCCCATCCACATCTGCCATATAAGATTTCGGAAATAATGGCATTCGTTACATAACAGGATCAAGACACCACATTTTTTGTCCTTTATGGAAAACATTACGAAATAGATACCTCAAAATCTTTGCTGTCTCATCCTAGTCTTAGTAACTAAATGATAAGACACAAATCATGTTGTATTATTCTTCACTGACTACAGATGAAATGCGCATCAGAAACAGTTGAGTTGAACTTCAAGCCTTATGTTAGCTGACGTGAACCTAATAATTGAGAAAAGTCTCTTTCTCCTGAGGGTGAATGCAACTTTTATCAAAACTTCCATTATGTTTGCTTAGCAGGGTTGTCAGTCTTATGCTCAATGCTCTTTTACGTATTTTGATCCCAGGACATACACTATAATAATGATGATGATGATAATGATGATGATAAGGATAGGAATATTATTATTCAAGAACTGACAAATAAATATGAAACGCATAAATAATTTTGTTGTAGAATAGGGCCAAAACCCAACCACAAAACTGTTACATACATTAATGCATTCTGAGATGCAGAAGAAAACTTCTTGGAAGAGATTAGATAATGATACTAAATTAGCATGATTATTTGGCAAGTGCTTTCACTATTGCTTAAGGTCATTAAAGACTCGTGACTGCATGGTTCCTTCGTCTATTGCACAACTACTGGATTAAGTAGCTTTTATCTACTATTAATTTCATATGTTCTCTTGCTATTTTTAGGTGGGTTTAGACAGAAAAAAAAAGTAAGCAAAATCAGTTTCTTACTGCTGTCAATTTGTTCAGGAAAATCTAAGTGAGTCATCTGAATCAAGGTCATCTCACTTTAGGTATATGAAATACTTACATTTGTAATATATTGCTGAAGATAAAGGAAAATAAAATCTTCCATCAGAAGCTATCTGATTATAATTCAGCTCCATAAACTTAAGGTGAATACTGCCATATGAGTCTTGTAGCATCTTCAAGATACATAGAGGGCTGGCAGACAGGACGCATACTTTTTAGGAGCAATGACTGAAGATAGATGTAAAAGCTTACATCACCTAGAATAGCCCTGAACTTCCATTTTTGTAAAACTGAATCCTGCTATGTATATTGGCTCTCTTCAGTGCCTGAACCATCTAAAATGATTTACATTAGGCACTTCTCTTTTGTGCCAAAAATGGTTGGAATCATCCTGAGCCCAAGGCTATATATAAACATAGAATGGAAACAGTGAAACACTTGTCGTTTGAGAAACTGCATAATTAACAGATTTGGGAGGCAAATGTAGTCCAGCTATTCTAGTACTGAAGAAAACACATCTCAATATGCAAAATGATTGCTTCTAGCACTTCATATTCAGTGCAGTCAACCTAAATTACTGAATATAAGAAAAAATTAGGTTGAAAAAGGCATTTTGAGGTCACCTGGTCAAAACTGCTCTGTCCTTCAGGGAATTAGCAATTCCCCAATCTGATATAAGAGAGCCTATTCCTTTCAATCACCCAAGCTACTAGTGAAGATGTGAAATCATATGGCTTCAGTACATATCCCATAGGAATAACCCTAGTAGACAGCCACTAGCAGAATTTCAAAATATTAATCAGTGGATTTTCAACCTGATGGTCCAGTCAGTTTTACACTCAGCTAGCAGTCCAGCTCTCCAGTCTGTATGCCATCAGTTTTTAATCAAATACACAACGGGAGATCATGCTGAAAGCCTCAATCTGTTAATCTTTTCACTTTCCTTATATTTTTCCTCAATCTATAAGAAAGTGGAGTGAGAGAGAGTCAAGGTAGGTGTTTGACTGTTGCCTGTGGTCAACCCACCACACTGTTTTAATACACAAAATTCCATGCCTTTTTTTTTGCTTGATAAAAAGTCAGGTCATGTTCAAATGCACTGCAGTAGCATGCTAAATATGAATTCTTTTACTTTTAAAGACCCTTTTTTATTTTAGTATACATTTACAACTATTTTCAAACGACTTACTGGAAAGCTGGACCTCAGCACAAGTAACAGTGGCTTGGAAAGACAAACTCCAAACCCACAATTGTCCCACTTCTTCTTTCCTTGAGCTTTTACTGATAAAACATGATGTCATATGGTATGGAATATTGTTTTGGCCAGCTGGAGTCACCTGTCCCAGCTGTGTCACTTTCAACCTCTTGCTCACCTCTAGCGTACTCTTTTGGGAGTAGTTGAGGAAGAGTTGAAGTAAAAGCTTTGACAACAGGCAAGCACTGTTCAGCAATGGCTAAAACATCAGTATATTATCAATGCTGTATTAACCAGAGATGCAAAATACAGCACCATGTGAGTTGCTATGAATGAAATTAATTTCATCTCAGACAAATCTGGCACAAATACATTCTCCTTTCCTTCTTGTTTCATGTGATCAATTAAATCATATCACTGTCAATGAAATGCACAAAAGCCCATCTCCTCTTTCTGATAGTGGTCACTGTCAGATATTAATGAAAGGTTATGAAATTATACTTTAGATAATAAAGCAATCTATACATGGGATAATTCTCTTTCAATCCTAATTCACTGCAGTTATACCATGTCTTCCATCCCTGTTAGTTTGCATTAAAAAAAATGGTCAAGATCAAAAGAGTTCTGGAACTACTTGTTGTCTGAAGAATGTATTTGTCTGGGGAAAAGTGCAGATGGCTGAAACCTTTCTTGTATCCATTAACACATAAATGAAAGTTAATTAGAACCTGGAATTAATGCTTTATACAGCAGATGGTAAATTAGGTAGTTCTGGTTCAATGCCTGTAAAACTTCTGGGTTTAACTGACCACATTCATTCTAACAGGGACAGTATAGAAAAAAAAATAGCCAATAATGAGTAAGATTTATCAGAGTCTGTAGAGAACTAATAGCTATAGTTTACACACACCGTGAAGAATGCATTTAATTGTCCTACAGAGAAGGACGTGGGGGTTCTGCTGAATGAAAGGCTGGACCTGAGCTGATAACGTGCACTTGCAGTTCAGTACAATCACATGTTGGGCTGCACCCAAAAGAAGTGTGGATAGCAGGTTAAGGAAGGTAATTCTGCCCCTCTACTCCACTCTGGTGGAGTACTGGACTACTTACCTGGACTACTGTATCTAGCTCTGGAGTCTGCAACACAAGAAAGCCATGAACCTTCTGGAGTGAATCCAGTGGAGGGCCAGAAAAGTATTCAGTGGCCTGGAATGCTTCTTCTATGAAGAAGGGATAAGAGAATTGGGATTGCTCAGCCTGGAGAAGCAAAGGCTTCAAGGAGATCTTATTGTAGCATTTCAGTACTTAAAGGAGGTCTACAGGAAAGATGAGGACAGTCTTTAGCAGGGCTTGTTGTGACAGGACAAAGATTAGTGCTTTTAAACTGGAAGAGTGTGGAATTAGACTAGATATAAAGAAGAAATTTTTTTTTACAATGAGGGTGGTGAAACACTAGAACAGGTTGCCCAGAGGTGGTAGTAGAAGCTTCATCCTTGGAAACATTCAGAGTCATGTTGGATGGGGCTCTGAGCAGACAGATCCAATTAAAGATATCCCTGCTAACCACAAGGAGTCTGGACTAGATGTCTTTAAAGGACAAGGACTATTCAGGTCAAAAAAAAAAAAAAAAAAAGATTTCTATAAAATCTTTAGTGGCATGAAGAAGGTACAAAAAGATGACCAAAACTAGGTTCAGAACAGGAAAGAGTGAAACGTAACTTCATGAAAAGGTTAGCAAATACCTGGAAGTCCTTGCCAAAGGACATTGATGTGTATGACTCCCTAAAGATCTTAAGATACCATCTTAAGGCACCTCAATTACCATGTACAAAGTGTTAGGCAGAAAGTTCATTACTTGAGACCTCCCTGACAACAAGATGATTACAGAATGGCACTTACCGAAGCAAAAATATGATACTTTTTTTTTTTTTTTGCTATAACAATGGGATGATGTAATGACAGTCTGTGAACAGAGTGCCAGCTGGCGTGCAGCTGGGACAAGAACTGACATTTGTCCCAAAGGGGAAACCCATATTTCACAAACCTCCGTATTCAGAGTACGGCACAAATGACTATGAAAGGGATGACTGACACAGGAAGGGCCTGCCCTTAGAGGTGCTATGCCCTTCAGATCTCAAGAGCTCTGACCTGTATGGTCAGATGATACCTGTTGTCCCACTCTAGAGAGAACCCAGGAGGAATCACAGTTCACAATAGCACATGACACCTACCCAATGCATACCTAGCCACTTGCAGGGATCTACAAGGGATTGTTGCTTAGGCAGGAATGCATCTGTACTACGTACAACCATATGGGAGTGAACAAGGACCTGTGTGAGGCTGAGCTGTCAGCTGGGCTTAAACCACCACTATGCGATAAAGTGAGGTCTTGATGTTTAAATGGAACATTAAAAAGTACACGAACTGAGCCCTTATTTTATTCTGTAATTGAATTATGCACGTGCTAAATATTCCATGCCTTTTTTCTTAATAGAAGCAATTGTCCTCATAAATAGGGAAAAAAAAAAAAAAGCTACAGGAGCAGTTTTGGTGGTCCTAAACGGCCTACAAGGGTTCATTTATGATATGTAGCCTTTAAACACTGAAATTGTCATCCCTGGGTTTTGCATATTGATTTTTCACTGCTGCTAAATCCTTACTTGCAGGAAAAATCAGTGAACCTCTCAAATAAAATTGTCTCTTTTTCATTACCATAAGAGTTTCTGCAATGGAAACTTAATCCATCTCAATACTGTAGTACTGCTAAAGTTGAAAATTCAAATACAGTCCACAGAGAAAGAAACCTAAACATGTTCTGTAATATGACATCAAAAATTATTATTTTGGTAGTATTAAAAAAAAAAAACAAAGCCACCACCATCACCATCACCAAAAAAGAAGAACCAAAAAGAAAAAAGAAAAAACAGGGAAAAAAGAAAAAACAGGGAAAAAAGTCCACAACACCTCCCCCCCCCAAAAAAAAACCCAAAAAACCCACAACCCCTTCCCAAAACTTATGAATGTATAGATTGCAAAGAAATCCTCCCACAGTACAATAAATGTTAAATCAATAAAAATGATGGGATTCAAGTTTCTTTACCATAATTTTAAAATGCATTGTAAAATAGTGAGAATGATTTCTGGTTATTTATACTGTTTAATTCTCACTACTATCAGGTTAATGACAGAACTGAATCCTTTTCAATATATCACTTTCTTACTCTATGTCTTTTTTCTTATCACTCTGTTTTAAGTATACATAGTTTATTTTTAAATCTGAGGACCCACATTTTAATTGAGAATTTTTTTTCTTTATTTTTTCCTTTAAAAGATAAAATTTTCCATCATTGGTCTATTCCCTACTGTTCTTTACTTTTGTTCCCATTGTCTTTATTACTTTTTTCTATCGTATTTTTTCCCGTAGACAGATTATACTTTAGCTAAGCATCTTTGACAGTGATCAACTCTATCAGTAATAACTGAGCTGTCACACAGGATCATTTTATATTCCCTACCTACTAATATTAATTGTAATTTGCTATTGATATTTTCTGTGTGTAAGGTAGATGAGAGCAATATGCTGTCATTCTGTGTCACTCAAGAGAGGAATTCCATGACCTAACTCAAGTGACATTACTCAAGGTGAGGAATTCCATAGTGGACATATATCTTAGGGACTGGACAATGAATATTTGCTACCTTCATAGTAAAAATTTAATTAATCACTTATAAGAAAGAAGTTCACATTTTTGTTTGCATCAGGAAGCAACCTCTTGATTTTGCAGCTTACCCTGCAGATCAGTCTTGGAATGTATAAACTGGATTCTTTTCAGGTGAAACTTCACTGGAATACATTTTCCATCCTAATGAGTTACAGTCAAATCATTTTCCTACCTCTCTCCATTTCTCTGTGTATGTCTAAAGTTTGTGTCTTTGTTTCTCCCTAATGATCTAACTTTATTATTTTAGCTACAGCTGTGTTTTCTTTGGTTAGTACTAATTCTTACTATATTAACTTCTCCAGGTGCCAAGTTTGTTGCTGGAATTGTATTCTGAAAACATTGTCTTTTATGTCAAAAAAACCCCCTTGTTACTACTGGATGCAAACTCTAAAATTACAAACCTAATAATTTCCTCCTTTAAACTTTAGTCTATTACAAACTTATGTATCTGTCCTTTTTTCAGTTTTTAAAGTCAACATAAAATTGTTTCAAATGTTCTAAGGACAATTTTCATAATTTTTTTTTATTTTTTACCTTTGCTTTCTTATCATCTATAATTTAACATTCATTACACCTGACACATAGATTATGCATTTCTTACTCCTTCCCCTACTCTTTCATAGTCATTATTCATTCTTAATTTTAAAGATTTCCATGTAGATTCACTTTTACTGCACAAGTTCTACAACAATTTCTGTCTTTCCATTATTCGATTCCATTTCTATTACTTTCATTACACAGTCTACATTCTTTTTACATAGACTCACAAAATCATGAGATCAGTAGGGACTTCTGGAAGTTTCCTGGGTGGAGATCCCTAATCAAGGGGGTCCACCTAAGATCAGTTGCTCACCACAATGTGCAGATGAATTTTGAAGGTCTACAAAGTAAAAGAGACCACGTCTCTGGGCAACCAGTACTAATGCCTGATCATCCTCATAGTAAAAGAGTATTTACTGATATTCAGATTGCACATGTTGTGTTTCCATTTGTGTCCTCTGCCCCTAGTCTTGTCACTGGACACTGCTGAAAAGAGCCTGTCTCCACCTTCTTTGTATCCTCCCTTCAAATATTTGTACACAAATATCTGAAACCTCCCCTCCAGATTCTCTTTTTCAGGCTGAACTTTCCCAGATTTCTCAGCCTTTGGTCATGTAAGAGATGCTCCAATCCTTTAACAACCTCTGTGGCTCTTCACTGAGTGGTGTCAAAGATGTCTATAGCTATGAAATATAGTAGAAGCACAGACCTAGACATATATGGTGTGTCCTCACCAGTGCTGAAAAGAGAGTAAGGATCACTTCCCTCAAGATGTCCTCCCAATGCAGCCCAGGATGCTATTAGTATTCCTTACTGCAAGGGCACATTGCTGGCTTTTATTTAATTTGGTACTCTTCAGGACCTTTTCTGAAAAGTTGCTTTCCAGTTAATCAGCCCCCAGATTACAAAGGGAACCATTCACATCATTAATCATTAATTGAATAAGATTTCACTCATTATTGACCCCTGGTATACATTGCTAATTACTGAGCTCCAACCAGATTTCACACTACTCATCATCATCATCTAGGCCCTGCTGTTGAGTCAGTTTTCTCTCTGTTCACCATCTGCTTTTTTTTTTCTTTTGTTCATTCTCCCCCCCTCCCCAGATTTGGTCTTTAAATTTGGATTCAGGCCAGTCATATAAAACCTTAAGATATCTACAACTTGAGTGTCTGCAGCCTCAGTGATATATAGCAGTTCAAGAATTCATGAAAATTAATACACAGGTTTATAGAGCAATTCACCTAAAATATTTAAGACATTAATCCAGAGGAAAATCAATAGATACTAAGATGGTTTGATTTGTATTGATTCAAAGAAAGAAATCCAGGTTAATAATGTGTCTTATGTAAGCTGACTTTTGTAATTCTGGGTGTCCCTTTTGCAGTTCTATAATTCTGTTTTCATTGTCTCTGTAACTGTTGACCTAAGCATTTGTGTCAAAGCTTTTTCAAACCCTCTGTGCTACCATTTTCGCCTTGTTTCTGTCAAGTTGCTCATTTTTGGTCATCCAAACCCTTCTACTGCAGTTGTGAGATATTCTCAAGGGAGAACCTTTACATTAGAAAGGATGAGAATAATCTCTGTCTCACCCTCAATTTTGTTAGGCATTTGTTTAGAGCTTTTAGTTTATGTTATAGGAAAAACATATGTTAGTGAATAACAAAACATTTCAATACCAACTAAGTGTTAGTCTATAACACATCTCCAATAAGCATAGCAACCTGTCATCAGAAAACACTAGAACCTGAACAAGTATGTTCAAATTACCCTTAACAGCACCATAACAGAAAAACATATGGGGAATTTGAGTAGACCGACCAACCATGGTAGAGAATTATGCAGCACCCCTCCCCTCTCCTCCCCTTCCTTCTCCTCCCCTCCCTTCCCTTCCTTTTTCCTCTCCGTTCCCTTTATTCTCTTTGTCTTTTCATCAGACTGTGGTACTTTCCCATGTAAATTCATTGAACTTAAGGTCAGAAAGAAGAACTCATGTAATTATATACATCTTGGACAGATGCTGAAGTTTTTCAATCCTTTTTTAAAGGGTTTAGATGACAGAAATATATCTCCTCTGATATTTAATTGTACTCTCTTGCAAAACGTGTGTGTCTTATCTATTAATTGAATTGATCTGCAGAATGTTGTACAGGTTTAGTTGAACCTCTTTATTGTTTGCAGTTGAGAATGATTTAGGTGTTCAAATGTGTAGAGAGGACCATATGGGAAGGTACATCAACTGCAAGAAAACTAAGCACTTTCAACGTATTCGATGCTTTTTTTTCCTAATAGTAGTTTATCATAGAATCATAGAATCAAGAAGGTTGGAAGAGACCTCAAAGATCATCGAGTCCAACCTGTCACCCTAAACCTCATGCCTATCTAAACCATGGCACCAAGTGCCACATCCAGTCCCCTCTTGAACACCTCCAGGGATGGTGACTCCACCATCTTCCTGGGCAGCACATTCCAATGGCCAACCACTCTCTCTGTGAAGAACTTTCTCCTCACCTCCAGCCTAAACCTCCCCTGGCGCAGCTTGAGACTGTGTCCTCTTGTTCTGGTGCTGGTTGCCTGGGAGAAGAGACCAAACCCCTCCTGGCTACAACCTCCCTTCAGGTAGTTGTAGACAGCAATGAGGTCTCCCCTGAGCCTTCTCTTCTCCAGGCTAAACAGTCCCAGCTCCCTCAGCCTCTCCTCATGGGGCTTGTGCTCAAGGCCTCTCACCAGCCTCGTTGCCCTTCTCTGGACAAGCTCCAGCAATTCAACATCTTTCCTAAACTGAGGGGCCCAGAACTGGACACAGTACTCAAGGTGTGGCCTAACCAGTGCTGGGTACAGGGGTACAATGACCTCCCTGCTCCTGCTGGCCACACTATGCCTGATGCAGGCCAGGATGCCATTGGCTCTCTTGGCCACCTGGGCACACTGCTGGCTCATGTTCAGGCGGCTGTCAACCAGTTTGCTGTGGGGGACAGTGTCAAAGGCCTTGCTGAAGTCCAGGTAGACTACATCAACAGCCTTTCCTACGTCCACCAGGCTGGTCACCTGATCATAGAAGGAGATCAGGTTGGTGAGGCAGGACCTGCCCTTCCTAAATCCATGTTGGCTGGGCCTGATTCCTTGGCCATCCTTCAGGTGCGCAGTGATTATGTTTCATTCTTTCTTCATAGATATTCTTCTGACTGTCCAAAAAATGTAGCAGAAAATTATTTTTCTTATTGAGTTAAATTAAGTAGATTACAACAATCTCTGTGCTTTTTGGACATCAACCAGAAGGGTAGTTAAACCTATGGTTAAGTGCTTTGTTGGACGAGGGCCTAGCAGCCTAAGAGGGGACTTTGGATTTTTTCCAAAATGGCTAATAGGTTTCCCCCTGGCCATAGTGGTGCTGTTTGCTGAATGTGTCATAAGATGTATTAGGGAAGAAAAATGCTGAGAATGTTAAAATATGTTGTATGACTTTTGCTCTGAATATCACAGCAAAGTAAATTCTGTAGGTTAAAAGAAGAAAAAAAAAAAGAAAAAGAAAAATTTATAGA
Organism: Indicator maculatus; assembly: GCA_013399975.1. NCBI lineage: Eukaryota > Metazoa > Chordata > Aves > Piciformes > Indicatoridae > Indicator > Indicator maculatus. Next base: position 354,710 of record VXBD01006592.1, read on the forward strand.
ATTCAAACTAAGCATCACACTGATAATTATTACAAATACTTTAAAATAAGGAATTGCTTCATGCCTCAAAAATATAGTGACTTTGGGAAATTTAAGGAAATAAAGTACCTTGCAGCTTTAGCATTACATAAATTGAGATCCAAAACAGAATGGAAAAATGGATATCAATAAAAAGTATGATTCAGACAACCCACATCTTTATCTGTAAAGTTACTGAATTAGAAACATTAAATTCCCCAACCAAAATTCACCTAATGTCTCTGAAGGCATACAGATGAGTTTCACAGAAATCTTCTACATTTCATTAAAAGAAAAGCATACAAAAGGAACTTTCTTCTATCCTAAGACACATTTGGTGGGTGGATAACAGTTATATCAATGTTTTGATATAACATAAATCTAAATGACTTGGCACCCAAATTTTACACAACTGAAATGATACGAGCTTAATATTAATCTTACACAAATGTCGTATTTTTTTAGACAATAAGCATAGAATCATAGATTTTTTTTTTGGTTGGAAAAGATCTCTTAGATCATTGAGTCCAACCATCAACCTAAGGCCACCGTGGCCCTTAAATCATGTCCCAAAATGCCATATCATGCACATGTTTCTTGAACACCTCTGAGGATGGTGACTTCACCACCTCCCTGGACCTGATCACTCTTTCCATAGGGATTTTTTTCCTAACATCCAATCTAAACTTCCCTTGGTACAGTTTCAGGCTATTTCCTCTCGTTCTAGAGAGAAAAGACTGACCTCCCCCCCACCTCACTACAACCTCTTTTTAGGTAGTCACATAGAGCAATGAGGTCTCCCCTAAGCCTTCTTTTCTCCAGGCTACTTCCCTCAGACTTCCCTCATAAGACTTGTTCTCCAGACTCATCACTAACTTTGTTGCCCTTCTCTGGACACACTTCAGCAACTGAATGTGCTTCTTGTAGTGAGAGGCCCAAAACTGAACACAATATTCAAAGTGTGGCCTCACCAATGCTGAGTACAGGGGCACTATCACTTCCCTACTCCTTCTGGCCTTGCTATTTTTGATGCATGCCAGAGTGTACTGCTGACCTGAGCATAATGCTGACCCATGTTCAGGTGACAGCCACCTAGCACCTCCAGGTACTTTTCTGCCTGGCAACTTTTTAGCCACTCTGCCCTAAGCCTGTAGTGTTGCATGGGGTTGTTGACACCCAAGTGCAAGTCCTGGCACTTGGCTTTGTTAAACCTCATAAAATTGAACTTGGCCCGTCAATCCAGCCTGTCCAGATCCCTTTGCAGAGCCTTCCTACCTTCAAGCTGATCAACTCTCCCACTCAATTTATTTACATCTCCAAACTTACTGAAGGTGCACTCAATTCCCTTGTCCAGATCATTGATAGAGATAGGGAACAGAAGGGGAAAGGAAGGGGAAAGGAAGTGAAAGGGAAAAGGAAATGAAGAAGAAGGGGCAGGGGCGGGCAGGACAGGGAAAGGAAGGGCAGGGCAGGACAGGGTGGGGAAAGGAAGGGCAGGGACGGGAAGGAAAAGGAAGGGATATCCAGTGTCTCTGCCTTGAAGTAATTTACATTTTCCTGAACTCTGTTCTTCACTAGCCGAAGTGTCATAAGCACTTTCCACAGCTACATCTTCAATTATATAAAGATATTTTAGTATCACACAGCCTGCACCAATTTATCAATGGCAACCGCTTATGCCTGTAGGTAAGAAGATAATCTTATCTCAAGAAGCGCATGTACACTAATGTTTCTTGTAATGATCAATACACTTGAGTTTATGATCATGGAAAATTGTACTTTGTATGTAATATTCGGCCAGTAGACTTCTCCATTGATTCCTTGACTTTCAAAGAAAATCAGTTTAGCAATTCCACTAATACATACTACACACACAAGGTGAATGCTCTACTCAGCTTCTCTTCCCCCATTCTAGACTTTAGCCAGTCCAGGCCTGCTTTGCAGCTAGACACTAGCAGGTCTGCAGCGGGTATAAGGAAAACGATCATCACTTCCTTATAGCTTCTCAACATGTCTTTGCTCACAGGGTGAACAATGCACAGTTATTAAACTACTATATGTCTCACATGCTTCAAAACACTAACATTTGCCTTACTTAAAAGTACCATTCTAGGAGACCAGAATAAACAAAAAGGTGCTCATTATTGTCAGCAAAAATTCTTTTTAAAATTCCATACCCATGCTGTTGATAATGTCACTACCAATCTGAGCAAACACAGGATCAACAATTTTTATTGGAGGGTAATTCTTCATCCTCATTTCAGAAACCTTATGCTGTAGGGGGCTTTTTATGTAGCTGTGGCTATATCATGACTAAGAATAGCTGGCAACCGGGCAGTAAAATCTCAGCACAGACTTATATTGGGATGCCACAATCTATGTGCTGGATTTTTTGTGCTTGTGCAAGAGAGGCACTTTTAAAATGATGCATCTTTTAAAATGATCAACTATGCAAAAACAGATAAATAACTGCCACTATACAATCCAAGATTCAGTGTGTTGGTGGAGGAGGAGGCAAAGACATAGAAACACATATGTAGCAATATCTAAAATGAAGCAATTCAGTATCAGTAGACATCTGGTTTTAGTCCGTTGGACCACATACACTGTATCAAGAGGTGCAAACAATTTTGCTTATATGTAGAACTATAATTTACTATAAATATATTTAATCATGTCATTGCAGAAAAAATACTTGCAGAAAGTTACCCACATAAGATGAATTTTCAGTCTTTGTTCATCGTTCCATCTCAATTCATAACTTCAACACTTATTAATAAGACAAATATGATTTTGTTTTCAGAGAGTTATGTTTCACAGAAATGACAATGGTACACTTTGGAATGACTTGCTCAGAAAAGCTATGATAAGCAAATCTTCAGCTACTGAGTTTTCATCACTTAACAACAGTTGCTACTTTTTCCTTTTCCTTACTCATTTTTTAACAACAACTTACTAAAGTATTGTTTGGTAGTGCTGGCAGGGGTGCCTGTGGCAAGTGTTGCCCCCTTGGCCCAAGTGCAGTTTCACTGCAAAAAGCTTTGGCTTGGCTTGGCTTTAGGAGAAGCTGAAGCTCTCTGATCCTGCTGTCTCCACGTCTGGGGGGAAAAAAAAAGTATAGAGGTATATGTCATGGTAGGGCCATGACATGGCCCAGTACAAACCCAGACAGGCCTTAAGATGTCTAGACAAGGTCCCTTTCTCTCCCCTCCTTCCTGCAGAAAGACAGGGCAATGCGGGAAAAAGAACAAAGGGGACAGGACTCCTGCCTGTCTGGTAAACAAGAGGTTTATCTGGAGTGAGAGCACACACACTGACCACTGCTCCCCCAGAAACAAGGTCTTTGCTTCTGCCTTTTACGGTTATAGCCTGGCAGAACGCCTTTCCATTGGGCAGCTACACGTTAGCTTCAGTGCCCCATTGGACCAATCGATTCAAACCTTGCTTCAAGCCTAGTTGGACCAATCTTGTATGAAGCTGCCTCAAGTTACCCTGCCCTGCCTCGAGTGCCTGGGGTAAAGCCATGAGCCGTACACAGCAAGCCGGAGAAGCCACAAGGCTAGAAGCCAGATCCACTGAGCCTGCTTCCCTGTGACACTAGAATCATGCCATGCCTCAGTTTACCCAGAAGCCAAGCAAGCACGTGTGGCGAAGAGTGTCGTTAACTGTCTGCCAGCTGCTGAAGCCAGATCAGCCTGGGACCACGTGGTAAACTCTCACCCAGCAGCAGCAGCATCCCCGTGTGGGTAAAACTAGCTGTGAGTAATTAATTCATTGCCCTTTGAGTTTAAAGGTTCTTATCAAGCCTCCCCCCTGCTGTAATTGAGCACTACCTGCTCTCAGGGACCTTCTCTTTCCAAATTATTGCCTCTAGTTTGCATAAAAATTGTTTGTATTTTTCCTTAAAACTGCGTATTCCCATTGTAAATATATATTCCAGCCATACAACGATCCTATTCAATGAGTTTTGGCAATTTTCATTAATAAAGGGTTACTATTTTTTTAATGCCTGTTTGTCATATCATTTATTGTTGTGAGGGTAATTAATAACTAATACTCCCCCCCTCGACCACAACAGTATAGCCTTTTAAGATCTGTAACCAGATCTTTAGATCAGATTTCTGCTCAGCAAACTGAATAACAAAAGCAGAGGAATGTGTAGATAAAGTGGAATTTAAGATGAAGAACTCTTGTTAGGAAAGGACAGGACAGGACATAATGACATAAAATGTAATTCAATAGTATCTAAAAACATCTGAACAAATTTGGACCTTTTTTAATAGTATTCTGAGAACATTTATGCAAAAATAGCTACAAATATACCTTTACTATAAAAAAAAATACTGTTGCTCAGATCCTGTAGCTCTGTGAATTGTAAATAAGTAATGAAGTTATTATTATTGCCATGGCAACTATTCTTGCACAGTCTAGGCATTTCTTTAGCATGTTTTCTATGTGACTTTATGAAATAGATAGTTCTAAAATAGTCAGCAGATTGTTCCAGAAGAATAGTATTTAATTTTTCTGAAAACATATTTAGTATTTCTCATGTATTAATACCATAGAGAAAAATCAGGCAGAATATTTGTTTCCTTTGTCTTTTACATGTGTTGCACATTTTATTGCAGTGAAAAGGATGAATTGCAGAATGCAAGCAGACAAAAACAGCATCTGGCAAATATTTGCTTTCCAAAATTAAAAATCTCACTGAGTTATTAAATTATTTTTTCTCCCTTTCAAAAACAAAATCAAAATTTGAATAAGCGAGGCTATGTCAATACGTCAAATATCTCACCTGACATCTTGAATTGCAAAATATACTATGCACAAAATTCTGAGAAGTAAGGCCCAAGATGCAAACTCTGGCCACTGTGTAAATTGTGGACCTTTATTGGAATGCGAAACTTCATTAGGTCTGCATAATATAGTGTAGATTCATGAAAGAGTCAGTTTCATTTCCTAAACTGAATATTCTCCCGACCTTACTCTGCTTTTCTATTAAAAATGTCATCTATTGCCACCTCATTTCTAAATGATAATGAGTTAAACTCTCTGCAAAGAGTCAATACTCTCTGTACCTTTTCACTCTACCATCTCCCTAAACTGAGTTTTCAGCATAAAGTCAACTGCAGCTAAGGCACTTGAAAATTGCACAGTTACAAAAGTCATTAATTTTGTACTGAATGAACACAACCACAAAATCACAGAATGTCTGAGGTTGGAAAGGATATACGAAGGCCTTCTGGGTCAATCTCCTTGTTCAAGGAAGTTCAACTAGGGCCAGTTTTCCACAACTATGTGCAGGTGAACTTTGAAGATTTACAAGGAGGAAGGATCTATAACCTCCTTGGGCAATATATGCCAGTGTTCAGTCACCCTCACAGTAAAAAAAAAGTGTTGTTTCCTGATGTTCAGATGGCACATGTTAGGTTCCAGCTTGTTCCCATTGCCTCTGGTCCTGTCACTGAACACCACAGAAAAGACACTGGCTCTAACTTCTTTGTACCTTCCCTTCAGATATTTGTACAAATTCATAATATCTCCCCTGAGGCTTCTTTTCTAAGCTGAATAGTCCCAGCATTACCAGCCTTTTCTTGTGGAATACATGCTCCAACCTCTTAGAATTCATGTACTCTGAGAGTACTGGAAACTCTGATTTGTGTTTATTTGCATAGCTACAATCTGTTGGAGAGAAAAAAAAAAGAAAATATGTTAACAACAAACTGCTCCACCCTTTGGACTGACTATACTGCCTCAGTTATTGCAAGATGCATTCAATAAAGCTTAAAACCGTGCTTTCTATCTGTAATAAGAGCAATGCAACTGGAAATCTCCCACTTGTGATATAGGACAGGAAGGTCCTTTGCAATTTTTTCTTTCATAGTCTTTAAAAGTTAAAAAATACTACAGGCTATTAGTGTTGTTCAGTTTTAAATATTCAATGTTGACCTCAATTTCTGTTTTTCCTTGCAGAAAGATGGTATAAAGCAGTAAGTCAACCTAAAAAAAGCAGATATTGCCTTCATATAATTTCTTCTAATATTTCAAGGGAAGTTTAGCAGAAAAATAAAGTTTTATTTATTGGTATTTTGTTAAACACTAACTTCTGAAGTAGGAAAGAAGGAATTATTTTACCTTTAATTAAGCTTTCAGCTGATGTGGGGGTGGTTAAAATCCGCTAGATGGATGAGAGCCTGTGATCACTGTGTCTCCTTGAGCTGGAGTAAGAAGGCTTCATCAATACGCTCTGCTTGATCAGGCAGCCTGTGGTAGTCTCCTACCACAGGGCTCCCTTTGTTGTCCCAGTGTTAGGGTTGTTCTCCCAGTTACTAGTACCTACCCTTAAGCTTTTGACTTTCTTGTGGCTATTCCTTAGTGACAATTCTTTGCCCCCTATCCACTTCTTTATATAGAGGGCAAGACATCCATCCCTTCTTCCTCTCCTAGATACTTAATCAAATAAGTATAGTTAACACTATCTGAATCAAAATATCTAAATGCAGGATATTCTGATTAAAAAGGAAAGAAATCGCTTGCTATGACAAAAGTGTCAGGAGTAACACACTAATTATCTGTCTATCTGAAATTTTTTTTTTTTGGTTGGTTAGTATTTTCTCTGAGGACTGCACCAATGTTTAAAGTATTAAATACAAAGTTTCATTTTGTCAGAGACTCCTTCGTCAAGTTCATTCTAGTGCTGTCAAGCTTCCTTCGCAGTAAAGTTCCTTATAAGGCCTGCTTTTGATTCAGCCTTACATGATATAAAATATAGATATAGAATCAGTCAGGGTTGGAAGGGACCACAAGGATCATCTAGTTCCAACCCCCCTGCCATGGGCAGGGACACCTCACACTCGATCAGTCTGGCCAGAGCCTCATCCAGCCTGGCCTTAAACACCTCCAGGGATGGGGCCTCAACCACCTCCCTGGACAACCCATTCCAGGCTCTCACCACTCTCCCCACTTCCAGCTTTATTCCATTCCCCCTAGTCCTGTCACTACCTGATATCCTAAAAAGTGCCTCCCCAGCTTTCTTGTAGGCCCCCTTCAGATACTGGAATGCCACAATAAGGTCACCTTGGAGCCTTCTCTTCTCCAGACTGAACAGCCCCAACGACTATGACTTAAATATATATCAGTAACAATAACTAAAATAGTGATGATTATTATCAAGAGAACGTGATACTCGACAGTATAACTGCCACTAAAATAATTTTTTATGTACTTTATCTTTCCTTGTATTTGTTCATGCATTTTAAGGTCCATATTTCATAAGTGTGTATAAAAAGAACACAGGGGGAAAAAGAAAAGCAAAAGGGATAGGGATAGGAAAAGGAAAGGAAAAAAAAAAGAAAAAGAGGAAAGAAAAAAGAAATAAAAAAGAAGTAAATTTAAAGAAAAAATAACTTTATTGATAAGTATAAAAAATAATGATTTAATCAAAATTAGAATTCAGTTTTAATATTGTGAAGTTTCCTGGTTCTGTGAAACCATGTATGAGAGAGCAGAGGGCAGAGTGAATAAAGCAGTAGAAGAAGTAACTATTCACTTCATTCTAGTACTGTAGAATACTTTCTATATGTCATATGGAAAACCTTGGGTGACACATTAACCTCTTCCTACCAGAACATCTAGAAACAGGTATCATAAATCAACAACAGAATGATTTTGTCTTGGCAGCCCAAGAGGGTGGAAGGAATACGTAGACCTAGATGGATGTATGGAAAACAATATACATGAGTTAAAATGGCTGAAACAGATCATTCCCCTTCCCTCACAAAAGAAACAATCAAAAAAATTACCAGAAAAAGTGTATATGTATGTTTGTAAAAACAATCACAAATAATGTAATTTTAACTTGCTTGAAGTCAGTTATTTACTTTGAAGTTTTCACACTAGCAACTTTCAATATGATGTTCTTTTCAGTCAGTGCTTTATTGTTTATGATCCAGGTGTTAGCAATTAGCCACTTATTGCAACTGTCATATTAAAAATAAAAGAAAATTAACGTCAGCAATTGTAACAAAGACAAAATCATTATATTAGAAGTAATCAGGCAACATCTTTCTACAGTCTGTATAATCAAAAGCAGATGTATAATTCATTTAGGCAATTAAAAACACATTTAAAATGTTTTAAAAGTTCTGAGATGTCAAAGGTACAGTTAATATTCATAATGTGTTAATAAGTAGAGGTATAGATTACTTGTCATTAAAAGAATGTCAGCAGAAGAAGGACAAACAGCTGATCACTAATAAACATACAGTCCTAGAATCATTTAAGTTGGAAAATGTCTTTAAAGCCATAGAGTATAACTATAAACCTAACACTGCTAAGACCACCACTAAAAAGTGACCAAAAATGCCAGATCTACATGTCTTTTAAATACCTCCAGTGATGGCAAGTCCACCACTCCACTGGGCAGCCTGTGTCAAAACTTAACAACCCTTTCAGCAAAGACATTTTCCTAAAATCCAGTCTAAACCTTCCCTGGCCCAACTTGAGGTTGTGTCGTCTCATCCTATTACCTGTTACTTGGGAGAAAAAGTCAACATCCATCTCACTACAGCCTCCTTTCAGGTAGTTGTAGAGAGCAACAACATCTGCCCTAAACCTTCTTTTCTCCAGACTAAATCCCAGTTCCCTTAGCTGGTCGCCATAGGATTTGTATTCCAGACTCTTCACCAGTTTTGTTGCCCTTTTTTGGACACACTCCAGGACATCTACATCCTTGTAGTGAAGGGCCCAAAAATGAACACAGTGTTCAAGGTGCAGCCTCACCAGTGCTGAGTACAGGGGGACAATCGACTAGAAACATTAAAGATTTATTTGAAATAATACAAAATTAACAATGTGATCCAGTAAGATTCTGTACTGTTCAATGCAGCTTGCAGTGAATTTATAAAAAAATCTCTTAATCTATATTTCTCCTAAGCATGAGAAAACAAAATATATTAGTATCACACTTGATGACATAATAATAAATAAGAAAGTATAGTGAGAATTTTTAATATATTTTTTAATATAAACATCAAAATTATGCTTTTGAATATGGGTCAGTATTGGTGAAAATTTGTGAGTAGATAGGTAACTTCCAGGCCCTGCCACTACAGTGCAGTGACTTTAGGAAAGTTATTTTTCAGTCTCTTTATCAGCAGGTGGACAAAGGCTAGGTCAACCTCCATTGTAAAATGTCATGTAACGTGCTTCTGAAAATATTATTACTTCTACCATGTTGCTATTTGACATAGCTACTGATTTTTATAATGAAACAATCAATTAAGCAAACAGAGAAAAACATACATCACTGTCCAAAGTGAAAGAATTTGCTAACTTACACTTTATGAATTCGATACTAGTTTCTTCTATTTTCTCCTATTTAAGAAGAAATAGATTGCTGTGTTTTATAAGTGTATTTAATAACACTTTATTGCTCCATATGATGCTAGTGACCATGAAATGATAGAGTTTAGTATTATTAAGAGAGAAGTGGGGCAAAATGTAAAGCTTCCACCTTGGGCTTGTAATAGGGGTGACTTTGTCCTGTTCAAATAACTACTTAAAAGTGTCCTGTGGGCTAGGGCTCTAGAAGCGAAGGGCACCCAAGAGAGCTAGTTAATATTCTAGTTAATATTCAAGCACCACCTCTGCCAAACACCAGAAAGATGTATATCCTTGGAAAAACAAAACCAACTAACCAACCAAAAAACCCACCAACAAAAACAAACAAACAAACAAACAAAAGAAACAAAAAAACCCCAACATCCAGCAGAGGAGGCGGGAGATCTGCAGGAATCAGCAAGGAACTGCTAGAAAAATCCAAATGAAGTGGACAGTCTACAATAACTGGAAAAAGTGTCTGGTAAATTGGGAGGATTATGGAAATACTGTCAGAACCTGTTGAGATGCAACAAGGGAGACCAAAGATCTCTTAGAACTAAAACTGGCCAGGAAAGTGAAAGGTAACAAAAAGGACTTCTTTAAATACATCATCAGTAAAAGGAAGAATACGGAAAAATTTAGTCCATTGTTAGATGAGATGGAAGCCATGGTGAGAGATGATGCAGACATGGAAGAATTAGAGACTTCCTTCTTTGCCTCAGTCTTTACTGCTAAGACCAGCCCTCAGGAATCTCAGATACTGGAGGTAAGAGATCAAAAGTGGAAGACAGAAGACTCTCAGTGGTCAGTGTGGATTGGGTTAGAGATCTCTTGGATGGAATAAAAAAGCACAAATCCATGGGTCCTGACGGGGTTCATTCATCAGTGCTGAGGGAGCTGGCCGATATTTTTGCTGTGCCATGACCCATCATTTTTGAAATATCATGGAGAATGGGGGAGGTTCCTGAGGACTGGAAGGGGGACAGTGTCACTTCAGTCTTCAAAAAGGGCAAGAAAAGAACTGAGCACTGCAGACCAGTCAGCCTTACCTCCATTCCTGGAAAGGTGATGGAGCAGCTCATTCTGGAAGCCATCTCTAACCACATGAAAGAAAAGAGGGTTATTAAGAGTAGCCAGCATGGATTCACTAAGGGGAAATCTCACTTGACTAATCTGATAGCCTTTTATGAAGGCATGCCCAGATGAAGAGGTGAAGGGAGAGCAGTGGTTATCATCTATGAAAAAAAAAAATAAGGGTTAGAGGATTGGACCGTGAGGTGGATTGGTAACTGGCTCAACAACAGAGTTCAGATAGTTGTGATCAGTGACACAGCCCAGTTGGAAGCCTGTGGCCAGTGGTGTTCTCTGGGGATCATTGCTGTGTCCAGTTTTGTTCAATATCTTCATGAACGTCCTATTACAAGAAAGATATGGAAGTGCTGGAACATGTTCAGAGAGGGGCCACGAGGATGATCAGAGGGCTAGAGCACCTCTCCTATGAAGACAAGCTGAGAGAGTGGGGGTTGCTTAGTCTGGAGAAGTGAAGGTTCAGAGGAGACCTTACTGTGGCCTTACAGTATCTGAAGCACAAGAAATCTGGTGAAGGACTTTTTAGGATATTGAGTAGTGATAGGACCAGGGGGAATGTATCTAAGCTAGAGGAGGGTAGATATGATTCTATGATTCTATGATTCTATGGTTCTATGATTCTATGATATGTTTGAAGTGGACCCTCAGCAAGTTTGCTGCTGATGCTAAGCCGGGGGGCGTGGGGGCATGGATGAAACACTAGGAGGCTGTGCTGCCATTGAACAAGATCTGGGCAGGGTGAAGAGCTGAGAGAAGGCAAACTTCATGAAGTTCAATAAGGATAAGGGTGGAGTCCTGCGTCTGGGGAGGAATAACACAGGCACCACTACACACTAGGGGAAAGCAGCTCCATGGAGAAAGACCTTGGAGTCCCAGCAAACAGCAAGTTCTCCATGGGACAGCAAGGTGCCCTTGTGGCCAAGAAAGCCAATGGCATCTTGGGATGCATTAAGAAAAGTGTGTCCAGCAGGTCTAGGGGAGTTCTTCTTCCACTCTCTGCCCTGGTAAGATTATACCTGGATTACTGTGTCCTGTTTTGGGCTCCCCAGTTCAATAAAGACAGTGACCTGTGCAACTGAGAGCTACTAGAATGGTTGTGGGACTTGAACATCTCTCCTGTGAAGAGAGACTGAGACAACTGGGGCTGTTTAGTCTTGAGAAGAGAAGGCTGAGAGGGGATCTAATCAATGTCTATAAATATCTGAGGGATGGGTGTCAAAATGAAGGTGTCAGTCTCTTTTCAATGGTGTCCAGTGACAGGGCAAGAACCTAGAACATAGGAGGTTCCAGCTTAACATGAGAAGACGTTTCTTTATGCTGAAGTTGTCAGGACACTGGAACAAAGAGGTTGTGGAGTCTTCTTCTCTGAAGACTTTCAAAATGCACTTGGATGCATTCTCGTGTGGCCTGCCCTAGGTGATCCTGCTTTGGCAAGGGTATAGGACTTGATGATTCCTAGAGGTCCCTTCCAACACCTAACATTCTGTGATTCTTTGATTCTGTTATTTTGTGGTTTTGCGATTTGATTAGACACAGGTGGGAAGTTTGAATTAATGATTTAATTTTTAAATTTGTGATCTAAATAAATCTGTTTTCTTTCTAAAGAGGGTGAGGAATGATTGACATTTCCTAAATGGTAAGGAGTACTATGAACTTCTCTTTTATTCCTTGAGAAGTAGTCCTATCTGTCTTTATCACGTATAAGGGATGCAGTATTATAGAACAATACTTTGCTGCAAGATGGTATTTTCTTCAAATAATCTTTTTACGCAACTTCCATCTCATAGTACGTCAGCATGGAATACACATGAATACTGAGGCAGATCAACAAAATTTCTGAATTTGACTCTGTGAAATAGAAACATTTTTATGAAGTCTTGTTTTATTTTTCCTCTTATCCTTATTTAAGATTTTGAAACCGCATAGATGAAACTGTTCAAGTTTTATGGCAATTTTGGGCCACTAACTAGAATAAGGACATTGAGTTGCTGGAGTGTGCCTGGAAAAGGGCAACAAAACTCAAGAAGGTTCAAGTTGTGCCAGAGTAGGTTTAGGTTGAATATTAGGAAAATTTTCCTTAACCAAAACAGTGGTCAGACATTGGAAGAGGCTGCCTGCTAGGCATGGTTTACTGGGCATGGTGGTGTTTGGTTGACAGTTGGACTTGACGATTTGGAGGCCTTTTCATTCCTTAATGATTCTATGATTCTAACTTATACAATCATGTCCTTGTACTACTTAATTGGGTTTTGTCTTTATCAGGGATTAATATACTCTTTTCTAAGATTAGAAAGGAAATTATTTGACTAAGCTGAGTTGGCATGGTTGTCTGGATTTCATGCTGTTGACGGTCTCCCGAGGTTTAGCAGAGCACTTCATTTGAAATAAATGTCATAATCATTATAGCTGCTTTTCAAAGCTTTGGAAATGCAATTAGGTTTATTTCCCCAAACTCATTCCCCAATTGGTTTTATTTCATTTGTTCTTGATATTTGTTTTCATTACTGAGTGTGTGTTCATTTGAAACAGATGTGAAACACCATAGAATAATATATTACAGATACATAGTCATTTTACTGCTTATTTCCAGATTTTAATTGTAAATACTTTTTTTTATTTATATGTTGATGTGCCAGTGTGAACACTCAGATTTTTAACGACATGTGAAACATTTATTGAAATAATGATATCTAAGCCTTTTTAAAATTGGGTAGTGACAATTTTACAAGATTAGTAAAACTGAACAAAACCACACCATTAGAATCATAATGTTAAACAGGGGTTCAAGTTAACTGAACATGTCCTAAATCACACAAGTCTATGCCTGTTTGTATCTTAAAAAAGAAATAAACAAACAAACACCCCACCCCCAAAACCATAAGAAACACCAATGTATTATGTTGTCAATACACATTAAAGAAATGCTTCAATAAATACGTAGTAGCATTTAAAGGTACCTTTTCCAGAAATCATCTCTGTATAATTTATATATAGACATGTCTAGGTAGGCAAACACAAACTATTTATAGTTAATTGTTAATTCTTCACCCATAGAATTTGTTACATTGATTGCCTCATTATCAGAGATTAGGTATGAACATGTTGAAATTTGCAAACTATGCACTAAAATAAATGCATTCAAGTCTACGATCAGTGATGTAACATAGGAAAAAATGTAGAAAATAATCTGGTGATTATTTGGTGACAAAAAGAGAAAAATAGCACATGCAAAACCATTAAAAAATCAGCTTGCATTCATTAGTTTAATAGACAGACTTTATGGTGTTGAGAGAAAAATAAGAAAATTATTATCAGCACTAGAAGTCAAAATAAGATGACATTTAAGAAGATAAATTGTTTATGTAACTAGTTAAAAAAAAAAAAAAAAGAATGGGATATTTAGCAGCAACAATAAAAGGGTCTGGAAGGGGCCTTGAGATACCATCTAGTCCAATCCCCCTGCCAAAGCAGGATCACCTATACCAGGCCACACAGGAATTCATCCAGGCAGGTCTTGAATATCCCCAAAGAGGGAGACTCCACAACCCCCCTGGGCAGCCCCTTCCAGTGTTCTGTCACCCTCACAGTGAAATAATTCTTCCTCATGTTTCCATGGAACTTCCTAAGTCTCAACTTCCACCCATTGCCCCTTGTGTGGAGACTGGAAGTTATGGTCTTCTAAGCCTTGTCAAGAACTGCTTTTGCATATCTGAAATCCTGAAATCAATCTGCAAATTAAAAAAAAAATTGTTGTGGAATTAGTAAGTTATCTAATTTATGTCTTCGTGCTTGTATTATACCTTCAGAAGTTAGGGAGGGCTCACTATCACAGAATTGTTATCAGAATGAATGAATTCTTTCACAAATTTCTTGTTACAGGAATATTGTCCTAGACCATCCTTTATTTAAATGGTGATTTACAATCTATTTCTTATGTCATAAAAGAGTAGATTGCTGTTCATTTTTATGTGTTTTCATTGTCATCTTTATCCCTACAAACTCTTTCCCTTTCATCCATTTTGAATCTTTTGTTTTGGATATATATGTTTATTTTCGACTGAGGTTGCATAAGTTTTTTTCAGTGTTATTGTTATAATATTTCTCTATCCAGTTAGAAACTGTATACAATGCTTTGAAAATGAAGATAATATTTTATGTCAGTTATGTTTTCAGAGCTCATGCAGTTTAGCCATGTATATGGCAGGAAAAGTAACAAGCACTCTATGGAATTGTATTTTCAAAATAAGTATTTCACTCTGAAAATGATACAGTATGTTGGTTTTCTAGGGTTTGTTTGATTTTTTTTTCATTCACCTTAAATTGTATGAAATTGGAAAACTCTGTGTTAAGTAAACTTCTAAGATGAATCTGCATACTAAGTAATATGTTTACTCTTTATTCTCTATGACTGTTTAAATTTTTCTTCAGTACACTATGCTAGGAGACACACAAACAAATTTTCTTCCTGAAGTGTTGACTTTTAATTGAAGTAGTAGAAGGTGTAGTCAGCCTGAAGTATAAAATACAGAACTTAAGGCAAGATTTTATTTCCATTTTCTTGTAATCATTTGTGCCCTGTTCATGAGACTGTAATCCCTACATGTTAAATGAATATAGGCAGAACAATATTCGTGTGCCTGAAATGTTGCCTGACTGTACTGGAAAACGACAGACAAACAACAAATAAGCAGGAGTATGAAAATTTCCAGAATTTCTAATCATCTTCCTCTAAGCAAGACTTTTGGTGTTCTCTTTCTGAACTGCTTTTAGTACTGTCTTGAATCAGCTCTGCTCTTGAGTAGTCCAAATTGTTCTCACCACAGTGCAATGCTTGTAATGAAATTTTTACCTGGTAACGACAGAGCTTGTATATTATATTTTGGGGTACTATAAGCAAGATCTCCAGTTTTTCTTTCAAGTCCATTACATTCAAGCACTTCTAGAGCCTAATTCATTTGTTCTAGCAGAAATCTTCGAGACAGTACTAATCTTCCTTTGACGAGGTCTATCTCTCTTCACTAATTATTACTCTGATTAGATATCAAACTAGTAAGGGCCAAAATGAGATAGAATTAATTTCATGGTGACACAACCTGGTTTTATATCTTGATTAGTGACAAAATTAACTAAAAAAATAGAAAGTATGGAAAGAAGTACTGAGGATACAGAAGAAGCATGAAAACGTAATCTGAATTTGGAAGCTTGGGGAGTAAAATGAATAAAGCAAATGAGAATGTTGTATGCAACAATTGAAACACTGTCATTTTGAGACTCGAGGTTAGTGAAAAAAACTGATATTAATGTCTCCTCGGTCTTCATTTATAAAATGATGATATTAATAGGTCTATTTACAACTTTCGAAATTGTGTGAAACATATGCATCCTATCATAGCAACATGTACAAGAAGAATCTTCAATTTCTGGAACAGTGTGGATTGAATGCAGTATATAAAATGTGAAATTATGGATGCAACAGTAACAAAGAGCTTGAACTAGAGATTATTTTACCAATTAAATGAAACATCATTATGTTTGTGTCAAGAACACAGATATAAGATTTGCATATGGCATCTGATTCTGGTCATTCTTAACTCATGTATTCAACCTTACAACTTGGTGAAATTTTAACATATGGTCTGTCTGAATGAGAATGGTACTTCACTCATGATTGTATCACACCTTTATTTATTTCTATTTAATGACCCGAAATTGAATTCAGTGCCCTTTTGTTGAAGCGTATTTTTGTCAGGACTTATGGAATACAATCAAGAAACTGTCAGGAAAAACAGTGTAAACTGCAGTTCTCCCAAACCCTAAAATAGTTGAAGTAGCTGAGTTCTAACAAGAAGAGTTGACATATTTCATTTATAGCTCTCTATAAGTGTAGTGAGTAATAAAACCCCAAAGAAACCTCAAACAAAACAAATAAACAAGCAAAAACCCAACAACAACAGAAAAATTAATCAATTAAAAGATACCAATTAGTGAGACATAACAAGAAGAATATTTATAATATAATGTGGATTTGGGTAATATCATCCAAATGAAAACAGCTGTACTGTAAATGTCCTCTAAATATTGAACAATACCACACAGAATTAAAAAGAAAAAAAACACACAAGAAATTGTGAATGTTGTGAGAGAAACAAGTAATGTCTTCACCTGTTCTACATATATTACATTCAAATGTCCAGATTGTGGCATGTGAAAAGTATTAAACATTTATCTATAAAGTGATGTGGTTTGGTTTTTTTGGTTGTTTGGGGGTTTTGGGGGTTTTTGTTTGGTTGGTTGTTGTTGTTGTTCTGATGAGATTTAACATAATAACATAAGCTGAAAACATTGTCATTCCATGAACCTTATGAAGAGGGAGTGAAAGGCAGTATGAGATTTGATGAATGACCTACGTTAAAGTTTCAAGAAGTATTACTACATTTGACTCCACAAAAAAAATTTACTGTGATCTTAGACTAAATAAGCAGCTTTGCGGAGGCTTGGTTTTATTTAGCATTTGGAATTTTCTTTTAATTGAATGACTTGTGAACCATGTGAAACCATTTCAGCTTGAAGCTGTTACATATAGGATACAAGTATTAACCTCCTTAGTCTGCATTCCTACACTCTTTAGGGATGAATCTGCAAATTATAATGATCTTATTTCCTCACAGTATGTGGTACAATTTCTTTATTGTTATTTATTTGCTTCAGGCTGAAATAGGGCCAGTATTCTTTGACCACGCACAGTAATCATTCGGCTACCTTTTCTGCATATATCCCCTTGTAGATTTATGTATATGGAGTAGAATCATAGAGTACCTCAAGTTGGAAGGGACCCATCAGGTCCAGCTCCATGTTCCTCATAGGACTACCTAACACTAAATCATAGAACTACAAACATTGTTCAGATCCTTCTTGAACCTTAACAGGCTTGGTTCCATGAGCAGTTCCCCGAGGAGCCTGTTCCAGGAACTGACCACCCGCTCAGTAAGGAACCTTTTTCTAATGACCAATCTGCCTTCCATTCCACTTCCTGTCTTGAGGAAACTGTAGATTGCAACAGGGTCACTTCTCAGCTTTCTCTTCTCCAAGCTGAACAAGTCAGATGACCTCAGTCACTCATAAATCTTGCCCTCAAGACCTTGCACCATATTTGTTGCCCTCCTCTGGACACAGTCTAATAGTTTGATGCCTTTCTTATATCAAAGTGCTCAAGTGTCCTGAAGGGTCAAATGCCCAAACATGCCCTAGCCCAGACAATGGGCTAAGCACCTGTGAATGTGCTAACCTGGACAGTTCCTGGAGTCCAGAAAAACATGCACCAGGTGTAATTAACTTTGTGACACAGCTGTGAACTGTGTGCCCCTGGCCATGTTTGGTTATGCCCATCCTCTAGGTCCAGTTATCAGGGTTCTGTGTTACCAAAGGGCATTAATTGTCTTGGGACAGTAAACCATCCAAGAAGTTAGACAACTTACCTTGTTCTCACCCGTCAAGCAACAAGAGTCAAATGCTGCACGAAGAGTAGCTGAATGGTCTACACTAACAGGCAACAACTACACCCAGGCCTTGCACTTGGACCAAGGCAGAAAGGGGAAAAGCTCCAAGAGAATTGAATCCCAGAAGAGGCTACAGCCTAGCAACAGAGCATACAAGAAAGAGGCCACATAGCCCTCTCTGAGCCAAGGACTACACATTCTACAGCATCTGGGAAGATACCAGATAGAGGACCAAGTCATTAGTACCCAGCTAATCTGCCACAGGATCCCATTTGTGGGAAAAACACAGATCACAGCACCTGTATTTCCAATTTGAATTGCTGTATTGGAAATGTTAGATCTGTGCTTAAATCATTTAACTGTCTTTATATGTGGAATGTAATACCTACCCAAATACACTGTGTAAATAAGTTACAGCAGTGTTTGAAGACACCATCACCCAAGATATTAAATTATAAAATACATAAACCCACACTTTTTATTACACCAAGACTGCACACAGTACTTGCAATGGGGCCATGCCAGTGCAGTGCAGAGTGAGACAATCACCTCCTTTGACCAGCTAACTATGCAACCCCATGATACTTTTGGCTTCTCCAGATTCTCATTAGGACTTTGGGAGGAAGTTCTTTGGACATTAGGTGGAATTTTTTTACAATGAGGTGGTGAAATACCGGAACAGGTTGTCCAGAGGGGTGGTGGAGGCCCCATCTCTGAAGACAGTCAAGGTCAGACTTAATGGGGCCCTGAACAACATGATCTAGTTAAAAGATGGCCCTGCTCACCATGGAGGGATTGGACATGATGACCCTGGAGGGTGCCTTCCAATCTAATGCACTCTATGATTATATGATTCCTTTACTCACAAGTATAGCCAAGGTTACCCCAACCCAGGTGGAAAATCCAGCATTTGCTCCTGTTAAATTTCACACAGTTGATGACTGCCCAGCTCTAGTCTATCTATATCTCTCTGTAAGGCCTCTCTACCCTTGAAGAAGTCCATAATTCCTCCTGATTTACTATCACAGGCCAATTTTCTTAATATATATTTGATTCTTGCATTCCGATAATTTATAAAAATATTAAAGAGTATACATATGTATATACTTTCAGGTAAACATAAGCATAGAAATTTTTGTGTAGAAATGCATAGCATATGTCTGTAGTCATAAAAATACACTAATGAACAAAAGATTCAAAATGTCTATGTTTCTGCAACAGCCTAACTATTTTCTTTTGAAAAGAACTATTGAATGGCTTATTTAGCAGTTCATACTCTGGCTCTGGTTTAGAACTTATTAATATCTTCCTGCATCCGAAGAGCACACTGAAAACCCACCTAGAGGAGTTCATTAATGCAGTATGTGTCTGAAATTAATAAAAAAATCAGCTAAGACATCTGTTTCACTGAAAAATATTTTTAAAGACAATTATTCCAGGTTTTGTTATGAATGTTAAAGCTGGTTTTCTGAAAACATATTAATTTCTAAATTTTAGAAAAAATATTTAAACACAAATTTATGTGGGTGAAAAAGGAAACATTTATTTAAGTTCTACAAACAGTTGTGTTGATCCAGTTTTACAGTTTACTGAGATGTTAGAATCTTCAACAATTAACAAAGACGTGGATCTTCATTTATGTATGTGTATATTCATAACTGTTTAAGGATGAAAGTCAAACAAATATAAGGAAAGAAACCCACAGACAGCTTCTACACTTTTGCTCAGACCGCTTAGCTTTGTGCACACTTCAATTTAAAATCCAATGAGTTACTCTAAGGTACATCCATAACTCAAAGTGAAGGAAATCTGATAGCTGTGTAGGTGATGGAACAAAACTGCAATGCACAGATGACTTCACTGTTATAAAAGTAATCAGCTCCTTAAGTCAACTATGAAAAAAATGCATATTTTTAAGACACATATTAATATGCCGGAGTTTTTCTATGTATATTATAAAGTGTGCAGTGAATTTAAATTACTCCAGTGAAATATGTGTCACAGTCATCAATACATGAGCTTTTAGAGTGTGACAAACAGACAATTCTTGAAAAGAACAGATTGAAGTCCAAATTCAATGGAAGGAAGGCAGGCAGGAAGGAAGGGTGGGTGGAAGGGAGGGAGGGAGGGAGGGAGGAAGGAAGGAAAGAAATATTTCTCCTCAAATACAAAAAAGTCATGAAGTCTGAACAATTTTCTTCTTCATCTTAAAAGTTACTGAATCCTGAATACTTCAAATAATGGGGTATACACAACTTCTTTGGACAACTTGTTCTACTGTCTTGCCACCCTCAGAGTATAGAATTTCTTCCTTATGTCAAATTTAAACCTATTTCAGTTTAAAACTTTTGTCTCTTATCCTGTCCCAACAGGGCCTGCTAAAAATCCTATAAGCTCCAGGCTGAATAACCTCACCTCTCTTATCTTGTTCTCACAGGGGTGATGTTCCATTCCTTTGATTATTTTTGCAGCCGACCCCTGGACCTGCTACAACAGGTCCGTATCTTTCTTGTGCTGAGGACTTTAGAGCTGGAAGCAGTAGTCCAGGTAGGGACTCATGAGAGAACAGTAAAGATGGAGATTTACCTCCCTTTACATGTTGGCCATATTTTTTATTATTATGCAGCCCAGGACATGATTTGCCTTCTTGGCTGCAAGTGCACATTGATGACTTCTGTCCAGCTTTTAATCCATTAGCACCAAGTCCTTCTCTGCAGAGCTTCTTTCTATCCCTTCATACCTCAGCCTGTATTGATACTGGAGGTTGTCATGACCCAGGTGCATGACCTCATGCTTGGACTTATTGAACTTCATGAGGTTTGTGTGGGTTCACTTCATAATCCTGCCAAGGTCCTTTTGGATGGAATCCCTTCCCTGAAGCAGATCAACTGTACCACTCAGGTAGGTGTCATCTGCAAATTTGCTGAGCATGTACTCTGTCCCACTGTTTGTCATTGATATAGATGTTGAACAGCAGTGGTCCTTATGCAGGCCAGGTACAGAGAGGTCCCAATGCAGAGAGGTACACCCCTCAATACTGGTCTCTATGTGGACAATGATCCATTAACTGTAACATGCCCAGAGAAGGGTCATGAGGATGATCAGAGAACTGGAGCACCTCTCCTATGAAGACAGACTGAGAGAGTTGGGGCTGTTATGTCTGGAGAGAAAAAGCTCCAAGGAAACCTTATCGTGACCTTCCAGTATCTTAAGGGGGCACACAAGAAAGCTGATGAGGGACCTTTTCAGGATGTCAGGTAATGATAGCACCAGGTGGAATGGAGCAAAAATAGAGATGGATAGATTCAGATCAGATGTTAGGAGGAAATTCTTCACCATGAGGGTGGTGAGACACTGGAACAGGTTGCCCAGGAAGGTGGTGGAAGCACCATGCCCAGAGGTTTTTAAGGCCCGGCTGGATGTGGCTCTGAGCAACCTGATCTAATGTGAGGTATCCCTGCCCATGGCACAGGGGTTTGAACTAGATGATCCTTGTAGTCCCTTCCAACCCCAACAATTCCATGATTCTATCTCTCTGGATATGGCCATTCATCCATTTCTTTATCCATTTAGTAGTCTATGCACCAAACTCATCTCTTTCCAATTTAGAAATAAGAATGTTGGCAACACTGGTAACTAGAAATAGAAGACTAGACCTTCCATGATGAACCAAAGGTCTTGTTATGGATTAATTTGATTTGAAAGAGTTGAGTAAAATGCCATGTTCTATACAGATAATACTCTGTTATCCCTGATCATGTTTGTTTGGGTCATGCCTTAAAGAATGCTAACAATACAAAATTTTGTTTGCTAAATGCTTTTGAACAAGCAGTAACTGAAAACCCCTTTCTTTAAATGCAGCACAAGCAATTAATTGGTAAATACAAAGAAAGATAAAAGAACAATGCAATATCATGCAGTAGAGGAGAAGAGAGGACATTATGACTGAAGATAGTTAATTTTGTATGTGAGAAAGATTCCATTCACAAAATTCTGAGGGATATTTTTTCCTAGCAGTTCAATTGCTTTTATATTACTTGTGTAACTTAGAAGGACTAAACAGCAATAAGATTTGCATTTTAACATTTTACAGCCTATACGTGTTTTTATAATTAATATTGAAGTGCCAAAATACCAGTACATTTCTTATTTTTTGGTGTGATCTGCTCATGAAATACTAATTAACAGGAGCTAAATGTACAAAGAGCAATTTTTAAAAAGACAACACCAACAAAAATGACAAAAATAGAGATCTATGTGTTCAGTATGTCTGTCAGTTATTCAGAAAGACTTTTTAATTTCTGACTATCAAAACACTTTTAATCAGAAAAATAAGCCATGCAATATACAATACATATTCAAATAATGCATTGCTTCATTTTGTGCGTAATCTCTACTTGGAAATTAAAACTAAAATATGTACTCTGCACTAAGGAATCCTTTAATGTTATGTCAAAAATAACTTTTAGAGCACATTGACTGGAGAAAGAAACATATCTGAGCTGAATCATCCAGTTTTAAAAGTCATGTCCTTTTTTACACGGAATAAATAATATTCTGATAATTACTGTAGAAAAAATGTGATCAAGAAAGCAGGTCAATATGTAAAATCTAAAATTGAAAAGTTTGCTCTGTAAATTCACAAATATTTTAATGCTGGAGCTTTATATACGCTAATGGGGTATCTTTTCCTAAACAACCTGGAAGAAATCTGAAAAACTCAAAGGGTAAAACCACTGTCATTGTTATATTTCCATTCTAAAGATAAAACTTTCGAGCTATTTAGTCTAAACCACAAAATGTAAGAGCTTTTATTTTCTAAATTTTACTACTAAATATTTTCTTCTAGAGAAAGTTTAAGAAAATAAAATGAAAATGAAGTACATGAAGTTAGTCACATAATAGAAGCACCATAAAGTCAGTAATCAGACAAGTAACATCTCATCAAATATATGATAACAAGAATTTTGTTTATTTTCTGTAGATTTAGAGTTAATTTATCCTGTACTTCTTGACATTAGACACTGTAATGATGATGGATTCATATTTTAATGAGTCATTGTAAAAGTGGAGAACTTTATACCATCTTTGTAGCAATTTCCTTGTCTACCAACAATAAGCAGACCAAAAAGTTTGCCTCCATTGTCTTGTCCAATCGGTAAATAGCAGTGTCATTCAGTTGGTGTTCAGCAGATAAAAAGTCATCATTCATGGAAGAAAGACAAAGTTGTCTGCATCTGAACATGCAGGAACTTTGGATAAAAAGTCAGCATTCATGGAAGAAAGACAAAGATATCTGCATCTGAACATGCAGGAACTTTGGACAGAAAAGATTTCTTAAGCTTATTTCCTACAGAGCTTGTTGACATTTATTGAGGGGGAAAAAAGCACAACAACATAAAAATAAGAAGCCTGGCTCTAACAAAAAGTATTTTTACACATAAATGGAGGAAAATCAAATCTTCTCTAGAAACTTTATCATCATAGTAACGACTTTCCAGGCCAGAGTAATAAGTTTCCCAAAGAGTCTGACAGCATAGATAAGCCTTGAATCTCTATTAGCAGCCACCTTTTTTGATATGGTCTGAAATATGGTAGGTCTTGTGGATCTCCAGCGTAAAAGTATTGATTTCAGTTTCGGATAATAGAAAAAAAGGGATTCCTGAAAATTAAATTCCATTTCAAAAAGAGTATATTTTATTATCAGAAACATCATCCTTTTTTTGTTGTTGTTTGTTTGTTTTGTTGGTTTGTTGGTTTTGTTCTGGTTTGGGATTTGGTGGGGGGTTTTTGGTGGTGTTTCTTTTCATTGTGAGAATAACACAGAGCTAGACATGCAGCTCTGAATGCCTCTGACTTATCTCTACTATTCAGAAGAAGGTCATGCCTCATTTCACATTATTTCTGTGCCAAAGGTTTATGTGACAAATGGATCAGAAAGAAGAAAGTTTAGTTTAGTTTACATGTTCTCACGTAGACTGAGAGACCCAAAGAGATGGACAAGCATGTGTGGAATACAAATTTCACTCAAACACTGACAGGGTCAAGTAAACTTTTTGAATAAATGGGTAACTTTATTTAATGTCATTCAAATTTGTGGCTTTTTTGAGAAGAATGTTGAAAAGGGAGTGTGTGTTATATTTGCCAATAGAATTGAAATATTATAAATAGTCTGCACATGTGAACTGTGTCAGAGCACGCCTTAAACACAGATGACTAAAAACCACAGATGGGGCTGGAAATATTGGAGTACAGAGGAAGTTTGCAGAGGAAGATGATTGGCAATTAGAGCATTTTAGCCCACTCAGAGTCCCCTAAAAGCATGAGGGCTACAATTAGAAAAGTGTAGTCTAGGAACCTTTAAAGAGCTTGATGAGGCTTCAAATGCAGTTTGATCTGTTTGTTTTGAACTCAAGTGCTCATTCCATTTAATTTTTCTGTTAGTGTCTGACTAAAGCTCTTTTTCTGCTTCTTCTCTTACATTTTCATTTTGGTTTAGTGCCTGTCAAAGAACTTGCATACCAAATCACTAAACAGTAAATATTTTATAATTTGTGGGTTGGCATGTTGCATGAGCAATCAGGCTATATTCTTGTATTTAATGAATTATAAGATTTGGTTCCAGGAAAAAGTAATCACCCATGAAATGAAGGTATTTTCAATTGCACCTCAACTGCGTATACAGAGGATATGCAAGACATAATATTAATATTTTAGTAGTGCTTCCCCTGCCATTGGTCTTCTCTGCCCAGAATACATAGGTGGTCCAGGAATCTAAATAAAAAAGTAGGACAAACTATTTTTATTTCATGCAAGTTTGATAGGCAGAAAAGGCATTTTCAAGAAAGTACTCAAACCCACAATTTTCATGTTATAAACACGGCAGTATTGCATATATAATATTTTTAGGCATTTCTTCAAAATTCTATGCAGTTTATGTAAGCCTTTTGTTAATTAGAATATGACTATTTGATTATTTTCTAACAATGCTTATATGCCTAATTTAGCTGCTTCCAAAAAATGATAAAACAAAAGTTTTTAATTGATTTCAAACAAGACTTTGGTAGTTTGAAGAATAAGGATTGCCATGCGGAATCAGAGCACAGTTCTACAAAGCTCAGTGTTATGCTTCAGGAATAAGAGTGACAGTCTACGTAATTTCTTATCACAGAGAAGTAATTCTTTACCTTTCTTCTTTTCTGATTCTGTGATGCTCTTTTAAAAATGATATGACCCTAACAGCAATAGAAAAGTAGATTTATTTGGTAGAGATGTTTCCTGTTTTATTCTCCGTTCCCTTGAAACTATTTTTTAATAGTCTCCCCCCTTGATAGCTATTGAGTTAATGTTATCAGAAAAAATCATGACTCCAAGACCGCTTCCTTGAATTGTATTAGATCAGCTGAAACTCACCATTATTTATACATAAGTGTTACATGCACATCATCTAACACATCACAAAACTGCAAAAAGTTTTCTCTACCTGAACCATGAACCATGAGAGTTTTCTGAAATACTTATCAGTCAGTTTTGAATGTGACTGTGGTGGGTTGAAAATTCCCCCCCAACATTAAATTTGCCAGACCAGCTCAGCTGGAAGCAAATGGAGCTGTATCTACAAGCAAAACTACAATCTACAATGGAATGCAATGAATATGTACAAAATATACAATATTTGCAATGTTTACAGGTATTTGCAATTCATAAACATCACAAGAACCCCCTGTGGCCAAAGACCAGGGGAGCTGCTACAGCTTCTCTACCTACCCCCCTGTACACAAAAAGGGACAAGAGATAAGAGAGAAGAGAGAGGTTGTTTAATACCAGTCACAGCAAAGCAGTGCAGCCAAGGTCGAGCAGAAGCCAGTTACTACCTCCCAGAGCAAAG
The DNA here is from genome assembly GCA_013399975.1 of Indicator maculatus. Taxonomy (NCBI): domain Eukaryota; kingdom Metazoa; phylum Chordata; class Aves; order Piciformes; family Indicatoridae; genus Indicator; species Indicator maculatus. The sequence continues at coordinate 380,582 of VXBD01006592.1, forward strand.
AGGTGAGAAAAGAGAGATTGTTTTTGTACAAGTAGTTTAAGTCCCTTATCTCTCCAATGGGATTGTTTAGAACTATCATTATTTTCCTTTTTATACCCAATCGTGATTTATTTGCATTCTACTACTTTCTGTTCAAGATCTGTGGAAAAACTTTAAAGGCGTAGCCTAAAACTACTACAGTGACTAAGCTGAATAAGCTTGAAGCATCTGCTTGCTTCTTGTTTCTTTTTTTGTTGTTTGGGGTTTTGGGTTCTTTTATTTTTTCCTTTTTGTTTGTTTGTTTGTTTTCTATAATCAAGCTGGTAACACAACTCAACACAATTGGCTCAGAAAGCTTACCCATAGCATCAGGAGCATACACAGCAATATTCAAGGTTGCATAAACAATGGTTATTTCTAATCATCCTTAAAAAATGTGTCTGTGTTTCCTCTGCTTTTATAAATAGTTCAATTCCTGATTTATAAGTCATATACCATAATGAGTCTATCCACTCAATATTTTCCTAGAATGTGGTTTTACCAATAACATAACAAAAAATAATCCTAATCTTGGCTATTACAAAGATATTGCTAATGGGTTAAAAGGTGTAATAGAAATATTGCTCACTTGTTTTTGTCCAGGAAAAGTGGAAAAAATCTGCTTCTTGAACTCTGTGAGAAGCAGAATATCTCCCAGCATACAAACCACAGACCTATGTTTATTTTTTCAGTGCCCATGCTAGCCACATAGTCTCTTATTGACATATTCACCTTTTAGAAATTATTAAACTGTCTGATGCAGATAAGTGTCTCTTCAGTTGTTCCTATTAGGTATATATTTTTTGTAAACATTTATACAATTTAGTAGTTTTTCAGAACATATGCCTTAAATGTTGGTTTTAAAAATGGGGTGATTAATCCCACATGATATTTCATCTCTTAGTTATGAGAGTCAGAACTGCCATGAAAGGTTGGATTATGCCTTGATATGTCCTTGATACAGTGGTAACTTCCTTGTTACAAGAAACATCCTGAAATAATAAAGATCAGATGTTAGTTGAATTTCTGCAGAATTTGATTAGACCAGCCTTTACAATTTAATTTTTCATTTCTATGCTACCTTCTTTCTTGAACTGCTAAATAATTTTATTATTTCAATATACATTAATCGGTTGTTTGTCAGGGTTACCTTGGATCTATAAGCTAGATAGAAAATTAATTTTTACATGGGAATAACAGTCTTTGCAATTTGCTGTTACTCAACAAGTTGACAATCTACATGTCAAAGATCAGTTCCTTTTATAATCTGTTAAACTTAAATGGTTGCTAGCTGTGATAAAATTATGCAGAAGAACAATGTCTGTACTGTTCCTATTTGCTCAGAAATCCTAAACTACTGAGCACAGCCACAGCATTATACAATTATAGAATTGTTTGAGTGGAAGGGACAATAAAGGCCATCTACTTTCAGTGCCATACCATGGACAGGGACACCTTTCACTAGATCAAGTCACTCAAATCTCCATCCAACCTGGCTTTGAGCACTTCCAGGGAAGGGACATCCACAGCTTCTCTGGGCAACCTGTTCCAATGCCTCACCATAGTAATGAATTTCCTCCTTTAATCTAAATCTACACTCCCTCAGTTTGAAACCGTTGCTCCTTGTCCTTTCACTATACTCCCTGATAAAGACTCCCTCTCCACCTTTCCTGTAGGTGCCTTTTAAGTACTGGAAGGCTGCTATAATGTATTTCCAGAGCCTTCTCTTTTCCACTCTGAGAAACCCAAATTTTCTCAGTCTGTTTTTACACAGGAGATTCTCCAATCCCCAGATTATCTTCATGACCCTGTTACACTGCTGTCCCAGCACTTCAGGTAGGGTCTCACAAGAGTAGAACAATGTTAAAGGCTTTTTAATTTTGCCCCCATGTTCTGTAAAAATACCTAGAAAATGGTTTGCTTCTACCATTTATGATGCAAAAAGTTTCTCATTTTATGGAAGGACCTGAACAAGTGTAGCAGTTACCATCTATTGAAACTCAGGCAATGTCTGCTGTCTAAATTTCTTTTTTCCCCATCACTGTCTTCAAAGCTGCCTGACATTTTTTCTCCCATACAACACTGAATAGGATTTTTCACCATCATGAGAATAAAGACTTAAGTGTCTAGTACTTGAAGGCCAAGCAATAGTTGGCATTCACGAGGTCCAAAATAGGTTGCTTCACAGACTTCCTGTATCATCTTCCTACATTCATTTCTGCTTTCTGAAGGGGGAAAAGGAAAAAAACTAAATCCACAATTGTTTCTCTTCGCAGTAGTTTGTACTCTGAGAACAACTTCTGTCACAAGGCTAACAGATTTTTCTCCCTATTGCAAAAAGATGTTTTTCTGCCAAGGAACATATTTTGATTTTGTATAACATAGACTAATAAATATTTACTCAAAATTTGAACTCATTGATAACTTTACAAAAACCTCGTTCTTTCACCTGCATATCAGGGGTAATACATTCATGCAAAAATTTATCTTTTGCTATAAAAATACATTAAAGCAGACAGGAACATAGAAAAACAGAACAGTACATCCACAATATACACAGTAAAATTAATACAAAATGAATCTTCCAGTGTGGTTATATCCATGTATGTTTCACATACACAATATGCAAAGTATTGTGACATGCTAAATACTGCAGCATTCATTTCTATAAAACAAGCCTACATGTGTGTGAAATGCGTTCCACAAAAATTTTATCACACAGCCTTTTGTATATAGAATATCTCCAGGGAAAGGGCCTCAACCATCTCCAGTCAGGAGGCTAGTCAGTCTCACCTCTATGTCTGGTAAGATCATGGAGCAGATCCTCCTGGAGACACTGTTGAGGCAGAGGAATAACAGAGATGTGATTGGGTGCAACCAGCACAGCTTCAGCAAGGGCAGATCAGGCCTTCTATGACAAGGTCACAACATCAACAGACAAGGGAAGAACGACCGATATCACTAAGCTGGACCTGAGTAAAGCCTTTGACAGTGTCCCACACATCATCCTGCTCTCCAAGCTGGCAAAGTCTGGGTTTGATGGATGGACCATTCAGTGGATAAAAAACTGGCTTGATGGCTGCACTCAAAGAATGGCTGTCAAGGGATCCATGTCCAAGTGGAAGCCAGTGACAAGTGGAGTCCCTCAGGGATCAGTACTGGGACCAGTCTTGTTTAACATTGTCATCTGCGACTTGGACAGTTGCATTGAGCGCACCCTCAGCAAGTTTTCTGACAACACCAAGCTGTGTGGTGCAGCAGACATGCTGGAGGGAAGGGATACCATCCAGAGGGACCTTGAGAGGCTGGAGAGGTGGGCAGAAGCCAACCTCATGAGGTTCAACAAGACCAAGTGCAGGGTCCTGCATTTGGGTTGGGGCAATTCCAAGTACCAATATAGCCTGGGCAATGACTGGCTTGAAACCAGCCTTGAAGAAAAGGCCTTGGGGGTGCTGGTGGATGAACAGCTCAACATGAGCCACCAGTGCATACTTGCAGTCCAGAAAGCCAACCATATCTTGCGTTGCATCAAGAGAAATATGGCCAGCAGGTTGAGAGGGGTGATTCTCCCCCTTTAAATTGCTCTCATGAGACCCCACCTGGAGTAATGTACCCAGTTCTGGAACCCCCATTAACAAGAAAGATATGGACATGCTGGAACATGTCCAGACAAGGGCTATGAGGATGATCAGAGGGTCGGAGCACTTCTCCTATGAAGACAGGCTGAGACAGTTGAGTTTATTCAGTGTGGAGAAGAGAAGACTCCGAGGCAACGTTATTGTGGCCTTCTAGCATCTGAAGGGGGCGTATAAGAGAGTTGGTGAGGGTCCTTTTTGGGTGTCAGGTAGTGACAGGACTAGGGTGAATGGATCCAAGCTAGAGGAGGGTAGATTTAGATTAAACACTAGGAAGAAGTTAAGTTCTTCACCATAAGGGTTGTGAGACACTGGAACAGGTTGCCCAGGGACATGGTAAAAGCCCCATCCCTGGATGTTTTTAAGGCCAGGCTGGATGTGTCCCTGTGATCTAGTGTGAGGTGTCCCTGCCCCTGGCAAGGGCTTTGGAACTAGATGATCCTTGGAGTCCCTTCCCATCCTGACAGTTGTGTCATTCTGTGATTCTGTGAAGATAACAACTGTAAATAGCCTAGCCACCTGATAGTTTCAAACGAATGTTTCGCTTTTTTTTAATGTCCTGTCCCCCAGCAGCTACATTTGACATATCTAATATATTCCTTACAATGTGTAAAGATAACTGGTGTTTTTCTTTAAAGAAGTTATGCATGGATAATTTTAAAGTGAAAATGAAAGAAGACTACTCTTTAACATACCTATCAGATCAAACATTTGAATCTACTCCCTGTCTCATTGTCTTTTCCTTTCACCATCATTAATGACTTATTTGTTACTGATTTATGATTTTTCCTGTTTACTTTTTTTCTACATGTGTTTCATTTTCCCAGAAAACATTATGCAATCTTGTTATTCCATTCTTCTTTTTAAATGAAAGTAGTTTTAAAATTTGTAATATTTTATGGTTTTATCCATAAAATAACATAACATAGAATGAGTCTTTCATAATTTAACTGTCCAATCTTCACAGCAATTTGAAGTGTGGTCAGCTGAAAACATTTGGTTGCACACTTCTGTATTGCTTTTGTGTGAAACTTTAAGCAGAGCTATTTACAAGTTTCGTCCACTTTAGGAGCAGGTGACACCAATGGAAATATTTGATCTGTTCCTGACATATCACAGAAGTGATACTAATGGATTTGACTAGGTCAGGCACAAAATATCGAAGCATATCTGTGTTTCAGAATGCTCCAAAAAACATCAGGCAGTTCACCTGAATAAGATCTCCTGCTCAACATGGCAGGTTTGTAGGGTGATTGACAACAGACTTGACCATGAAGGAATTCTTAAGAGGTAATGCAAGACCAATTTATATAAAGGCAAAAGTATATCACTATTGACTTCAATTTCTGTTGCAGTTGCATTCACCTGTAAATTTGTACATTATGTTTTTGGTTTTGTTTGGTGTGTTTTACCCTCTCAGTTTAATACTGAGGCAGGAAGTTATTTTTCCACCACTGGAGTGTGTAAGGAAGAAAACATTCTGTACCACCATGAAGCATTCAGACAGTTAAGCTTGTTTAAAAGTAGTTATTTTAGGCAATTCAGATTGTTTTCGCTTTAAACTGAGTTTAAACAACCAAAAGCAGACAAAGATGATTTTTTTTTCAGTTTTATATTTTCTTCAAAGGAAAAAAAAGAATTTTAAAATGTAGCAGCATTTTGTAGTTGTTCCAGACATTGCAGCTTTCCTGTGCCCAAGTGTAGACACTTGCTATGGAGACATTTGTATTTGAGTGTCATCTTGGTCCACTTCCCTAAATGGAAGCTTTTGAAGAGGATGATAATCTTCTTACAGCAATGTTGACTTGGTAACAGATCAGATGAATTTCACTCTAGATGTGTTTGTTTCCTGTCTCTGAGCATAAGGAGAATGTATAGTAACAATTTCAAACACAGCTATCTGATTAATTGTGACAAATTCCACACTTTAATGTCAGAATTTTAAGTCTAGTTTTGTGTATGGTTAAATCAAACAATACTTCTTCCACTTACAAGCACAAAACATATTATGAAAGAGGATACTACATCACATTTAATGAGCTGCTTGTTTTTGTGCTGCAATTCACTAAATAAAACCAAACCCAAACAACAACAACAAAAGTTATGTTGTATTATTCCAATATTAAACCATATACAAATGAAGCTGAACAGCTATGACATAAAAGACTATTAAGAAATATGACTGACACGGAGATATATGTAAAATATTTCTGACATTAATTGTACCCAGTACAATTCCTTCAAGATCAAGTGGATATTGATATTCACAGAGCACATTCACTGCAGTCAAAGAGCCTTCACCAAAACTCATCTAGTAACAGAAATAGAAATAGATGATAAAGATGTCCCTGAATTAACAAGGCTGTGGAATAGCTTTCTTTCATATATCAACATACTGGCTCTTATAGTTAAACAGGATGATCCATCTCACTCTCTAAAATGACTTACTGATGGTAGAAAAGTTATAAAGAAGTCATTACTGTTTTTTGTCTTTAGAGGAGTTCAAATGACAGAAGTACAGTAATTCCTGTACTAGTATAGTCAGGGATTGTTTTGCAACTGTGACTGAGGTTGTCTGTAGGTAACTTTTTTTAAGCTGTAAATTTATCCAATCAGAAAAAGTATCTATTACTAACATATTCCATTACACTCTGTTATGTATAAATGATACACTTTAACATGTTTTTGAAGTCAAGACACAATAGAAGCCTGCAGACCTTTTTCCATTTAATTTTTAGCATTACTTCTGAAACTAACTAAAAAGAGGTCATGTTTATCCATAAGGATAAGTGCTTTAGGTGTTCAATAATTTCTACTGTGTAATTAGGTGTTTTGGGGTTAGAAAAGAGAAATCAACAAGATAATAAACTGATACTTATTTCCTGTACAATCAGGGGGAGTATGGGGGAGTTGGGAGGGAAAATGGCACACACATTTAGTATTCATGTAGCCTTGATGTTAAAAATCATATTGACTCAATACAAACACACATCTTTTGATCTGCAGTTAAATAGTCCAAGCCATTAATTCTCAAAGAAACCCAGCCCTGTCTATATTAAAACTGAAATCTCTGTCTAAATAGAGAAAAGGAATCTTAGCTTTATGAATGAAAGTTATTTCACATGGTTACAGTTACAGTTTTGGAAAACTGTTTTTGACTTATAAGAAATTATTTATGTACCTTTACTGTATACAAAAATTGAGAGTCAGAAACTCAAAGGCTTATAGGGAATCAAATCTACAGTTTTAGTAGTAGGTTGAGCCAATATAAAAATATTCTCATACTGTGTGTATAAATCACAGAACCACAGAATGTTAGGGGCTGGAAGGGACCTCAAGAGATCATCTAGTCCAACCCAACTGTCAAAGCAGGATCACCTATACCAGGCCACACAGGAACTCGTTCAGGAAGGTCTTAAATATCTTCAGAGAGGGAGATTCCACAACTGCCCTGGGCAGCCTGTTTCAGTGTTCTGTTACCCTCACAGTTTCCATGGAATTTCCTGTGACTCAGCTTCCACCCATTGCCCATTGTCCTGTCATTGGGCAACACCAAGAAGAGCCTGGCTCCATCCTCTCAGCACTCACTGTTTACCCAGTTATGAACATTAACGAGGTCACCCCTTAGTCTCCTTTTCTCCAAGCTGAAGAGCCCCAGCTCCCTCAGTCTCTCCTCATAAAGGAGATGCTCCTCTCCCCTAATCATTTTTGTGGATCTGTGCTGGAATCTCTCAAGCAGTTCCCTGTATTTCTTGAACTGAGGGTCCCAGAACTGGACACAATATTCCAGATGTGGCCTCACCAGGGCAGAGCAGAGAGGGAGGAGAATCTCTCTTGACCTACTGACAACTACCCTTCTATAATACAACCCAGGATACCATTTCCTTCTTGACCACAAGAGCGCATTGCTGGCTCATGGTCAACCTTCCATCCACTAGGACCCCCAGGTCGTTTTCTCCTTCCCTGCTCTCCAGCAGATCAGTCCCCAGCCTATACTGGTACATGAGGTTGCTCTTTGCCAGGTGCAAGACTGTACCCTTGTCCTTGAACTTCATTCAATTTCTTCCTGCTCAACTCTCTGGCCTGTCCAAGTCCTGCTGAATGGCAGCACAACCTTCTGGTGTGTCAGCTACTCCACCCAGCTTTGTATCATCAGTGAACTTGTTGATAGTGCTCTCTGCTCCCTCATCCAGGTCATTGATGAATATATTGAACAGCACTGGTCCCAGTACTGACCCCTGAGGGACTCCACTAGATATAGGACTCCAACTAGACTCTGTCCCACTGACCACAACTCTCTGACTTCTTCCCTTTAACCAGTTCTCAATCCACCTCACTACCTGATCATCCAGACCACACTGCCTCAGCTTAACTGCAAGGATGCTGTGGGAGACAGTGTCAAATGCTTTACTGAAATCAAGATAAACCACATTCACTGCTCTACCATCATCTATCCACCTGGTTATGTCCTTATGAAAGGCTATGAGGTTGGTCAAACATGAATTCCTCTTGGTAAAACCATGTTGACTGCTCCTAATGACTCTCTTGTCCTTGATATGCCTAAGGACAGTGCCAAGGATAAGTTCCTCCATCACCTTTCCAGGGATGGAAGTGAGGCTAACCAGTCTATATTTATCTGGGTCCTCCTTCTTACCCTTTTTGAAGAGGAGAGTGATTTTTGCCCTCCTCCAGACCCCAGGCACCTCTTCTGCCTGCCATGATTTACCAAAGATGGTGGAGAGTGGTGTGGCAATGACCTCTGCCAGCTCCTTCAGCACCCTTGGATGCATCCCATCAGGACCCATGGACTTAAGGATGTCCAGATGGCTTAACTGTTCTCTAACCCAGTCCTCATGAACCAAGGAAATTTTCTTCTTTGTCCTATCTTTCTCTGGGGTCTCATGGGCCTTGGGCTCCTGAGGACAGCCTCCAGCAGTGTCCTCTGTCACCAAGACACCCACCTCATTCAGCAGTGGACCTGCATTGCATCTGGTCTTAGCTTTTCTTGCAATGTATTTGAAGAAACCCTTCTGTTGTCTGTGACCTCCATCATAAGGCTGAATTCCAAGGAGGCCTTAGCCTTCCTAGTAGCCTCTCTACATGCTCTGACAATTGTCTTATATTTCTCCCACATGGCCACAGGCCCACAGCCCCTCCTTCCATGATCTGTGGACTCTCTTCTTCTACCTAAGTTTGCTAGGCAGTCCCCTACTTAACCATGCAGGCTCCTGGCTTCCTTTCTCGATTTTCTGCTCTTTGGGATGCTCTGATACTGAGCTCAGAACAAGTCCTTGAATGTTAACGAACTATCTTGGTCCCCTTTGTCTTCCAGTACCCTGTCCCAAGAGATTTCCCTTAGCAATTGCCTGAAAAGGCCAAAGTTGGCCCTGTTGAAATCCAACATTGTAATCCTGCTTGCTACTTTCTTCCTGCCACACAAGATCCTGAACTCCACCATCTCATGGTCACTGCAGCCCAGGCTACCCTCAACCTTCACTCCTTCAACCAGTCCCTCCTTGTTCGTACCAGGTCCAGTAACACTCCTCTCCTAGTTGGTTCCTCCACCATTTGCATCAAGAAATTATCATCAGTGCACTGGAGGAGCCTCCTGGACTATGTCTGGCTGGCTGTGTAAGCCTTCCAGTAAATGTCTGAGTAGTTAAAGTCCCTCATGACAACCAGGGCCTGTGTTTGTGAGGCTGCTGTCAGCTGTCTATAGAAGGCCTCATTGACTTCTTCATCCTCATCAGGTGGTCTGTAATAAACACCCACAACAGTGTCACCCATGCCAGCCTGGTCCTTAATCCCCACCCACAAACTCTCCACTCACCCCTCATCCACCCCTGGGCTGAACTCAACACATTCTAGTTGGTGTCTCCTCACATAGAGAGCAACACCACCACCTGGCTTAGCTGATCTGTCTGTCCTAAAAAGGACATAGCCATCCATGACCACATTCCAGTCATGTGAGCTGTCCCACCACGTCTCTGGAATTGCCACCAGATCATAACCCCTTGACCCCACATGGATTTCTAACTCCTCCTGCTTATTCCCCATGCTGCCTGCATTGGTCTACAGACAGCACTGGGAGCAAGCTGAGCGCACTGATTCCACTCGGGGGGTGTGGAAAGCCTTATGATCCACAATAATACCAACACACTGGTGCAAGCCCAGCAACAACTTCATCCCCCTTCAACTCTAGTTTAAAGCTATGTAAATGTAGTGCTCTTAACACTAAAGGTCAGCAAGGAGACAGAATCAAGATCTTTACACTGATGTGTGGAGGGAGGATGAAAGGCAACAGGCAGAGAATGAGAAATCTCTTTCACCTTGAAAGCAGTCAAGTGTTAGAGCAGTTTGCACTGAAAAACTGTGAAAATTTGGTATCTTTCAGCATCTAACTAGACAAAACCCTGAGCAACCTGATCTGATCTCAGAGCTTCTGCTGCTTTGAGCAGGATAGACTAGAAACCTTCAGAGGTAATTCCCCACATGAATTATCTGATGGGCTTAGAGTGCTAGAGAGGCTTGCTTAATTTTTTAAGTGAAAAATTGTTTGAGAATATATTCATGAGGAATTTCCAAATTGCTTTCACTACATAATCACCACTATTGTTTCTACAGATGAACAGCATATACAAAATTAACCAAATTTCAGGGATTTTGTTAATTTAAAAAATCCTAAAATTCCTTTTGATGACATAATGAATGTCCTCATTACAGCTGGAAAAAAAATCATTTTCTTTCTAGTAGTTGATACAGTGTCATGATTTTGATTTAGGATGAAAATAGTGTTGCTAAGGCATTGACATATTAGTTGTTGTTAAGCAGAGCTTATACTAGGTCCAGGATTTCTTGGCTTCTCATACTATTCCATCAGCAGAGGGAACAGATGAGCCAAAGCAGCCAAAGGGGTATTCCATTCCAGAGGAGTTATACCGTATATAAACTGGGAGATTTTAGCCAGGGGACTGACTGGGCATTGGTCAGCAAGTGGTGAGGAGTTTTACCAACCATCACTTGTCTTTTATATTTTACTATTATTACTATGATTACTTTTTATTTTTGTTGTATTAATATTATTTTCCCATCTTTTTCTGTCCTATTAAATCGTCTTTATATCAATCTATGAGTTTTATTTATTTTTCTTTTTTCCTCCATTTTTTTTCTTTTTTTCTTTTCTATTTTTTTTTCACATCTCCACTGGTGTGGAGGAGGTGCAGTGAGCAAGCGGCTGTGCAGTGTTTAAGTTCCAGTTGGAGTTAAACCACAGCAATAGAATAATGTTCACAAATTTTCTGCTAGTTCAACTTTCATAGTGAATTTAATTCTCTGCATATGTAACAGTTCCAACAGTCAAAACATGGATATACTCCTCAAAAATAATGTTGGAATAACTTCCAGCTTTTATTTGTTAGCAAGCATGCCAGCTTTTTATGCTATTTTGTTTGTTTGTTTACAATTTATTATGAAAAAATGTTTAAAAATTGCTTATCTCTTCAAAGCTTATTTCAGTTGCCTCTTATTTGTTATCATTCTTTCTTTTTTTAAGAGTCTGCCAATATTAGACATGGTACTGAAGAGTTTAAAACTCCAGGGAAGTCTGTTAAAACAGTAAGAAAAGGGTAATGAAAAAAGCAACCTTTACCTGTACAAGAGAAACTGGTCACATTCTAGCAGACTATTTTTTAGCTTCATAAAAGTTTATTTCAAGTAAGAGTTCTTAAAAGTTTGAAATTATTTTTCAGAATACAATAGGACATTATTTTCAGTCATTATAGAACCATATAATTTGCATTCAGAATCTTAATCTTTAAAATAATCTTAAAGGATATCTAGGTTTACTTTCCATAATATTATGCTATTTACCTTGAAGCAAGTAATACTGTGTTTTCAGAAATGCTGGAATCATTCTACAATAAGAGATGAAATACCTACCTGCTTTTGGAGGCACCTGCATAGGACTAGGACTGGGTTGAAGAACTAGAATTGGAAGTAGGAATACATTTGATATAAGGATAAAAGGAGGCAATAACAGAGGTCACTTTAGTGTGTTCAGTGAAGATTGCAAACTGATAGTAACTGATACATTAAGATTTAGATATGCTTTACACACCTTCAAAACAACTTATTTCTTATTTGTTCTGATTCATTTTTCTAAGTTTCAAATAAAACTACGATATGATTTGGGACATTTTGAGTTTTCTGTGTTAAAAAAGTAATAGAGAAAAAATTGAGGTTGTAGTACTTAAAATATTTATAAAGAATTATAAAACACAGATTGATTGAAATACACAAGTGAGTACAAGAACATGCACTGAAAATATATGCAAAAAAATTTACAAATGTTATAAATCATACCTAATTACAGTGTGAGTAGAGCATTGAAAAATTATGCTTTTCTGTGTTATTATTAAAATCTATCAACATTCTAATATAATACAGTTTTCTTACCTGCTAATTAAATATTTTCTGAAGTCTAGAGCTAAGTAATATGTCATCTGAAAAGAAACATAAAATTAGAAACAAACAACCAAGCAAACAAACAAACCAAAACAGAACAAAAGCAAATCCAAACAGAAAAACAAACTCAGAACATAATGAAATACTATTTTAATTCAAAACTAGTTTTCCAGAATGAAAATTCTGCTATTTTACTCTCACATAGTTATCCCTAAGTAAGTTATTTTGTTAAATGTGCTTCAAGGACAGTTTCAGACTTCCTAATTGTAGGAACTTTAATCTAGAGGCCTGTAATACAAGGTTAATTTCATTTTGTTTCCTATATAATTAGTGTCAAAAAAGAGATTTCCCCACAAGTTAAATTTCACCCTCAGTTAAATCAGACATCCATCATGTCAAAGTGTTTTCTGAAGTAAACTTTTAATTGGCTATACAAATAACTGATGACTCCTATCTTAATCATATATAAAAGATGTTTATAATTGCATGTTATGAATAACTGGGTATGGGATTCATCTTTTTAGTAGAAACTAGTGCATAGTGCATCAGACAATTTCCTCTTCTGTCAGATTGTGCATACAAAATTACCTGAACATGCCTGAGCTTCATTTCACTCACACAATATTGCCCGTTTTTTAAAAATAAATCTTCTAAGCTTTGACAAGCATAATGTATTAACCTATCTCAATATTTTGACATTTTTATGAACTCTGCAACTTTATAATAAGTTATTAAAGTAGGAGTGAATATTCAAATGGACTGAGCATTACAGAGCAGAATGTATGCATAAGATTAAAAAAGTAATTATTTTTAAAGTCAAATGTAAAACAGAGAAAACTACTTTTGTAACTATTATAAAACTAAATGTTCTGTGGTATACACAGGTTCCCAGATATAGCCTGGAGTAATAAGATGAATAGTTAAACACTGGATTAGCAACTTAAAAAACAAATTAGCAATTTAAAGCACCAAAATAAAGGAATTAATTTTAGTCCCCTCCCTGCCAAAACAAAAAATTGAGTTCATGTGATGTTATTAAAAACCAGACAATGTGTCTAAAAATAGACACACTTTAAAGGGTAACATCCATGACATATTAGCATCTTTTTAATCCTGACAGGTATTTTGGTAATTTTATATAATCTTTAGAATATTCATATTTTAATATTTTTATGTTAAGCAGGTATTTGCTTTAGAAGCAAAACATACTGAAGAGGAACATTTTAGTAGCAGAACCATAGAATGGCCTGGTTTGGAAGGAACCTCCAAAGGTCATTTAGTCCAACCCCCCCACTGCAGTAAGCAGGCACATTCTCAACTAGATCAACTTCCCCAGAGCTCTGTCAAGCCTCATAGACATCACTACACTGCACTTCAACTTGCCAATGATAGTTTTTTCCAATCTATTTTAAATCAGCAAAGAATAGAAATCCATTGAGCTCTTTTATTACTGAGCAGTTAGGTTGGTTGTGATGCACTGATCCAATTCAATTTCCTGTAATCTGATACAGCCTACTCCTCCTCCTTGTGGTTCTGTAGTTTATGAAAAGTCTGACTGCCTTATCACAGTCTCAGGTGAACGCTGCTGGCTGTTGTTCTGATAACATACTGATTTTAAAATTTTGATATTCACTTTTGACCGTTTGGAGTCACACAGCCTTGAATAATAGATCTAATTTCAAGTTATCAATCGCCTTTTTCTGAAACTAATGGACTGCTGTTAAGATCAAGCTCTCTGCCTACCACTATAAGTCTTTTATTCTGTGCTCCTACATTATTTATTCTGTGTTCCTAGATCCTGAAAAGGTTACATCTTCCTCAAGACTTTCATCTTTGCAAAGACTGTCTAAAATAATCCTGAAATGTTCTATTCTATATGCCTGTACCTACGTCTATGCACATATTTATGATTGTACAGAAAATTCTTAAATCTGGTGGTGGAAGATGATAACATGAAAATGTTGCCTAAATGTACTGTGCCTGTTGCTCATACTGAACAGCCTCTTTGGGCATTTTTTTCATTGCTCTTCCTGTCTCTTCAGTAAGCATCTCACAGAATCTCTATTTGACTACTAAGATGAAGAATTTAAATGCTGACCTCCACCAGCAAAGTACAAAAGATCACGCTTAACATTAACTCTGATTAGTTCAGTACTTCTCAACACTGTTATTTGGAGAAAAAACAGACTTTTTCTCCTTTACTACCTATAATCTCAGACTCTACCTACCCTGCCTGATGTGGCAGAACAGCCACCACTTTTACTTTATAAGAAGATAGTATTTTTATTTTCGTATCAACAACAAAATTCATTGCACTGATTAAGGTATCTTGTGGCACAACCATAAGGAGTTTAAAAAATATAATTTTGAATAGAAAATGCTTGAGGAGATTTAGAATAAAAAAAGATAAAAACCTAAGATATCTTCTAGAATGGGAAGCTGACAGTAGAGAAACAGTACTGTAATTGTAATGAAGTCACGATCTGTAAAAATATAATCTAAGAATTGCTATTAGAATATCAATACAAAATTAGAGATAATTCACTATCCCTGGTATAAAAAACTTCCTTCAAAATATATCTGAAATTACAGACTCAGGAATAAAATTTTACACCTTCAGAGTCTTAAGTATATTCACTCATTTCTATACACCAATAACTTCAGTTCACATTTGTACACTCATATATTTCCAAATGCAAAGGCATAAATAAAAAAACCCCTCTATACTCTGGATTTTCTTGGCAAAAAGTAGGATAAAAGCTATATCAATTTTTGTGCAAGACTTTATAAAAAATACAAAAGAGCTTTTTTTTTTTTTTTTTTTTTTTCNTCACCCTATAAAAGCAATACTGACTAGCTCTATTCCACACTGCCCTAGAGAAGAATGCATGGATTCACTTTGTATAACGACTTAGGCCTCCCCTAGGCCTCTTCTGGTGTCTAAGACATTTTTCAGAATATTTTTGAGAATATTTTGCGGAATCTGCCCTGGACATGAAAAGGAGTCAGAAGGATCTCATTGCAGTTTTCCAGGGAGCCACACAGAGTACGAACAATGAGTGCAAGTTACTTCAAGAGATATTTTATCTCTAGACAAGAAAGAATTTTCTTTTAAAGTGAGAATAATCAATCACTGGAACAACCTCCGAAGGAATATGATAGTATGCCCATTGGCAGAGAGTTTTAAGACGTGATTAGACAACAAGATAGATAATCACATCTAGTATTTTTTTGCTGTGAGAAGTTGAACCAGCTGATCTTTCAAGGTCCCTTTCAGACTGGGCTGTTCTCTAATACTATAATTTTTTCAGCAGCTTTCAAGAAAAAAAAACACATTCAGGACAAGAAGTCAAAGAATCATAGAATCAAAGAATCAGAATCACAGAGTATTTTGATTTGGCAGTGAGCACAAATGTTGTCAGATTCAACTCCCTGCTCCTTGCAGGACTGTCTGATGTATCAAACTTACTCAATATAGATTTGATTTCTGAGTCCAGATAATTTATAAAAATATTAAAGAGTAGTGACCCTAAAACTGAACTCTGGGCAACCCGACTGGTGACTTGCAGCCAGCCTGGTTTAACCCCATTTAATATGACTTTTTGAGCCTGATCACTGACTTGTCTAGATATCTGCTGGACATTTTGTCTAGAAAGACAGTGTGAGAAAAAATGTAAAAATCCTTGCTAAATCTTTGTGACTGACCTATGCATTACACCTTATTTACAAGTCTTATCAGGACTGCCACCTCATTCAGCAGTAGGCCCACACTTTCCCTATTCTTCCTTTTACTACTGATAAATTTCAAGAAGACTTTATTCTCTTTTACTTCTATTGACAGTTTTAGTTCTAAGAGGCCTTCAACCTTCCTTGTTGCCTTCCTACAGGCTCTGACAAATTCTCTATAGTTCTTCTAACAGACAAGCCCCTTCTTTCATGAATTGTAAATTTCTTTCTTCCATGAGATTTCCGTCAGAAATATTGCAAAAATGTATAGGAAATATTCAGCCCTAGGGATTAAGTTTGGTGATAAAGGATTCTGAATCAGTTAAGAATATTTTTTTATTTCAAGATGCATAATACTAGCTTTGTTTTCCTGTAATCTAATACAGAGTTTCAGAATAATAAAAATGTCCCTAATACCTTTAGAGACCAAATAACTAGTCACCAGCATTTACTCATTTCGGATGTTTCCTAGGAGAATGTTTCCTAGGAGAATGTTCAAAGTCTCTTAGGCACAAACACTCTAACACTTAAAAGAAACTGACAGTCTAGTAAACAGTCAAACTAAGATACAGAAGAGGAAAAAGAAATTCTTTACAATTTATGATCAACCAACTTATATATGCAATATTTTACATAGGAACAAATATGCAACTATGTGGAAAAGGAGAATTAACTGGAATAAAACTCACTAGAGATTCTTAATAAAACCCTCACTATCTCATATTCATGTGATACTGCCTTGGAAACATAAATAGATTTACTGTATTTTACCCATACTGTGATCATATTGGTAATAATTGTCATTTCTCATGCTATAGAATCATAGAATCATGTAGGTTGGAAAAGATCTTTAAGATCATCAAGTCCAAATGTAAACCATGTGCCTAAAGTGATCTCTTATGTCCTCTCAGGATTTATATTTATGTAATTTTCACGATTTCTCCAGGAAATGAGGAATGGCTTCTTCACACTAATTGGGACTCTGAAAAGGTAGTTTTCTATCACGGAAAAACTTTTAATAATGTATTATTGCTGTTCAATTATACACATACCCTTTGTAAAACATTTAATAAACTGTATCCCAAAATGCCACATCAACACATCTTTTACGTATTTTCTGGAATGGTGACTCATATATGCTCAATATCCATCTGCAGGAACATTTCTCCTGACTCTAAATTGATTTAGTCAGTTCAGCACAAGCAGCCAAGGAGAGTATCTAAAAGGACCAAATCTTCCCCTCCCCATTCCCCCACTCCATTGTCTTTCCACACCTTGTCCAGGAAGTTAATTAGCTACTTGAAGCATTCAATACAATCTATGCCCAGCAAGAGTTACATGAAAGGAATATTCAGGACATTCAAAATTCCCACCTAGAGAGATCTTGTAACAATCAGTGAATTGCTTAGCACCCGTATTCAAATCCATCCATTGTCTCACACCAGTTCTTTATCTTACCTATGCAGAGGAGTAGCCAGGAAGTTCCTGGTTCTCTAGCACCCTCCATACACCCCTTGGTGAGATCAATGACTGAAGTGTCCCAGTTGCACGCCTAAACACAGCCCTGTATAGATGTACCAGTTGGAACTAATGAATAATCCTTTCTTTCATACTTACTCTTATGACTCATAACTTCTGCCTCACAGCTCTTACCAGAGCAACCTCTGGAGCTCAAGTGCTCCTCCTGACAGGTGGCCCCACAGGAGGCTGATTAAGGGCACTTAAGCCTTATTGATGCATACAGGACACTGGAAACAGCCCCCACAGTGAGAAATGAATGATCCACACTTGACATTATACACAGTCAGTAAAATTCACATGACCTATGCAAGATAATTATTACAGAAAGTTACTGAGAAAGTCACCTTAACTCTCTCAGTAATCAAGGGAGAGAAATAATCATTTCAAGGAAGGCATTCATCTCATTTCATAATAAAAATGAAATAAGTCAGATGAACTGTGCCATAAAAGTACTTGATTCTTTTCACTGATTTTGTAGTGTCTAGATGACTGAAACACTTGTAGCTACGTAGGCAGCAGACACCTACAAATAGATAAGATGATTCCCAGCATCTCATCAATATCTGGTTTTACATCCTTGACAGACACATGAAGGTCATGTGAAAGCATGACAACGAACAAAAGTAACTCTGTAACGTTGCAGCAAACCATATTAGTTTGCAAGTCAAAGAGAAAATGCCACTTCACTCAGCAGGTTTTAAGTGCCTTCATAAGAAATAACTGGTTTGATTTAGTAATGAAAAAATATGAACTCATGTTTGATTTTCTGCTGAAGTAAACCTGTAACCATCCCTTCCTAGGCTGTGTAAGCTTCTAGAAAATGCATATTTCAAGTTACAGCCAGCTTGTGAGCCCTCTCTACCACGTGACCCAAAAGACGAACCATTTTGAGTGGGGTCTTGAGCAACAACAAGCCTTTAAGCAGATCAAGAAGGAGATAGACTGTGCAGTAGCACTTGGGCCTATCCAGACAGGACCATTGTTGCAAAGTGTCCTCTAAACAGCAGCCAGGTAGCATGATCTTGCTTGAAATCTCTGGCAGAAAACATCAAATGAAATCCATTAGGGTTTTGGAGTAGAGGATATTGAGGATCTGAAGCCCACTACACCCCAACTGAAAAGGAGATACTAGCAGCATATGAGGGAGTTTGAGCTGCTTCAGAAGTAGTGAGTACAGAAGCTCATCTCAGCACCACTGTGCTACACTGGATGTTCAGAGGGAACACCCTCTCTACACATCATGGGAGCAGTGCCACAAGGAGTAAGTGGGCAGTTCTGATTACACAACAAGGTCGACTGGGGAAACCCAACCACCCAGGAATTCTGAAAGAGCTTATGGACTGCATAGAAGGCAGAGATTTCTGACCATTGTCTGAAGATGTGGTTCATGTCCAGGAGACGTCACCAAATAGCAAGTTACCTGAAGGTGAATGACGTTACATTTAGTTTACTGATGGAATCTGTGGTGTGGTAGGAAACCACTGGAAGTGGAAAGCTGCTATATGGAGTCCCACATGACAAGTTGTTGAGGTCATTGAAGGAGAAGGCGAGCCAAGTCAGTATGGAGAACTGAAAGCCATCAATCTGTCCCTAAAGATTGCTTAGTGAGAAAAGTGGCCAGTACTCTATACTGACTCCTGTATGGTGGCTAATGACCTGTGGGATGGCTACCGCAGTGAAACGAGATCAGTTTGCAGCATGGGGGTAAGCCCATCTGGGCTGCTGCTTGTGGCAAGATATTGCCACTTGAATAGAAAATATGACTCTAAAGATATGTTACTTTGATGCTCACATACATAAGAGCAATGCCAAGGAAGAACATCATAGAATCATAGAATCAGTCAGGATTGGAAGGGACCACAAGGATCATCTAGTTCCAACTCCCCTGCCATGGGCAGGGACATCTCACACTAGGTCAGGCTGGCCAGAGTCTCATCCAGCCTGGCCTTAAACACCTCCAGGGATGGGGCCTCAACCACCTCCCTGNGAGAACTCCAGGTGGAGTCTCACCAGAGCTGAGTAGAGGGGGAGAATCACCTCCCTTGACCTGCTGGCCACACTTCTCTTGATGCATCCTCCTCAAAACAATGAACAGTTAGACAAGGCTGCCAGAAATTACTTAGCTGAGGTAGACCTGGACTGGAAGCATAGAAGGTGAGCTGTTTGTAGCTCGATGGGCCCATGAAACAACAGGACATCTAAGGAGAGATGCATACAGATGGACTTGTGGGAGAAATAACAACAGGCACCAGTACAGGTTAGGAACTACCCTTCTGGGAAGCAGCTCCATAGAGAAAGACCTGGGAGTCCTAGTGGATAGCAAGTTCTCCACAGGACAGCAATGTGCCCTTGTGTCCAAGAAAGCCAATGATATTGTGGGGTGCATTAAGAAAAGTATGTCCAGAAGGTCTAGGGAGGTTCTGCTCCCCCTGTACTTTGCCCTCATGAGACCATGCCTGGAATAGTGCGTTCAGTTTTGGGCTCCCCACTTCAAGACAGACACAGACCTGCTGGAGAAAGTCCAACGGAGAGTGATGAGGATGGTTAGGGAACTTGAGCATCTTCCCTGTGAAGAAAGACTGAGATCCCTGGGGCTGTTTAGTCTTGAGAAGAGAAGACTGACAGGGGATCTGATCAATGTCTATAAATATGTGAGGGGTGGGTGTCAAGTGGAGGGGGCCAATCTCTTTTCAGTGGTGTGCAATAATAAGACAAGGAACAATGGATACAAACTTGAACATAGACGATTTCACCTCAACATGAGGAGAAACTTCTTTACAGTGAGGGTGATGGAGCACTGGAACAGGCTACCCAGAGGGGTTGTGGAGTCTCCTTCTGGACACTTTCAAAACTCCCTAGACGCATTCCTGTGCAGACTACCCTAGGTGATCCTGCTTTGACAGGGGGGTTTGTACTCAGTGATATCTGGAGGTCCTTTCCAACCTCTAATGTTCTATGATTCATTGATTCTACGATTGAGGGGTGGACCTGACCATGGAAGCCATCACACAAGTCATGTGGGATTGTGAAACGCGTTGCAATGAAGGTAGCCACCAGAGTTAAGTTTCCCTGGAACAAAAGGTAGTGGCTGGGTTTCTGCTGTGGTAAGACCTGGCAAATTGACTGTATCAGACCACTGACACAAACACGGCAGGGCAAGTGCTATATACTCACTGTAGTAGAAGCAACTATAGGTTGGTTGGAGACATACTGTGTAAACCATGTCACTGTCCAGAACACTATCTTAGGCCTTGAAAAACAAATCCTGTGGCAATATGGTACCCCAGCAAGAACTGAATCAGACAATGGGACTCAATTCTGAATAAGCCATCAGAAACATGACATTCAGTGGGTGTATTCCCTATCAAACACAAGCCTCTGGGAAGACTGAAAGATATAATGTACTGTTAAAGACCATGATGAGAGCATTTGGAAATAGGACATGGAAGCACTGGGATGCAAATGTAGCAGAAGCCACTTGGCTGGTTAACTGTAAGGGATCTGCTAACTGTCCTGGTTCTGTCCAAGCAAAACCTTTACACA
The DNA here is from genome assembly GCA_013399975.1 of Indicator maculatus. Taxonomy (NCBI): domain Eukaryota; kingdom Metazoa; phylum Chordata; class Aves; order Piciformes; family Indicatoridae; genus Indicator; species Indicator maculatus. The sequence goes on from VXBD01006592.1 coordinate 401,488, forward strand.
CTGTGGTAGGAGATAAGTTCCCTGTAGTTCACATGGGGAAGTGTCTGTGTAAAGTAGCGTGGGTTGATCCTCCTATGGGGAAAGGCAAACCCATTTGTGGGATTGTCTTTGCTGAAGGACCTGGGTGTATTTCATGGGTAATGAGGAAGGATGGGGAGACTGAGTGTGTACCTCAAGGATATTTAGCCCTGAGGGGAAATTTATCTGGGATGAGAGCTGCATGTTGCAGGAAGTGACATGGTAGGAATGACCTGAACGGAAGAATGAGTTTTCCAAGGAACAAGAATGCAACAGTGACTGAAACCAAGATGGCGTTGGTGCCCAACAGGAGAATATCCCACTTCTTCTGTCCTTAACACCACAGATGGGGCCCAAGTAACATCTGGAGGAGTGGAAGCAGCCCATGAAATTACAGAGTAGCATCTCTCTATTAAAGGACTGGGGATGATAGTTGATCAAAATATATAAAACTGTACGCTGGGTAATAAGATGGTTTAAGTATGTATTTTAGGATGTAGGTATCAGCAAGGAGGAATTTCCACAAGAGAATTAAGTGAGATGGTTACGGGTGTTGGAAGTATGTGGAGCCCAGGCATGCTACAAATGGTGTGGAATAGGGGGTAGAGATTGTATTGGTTTGGTTGAGATGGAATTCTTTCTATATAACACTTGGCTACTGCTTATCAGTGTTTGAAGAGTACCAAGGCTCAGCTTTCCTAACATTCACCCCACCCCAACAACAGATTGAGGGATAGTTAAGATCTTGAGAAGGGGCACAGCCAGGCCAGCTGACCCAAAGTGACCATGACATCTGCTCAGATATAAAAGCTACAAGAAAGAAGGAGGTGTGGGAACATTCATTAATGGTGTCTGTCCTCCAGAGCAACCACTACGCTGTGGTGGTAGGGCCAAACAGGTCCAGCACAAATCCAGACAGGTCCTGGTATGTCTAGACATGGTCCCCCTGTTCCCCCTCCCTCCTGCAGGAGTCTGAGGAAATGCAGGAAAAGTACAAATGAACAGGCACCAAAAAGTCTGGTAAACAAAAGGACATGTTCTCCCTTTATGGTTATAAAGCATGTGCACTAGCCATGCTTCTCCTAGACCAGGCCTATGTCTTTGTCTTTTATGGTCACAACCTGGCAAAATCTCATTTCATTGGCTAATTGTTTGCCAGCTACAGTTGCCTTGCAACTGGACTTCATGCCGTGCCTCAGTTTACCCAGAAAGATGCAAGAGCTCTTCGCAATAAGGTGTCATAAAAGCCCCAGAACAGACAGACAAGTCTTGCCGGGCAGAGAAACAAATCCTGGGTGAGCCAAGACCCTTGGGTACCGTCTCTTTTGCAGCAAAAAGCCACTACCAGTGTAAGCTCCCACTTTGCAAAAACCCAGGACAATCTACAGATCCTGGGAAGAAGCTTCAAGAGCTGTCCACCGTTGTGCTGAAGCCAGATCAGCCATCAACCAAAAGCCTTACTGGCTAGCATATAGCAGCAGCTCCCCCCCTCAGTGAACAGTTTATTACCCTCTTTGTTTAATGGTTCATGTCGAGTCTTCCCCAGGGGTTGAGCGCCATGTTGTGTCAAGGGTTCTCTTTCCCTGTTATATTTCTGGTTTGCTTAAAATTATTCAAATTGTTATATTGTCTGAATATTGTACATTCCCATTGTAAATATATATTCCAGATGTACACCAAACCTAATTACAAGTTTTGGTGATTTTCCATAAAAATGAAAAGTTAACAATATTTTTATTAATATCATATCTTCCTTACTAATTAATTCATAAATTCATAACCATAGCATACACATATGCTTCCCCATAAGTGACCAAACATCATCTGCTGATGGGAAGTAGAGAACATTTTTTGTTTGCTCATACATCCATGTGCAGCCTTTGCTTTAGCTTTTGCCTTATTAAATTGCTTCTATCTTGACCCACAGGCCTTATCTTGTATTTTGCTCTCCCCTGTCCATCTAAGAAAGGAAGTGACAGAGAAATTTTGCTGGGAATCTGCCTCTATGCCAGGGCCAAAACGCCACATTCTTTTATTGGGATTCTATAAATCCAACTGAAGAGGCAGATCCAAAGAAAGAGAAAACTTAATGTTGATCTTTGCAGTGCTGCAAAAAAATCTAATTTTTTTTTTTTTATAAAGGCTACAATGTTAAATGGTTTCATTATTTTTAACTGATGATATTCACAGAAAATTATTTTTGCTTCACAGAAAGAAACAGAAACTTTTGAGGTGCTACATTAATGAAGATAGAGCCCGAGTAACTTCATCAAGGAAAGCGAGAAAAGTAGAAGAGATATTCATCTTCTTAAATAACTTTTACGTTAAATGAAATCTACTCTCTGTAATGAACAATTATTAACCTGAGCTGACATAGAGAATATCCAGAAACCTAAGCAATCCAGAAATACTGGGATTTTATCAAGATCTATAGTCATATGCTGTTACATTTTGGTTTAAATTTCTCAGAACTAAAAAAAAATGAATTAAAATTACATATTTTCATCCCACATTTATTTATATGTAAATATAGAAAACTTAGATTTTATAAACTTTTCATGTAAAATTGAGCAACAGGCCTTGCTGGGATACATTTGATACTCCTTTTTGCCTGTTTTCCTATAATTTACAACCCAATTTATCTGTAATCCCTCGTATAAGAGGCTTTAAGAACAAAAACATTGCACACAAAAGCATATGTAAAAGCATCACAGTAAATGTTGATCAGTTTTAAAAATGTCTTTCATAATATGTCTTTTTGATTCACTTTTAATAATGCAACAATACTGATTGAAGTTTGAAACAATGTAGCATTTATTATTTATGCATAATAAATATTAATAACATACTTCTTATAACCTACTATAAAGTAAATGAAAAAGAATCATTCTTTTGGAAAATCCTTATTCCAATTCAGTAAAGACTTACAGAGTCCTCAAAGACTGAAAATATTAGTGTCTAAAAATAACAAACATCTTTTTTACATAGGTGACTGAACTCTAGATGAAAATAAAATAAATATTTGAATAGATAGGACTAGGATTCCCCTAATCCTCTATCCTTTTGCAGTTATAAGTGTTTTAACACATGCCCAGTGCCATTTTAGACAAAATCATATCCTGTCCAGACATTAGCTGCTTCATAACAATGATGTGGGTGTCCTCAAGGTCTTATACTCAGTCTGCAAGGATAGTGGAGCTATCTCAGATATCTGATGGTTCAAACAGACATAGACATCTAAGTGTAAGCAATTAAACTGATCCCTTAAAATCCTAATTTGGGGGTGGTTGGAGAGATATCATATTACATAGTTTCCTTGCTTTTGTCATTACATTTGTCCATCATGTAGCCCAAACTCTATCTCATTGATTGCACAGCAATAGTTTTCCACTGTTTAAGCCTGAGGGAGTTTATTAAACACAACTCTTATTTCTTGAGATACATTATTTTAATAGTATCACTGTATAAACATTATTTATTTATTTATGTAATTAAAGAAAATAAATTAACTGTAATGCCATTTTGTGAAGCTGTGTTTTTTAGTAACATCTTAAGCTCTTGGAGTTATTCATGTTGGCCTTCAAATGAAAGCAAGTATGTCTAGGCAGCTACTGGAGTGTGATGTTTGGATTGCCAGAGAACCACAGAATCGTAGAATTAGTTCAGCTGGAAAAGACCAACCATTATCTGAATCTATCAAGTCTGGTGCTAAACCATGTTCCCCCAGCATCACATCTATACATCTTTTAAACAATTCCAGGGATGGTAATTCAGCCACCCCCCTGGGCAGCCTATTTCCAGCGATAACCCTTTCAGTGAAGTTTATTTTAATATCCAATCTAAACTTACCCTGGTGCAACATCAGGCCATTTTGTCTTGTTCTATCACTTCCTAATAGGGAGAAGAGACCAACACCATATTTCAGTTATATAGCTCACAACTATCATATTTTGGGTTTAAATGCAAAAGAGTTTTTCTAAATCTGTGCCCTGTTTGTAAAAAAAAAAAAAAGACACCAAACCCCCAAATTCATTAGTTAGGAATAAATGAGGACCTTTCATTCAGTATATGGAAATTATATTTTATTTGTGGTTTGGTTTTGAGCTCAATAGATAGTAGAAATTAAAAATATTTTCATATATACTCTTAAAGACAATCTGACATCATCATGTTAAAAAATATTCAGTTTAGTATAAAAATAGTCTCAAGAAGCAAGAACTTTTGATCCACACATAACCAGGACTTTCTCTTAGCTATGTTGCAGCAAGGTGCATGTTATACCAGAGTGCTCTTAGAATGATCACAATAAAATTAACAGAATAACCTTTGATTGATCCATCAAATCAAATCATGTTTCCAGAAAGTTTAAAATAAGGGCATAGATATCATTAAGCCATCTCTTAATTTTGTAGTGACTTAATATGGTCAAGCAATAATATTTTTTCTTTTCTTCTTCTTTTTTTTCTTTTCTTTGCTTTTTGTTTTTCCTCTCTTTTTTTGATTCTTCCCTTGTATTACTTTGACGCTCAAGATATTCATGTTTGTTAATAATGAACGAGGATGTTACAGGAACCGGCTAGATGAATAGACTCAAAGGGTTGTGATCATAGGCTGAGGGTACAGGTGGAGAGCAGTGAAAAGTGAAGATCCTCAGGGATCTGTGCTGGATCCAGTGATGTTTAACGTCTTTGTCAGTGACATGGATACAGGCATTGAGTGTACCCTCAGAAAGTTTGCCAGCAATGTCAAGGTGTGTGGTGCAGTGGACTCACTTGAGGGTGAGAAGGATTTTGACAGGCTAGAGGAGTGGGCCAGTGACAATGGCACAAGGTTCAATGTGGCAAATGAAGGCACAAACCCAGTTGTTGCTGCAAACACAATTGCTTTATTGCCCAAAGCAGCTGATTATATATTATTTCTTATCTTGCACATTAGAGCACTTAATCAATAGAATTCAGCCCCATACACACAAGCTAAAACCGGTTCCCTATAAAAGCACTAAATTAGTTCCCTTTAAAAGTTCTAAAAATAGTTCCTTATAAAAGCAAGCTGAGCATGTCCATAGGTCTGGCTTTTGCAGGATGTTGCTTTTGACATTCATGCAATGTTTTTGTTTTGTTCTTCACAAACAAGTTCACAACATGTAGTTATTCAATTAGGGAAAATTTCACAATCCCATGCCTTCTGCATTAATCTTAGCTTTTGTTGTCTGCAGAACAGCAGCTGCCTCAGTTCATCAAGTGAAAGTGCAAGGCCCTGAATCTGGGTTGGGCCAGTACCAGGCACAAATACAGCCTGGGTGCGGAGAGAAAGAGACTTGGGTATACTGATTGATGAGAAGCTCAACATGAGCTGGCAGTGTGCTCATGCTGTCCAGAAAGTAAATCACATCCTAGGCTGCATCAAGAGGAATGTGGACATCAGATCAAGAGAGGAGATTTTTCCCCTTTACTCTGCTCTTGTGAGACCCCACCTCAATCACTGCACCCAGTTCTGGTGTCCCCATCATAAAAAAGACACAGAGCTGTTGGAGCGAGTCCAGAGGAGGGCCATAAAGATGATCCAAGGGCTGGAACATCTCTGTTAAGATAATAGGCTGAGGGAGCTGGGGTTGTTAAGCTTAGAGAAGAGAAGACTCCAGGAAGACCTTGTAACTGCCTTCCAACACTTGAAGGGATCCTCCAGAAAGGCTGGAGAGGAACTTTTCATAAGCATGTCTAACATCAGGACAACAGGGAACGGTTTCAATCTGAGGAAGAGTAGACTTAGACTGGATCTTAGGAAGAAGTTCTTCAGTACAAGAGTGGTGAGACTCTAGAATAGGCTGCTCAGGAAGGTGGTGGATGGTGTTCAAAGCCATGTTAGATGAGACTTTGAGCAGCCAAATCTAGTTCAGAGGCATCCCTGCCCATGTCAGGAAGATTGGCATAGATGATCTCTATGATTCTATGATTCTATGATTCTTATTCTCTCCTGTTCTCTACAGAATGTACTTGAAAGAACTCTGATAGCAAAGACAAAAAAACTCCAGGACATAATCAGAGAGAACTCTTCTACTACAGCAAGATTCAGAAAACTGAGGTTATTTGCACCCATATTGTACAAGTAAGAGTCAGTTCTGGGTGGTGAGCATGAGCTTTGACTTGTCCTGAGAAAATAAAGATGTCTTAGGTGGCAGGGTGACTCAGAATTACTCATGCAGTTCTCACAGATATACTATTATGGTTCAGACAGCAATCCACCATTGACCACTGAGCCCTGTATTAAATTACAGGCTTTACTGTTTTTGACTGGGATAGAGTTAATCTTCTTCATAGTAGCTCATTCATAGAGCTATGTTTACATTTTGTGCTGAGAACACCAAGTAGACTGGGGCTGCAGAAGAAGGGACACAGACAGCACAGCTGATTCCAACTTGACCAAAGTATGACATCATGATCAGCAATAAAAGCTGGGGAAAGAAAGAAGAAGAGGGGGACATTCTGAGTTACTGTTTTTGGCTTCCCAAGTAAATGTTGTACATGATGAAGCCTTGCTTTCCTGGAGATGGCTGGATACCAGTTTGCTGATGAGATGTAGTGAATGAAGTCTTTATTTCCCTTTGCTTACACATGCAGCTTTTACTTTGTCTTTTACCCTGTCCTTATCTCATTCCACAAGTTCTCTCAGTTTTAACCCTTCCATTCTCTCCTGTATCCCACTGAGGAGAAGTGAGCAAACAGTGATGTAGGTCTTAGCTACCCAATGAGGTTAAACTTCAGACTATCCCTGAATTAATTAGCAACCACAAGATCCAACCACTTAATCTACAGTCAGGAACTCATTTGTCAGGAGCTTTTTTTTTTTCTCTCCCTTTACCTCAAATTCACATTATTCTCTATCCATTCGATGGTTTTTAAGCAGGTGGGTTGAATGATGACCTCCAGAAGTCCCTTTCAAACTCAGTCATTCTGTGATTCTGCCAGTTAAGAATAGCTTTTGCTCCTCGCTTGAACACTCTAACTTCCTGCTATTACTTTACTTTTAAGGCTATTTCAAGTCCATCCCTTAAAACTTATTTTAAAATGAGGATTAAGGAAATTATATTGATTACTTTGTAGTAATAGTACTTCAGAAAGAAGTCAAACAGCCTTCTGGAGTAGAGCATTATCTGTTATACAATAGATAGTCTTCATCCTGCTTTGCATTTATTTTCATCACATAATAACAATCCCCCAAGCTAACAATTTCTCGTTCTCTTACATTAGTTATTCATAGAGGCTTTTTCAGAAAAAACTTACTATAAAAATTCCATTTCCCCTTGAAGAATTAGCCTACAGATTCTCTTATTTCAACAGTGTCACAATTTAACATCAAATGAACTCATGGAGATTAAATATATTTGAACACTAAAACACTTTAATATAAGTATAAGCAGGTATAAGCAATATGCAAATGTCATTACTTCACTATTCACTGAGAGAGATAGCACAATTCAGGAGAAAAGTTGTGTGAGTAAACACAGCAGCTCTTGACATTAATTCCATGTGCTATGGGAGAGATGAGTTGGTCCAAGAGGAGACAGAGCATGCTAGCATAACAGATCCAGCTGTGTGGAGTTCCTAGGCTTCTCTCCAGTTGTCCCAGGTTTCCTACAAGTTGAAAAGATGATCCTACGTTCTGGTGCAGGGTCATGGATCCCCCAGGATCTCTTCAGTTCCCTGGGTTCTCCTCCATATTCTTTACTATTCTCAACCCCAAGACTGGGTAAAGATTATTTCCTTGGGGAGGGATCTGTTTAAAAAGCAATGCTGCTTTCTTATTTGCTTTCATCATGACTGGCACTCACAATCTGCTTGTTCAGGACAGTTATGAATGCTTTTACACTCCTTGGTGGCAAGTAAGTGGTTTGCATAGCCATCCATTCACTTGAGTAAGTAAAAACTGATCAAAGGACATTGACTTGTTTTGATCAAGAGATGGGAAATCAAATTTTGCCCACTTCTATTAAAACCAAAAATTGCATTGAAGTTCTCAGGTGTATGCTAGCATTTGTGCCATCTAGGTCTAACACACTAATTGTTACATAGAGAGCAGTAGACTGTTCTAGATAACTAGTAAAAAAGGTGAGAAAAAGAACTTCATCCAATTAGATGTCCCAACGTATTTCAATCATTGTCCTTCTAAGTGCTCACCAGTCACATTAATTGAAATACACTGCATCTAAATAGATCAGACAGGTTCATCTGATTCTTCTACACTCAGCACTTAACAGACAATACACAGTACTGAGGCTAGGCTTTCCAGAGCAATAAGGATTTTAACACACTGAAGGAAGTCAAACAAGGTGTCAAGAAGGTGATCAGAGAACTGAAGCACAAGAAAGGCTAAGGGACCTGGATCTGGCCAACTCGGAGAAGAGCGGTCCCTGAAGAAAACTTATAGCTATCTGTAACTACATGATCAGAGAACAAAGAGAACACAGAGCAGATTTTTTTCTGGAGGTGCACGGTAACAGGACAAGAGGCAACAGACAAAAGCTGGAACTTGGGAAGTTCTAATAAAATATACATATCTATCTAAGAGTGGCCAAGTGGGACAGGGTTGCTCAAAAGTTGTTGAATTTTCATCCTTGGAGATTTTCAAAACTACATTGAATGTGGTCTTGCACAATCTAACCCAATTACATCTGCCCTGAGCAGGGATTTGTACTAGATGATCTGTGGAGGTCCCTGTCAACCCAAATTATTCTGTTATTAAGAAGTGTAAACAACGGAATTTACTTATATTTATGCATATTTGTGAAATATACATTTAATTTATCTGAATATGTATATACAAATCTCCACATAAATCATCTCTCACATACTTATTATCATATTTATTCATAAACTGAATTTCTGAATGTAGTAAACAATTACTTAAACAACTTCTCCTTTTCTTTCTTTTTTTTTTGTTATCATTATCTTAGTGTCAATACAAATCCAAAATATTCTTTTGCAAGAATAGATAAGTGTGTAAAAGACTTTCTTGTTTTCTTACTCTTTCTCTTTGCATTACAACAGCATGCCTAGAAAACTTGAGTATGTTGTCAAAATCTGTATCTGCTTCAGGATTTCTTTAGTCTACTAGTGATCTTTAAATACTTAGTGCAAATTTGGTTTTCTAGACTTCCCTTCCTACATAGTGTGGTCATGGTTGGAGACATGGAGTTAAAATGAAAGAGAAATTATTCCTATAAAGGGCTGTGCCTGCTTTCTCTACTTGGGAGCAGGCCAGTCTTTAATAGCATCCATCTGTCTAAGCTTTGATTTAATGTAGGTGCCTACCAATGTATTGCACAGATAAACCGTTTCCGCAAGCTTCACTTTACACTTCATCACCTTTACACACAGGGGGGATCAAATTAAATATCCGCAGGCAGTTTTCACTGTAGTATTCCTACTTCTCAGTATCTGAGGTTGCAGCCTTGGTAATATTTTTAAATTATTTTTATTGAGAGTTATTTTATACTTAAGGAAATACTATGCAAAATATGAATAATTCCTCATGTAGGCTCATGCTGATATCCAAATGAATCATACATAGGTTATGAGCCTTTCCAATTACTGTAACTATCTGTGGTAATAGAATGGAAAAGAAAACAACACAGTAATTAAGAGAAACAGTCCAAGAAGTGATGATACATGTTAATAGATTTCCTTGAATTTCTTGTCATTTCCAGAGGTCCTGTAGGATTTAGTCAGTAGGACACCTGGAAAATGGCCCTCAGGGACAAGAGAGTAGAACAGAGCTAGCAGATCTTTAAGGACACTTTCCATAAATTGTAAGAGAACTCAGTCCCCAGGTGTAAGAAATCAGGAAAGGAAGGGAAGAGACTGGAATGGCTGAATGGAGACCTGCTGCCCAAACTAAAGGGCAAGAAGAAAATGCACAGGTAATGGAAGCAGGGAAAGGCATCCTGGGAAAAGTATAGGGATTTTGTCAGTTTGTATAGGGATGCTGTCAGGTTGTGTAGGGATGAGGTCAGGAAGGCCAAGGCACAGCTAGAGCAGATGCAGAGTAATAAGAATGACTTCTAATAGTATGCCAGACAGAAAAGGAACATCAAAGAAAGCATATCCTCCCTTTATGAGCAAGACTGACAAACTGGTAGCAAAAGATGAGGAAAAGGCTGAGGTAATCACTAACTTTAACCTCAGTCTTCACTGACACCCTCTCTTCCTACACCTCTGGAGTTCATGGATCACAACACAGGGACTAGGGAAGCAAAGTCCCTCCCACTGTGAGAGAAGACCATTGTGATGATTTGAAACTGTATTTTTTAATTTCATTTTTTGAATTTTTGAATTTCAGCTCACACTGACACAACCATATTTGTGACTACCCAGGAACCTGAACCCATATATTTATATGTCTATGGGAGATGACAAGATGCATCCCAGAGTCCAGAAGGAACTGGCTGCTGTATTTGTCAAGCCACTCTCCAAGATATTTGAAACAACAGGGCAGTCAGATGGAGTCCCTGGAGACTGAAAAAGGGAAACATTACACCCATTATTAAAAAGAGTAGAAAATATGACCCTGGAAACTACTGAGGTGACAGCATCACCTGTGTGCCCAGAAAGATCATTGAACAGATCCTCCTAGAATCATGGAATGGCTTGAGTTGGAAGGAACTTTAAGATCATCTAGATCCAACCTGCCTACTGTGGGCAGGTACACATCCCACTACACCAGGTTGCTCGAAGCCTCATCCATCCTGGTCTTGCACATCTCTAGGGACAAGGTGTCCACAACTTCTCTGGGTAACCTGTTCCAATGTTTTATCTCCTTCACAGTAAAGAACTTTTTTCTAATGCCTAATCTAATTATCCCCTTTCTCATTTAAAACCATTGCTCCTCCTATCGCTGCATGCCGTTTTTATAAAGAGTTCGTCTCCTTCTTTCCTGTAGGCCCCCTTCAGGTACTGAAGACTGTTATAAAGTTTCCCTGGAGCCTTCTCTTCTCCAGACTGAACAGACCCCAAATCCCTCACCTTTCTTTGTAGCAGAGCTGCTCCAGCCCTCTTTGTGGCCCTCCTCTGGACATTGTCCAACAGATCCTTCTTGCATTGGGGACTCGAGAGCTGGATGCAGTACTGCAGGTGGGGGTCTCACAAGAGCAGAGTAGAGAGGCAGAATCATCTTGACCTGCTGGCCATACATCTTTTGATGCAGTCAAGGATACTATTGGCTTTTTAGGCTGCCAGCTCACATTGCTGACTCTTGTCAAGCACCTCATCAATCAGCACCCCTAGGCACTTCTCTTCAGGGCTGCTCCCAATCCACTCATTACCCAGCCTGTATTTGTGCTTAGGATTGCCAAGACACAGGTGCAGGGACTTGCACTTTGTCTTGTTGAACATCATGAAGTTGTCATGGGCACACCTTGCCACCCTGTCAAGGTCTGTATGGATGGCATCCCTTCCCTCCAGTGTGTCAACCACATCAGACAGCTTGGTGTTGTTGGCAAACTCACTAAGAGTACACTTGATCTCACTGTTCATGTCACCAACAAAGATGTTAAACGAAACTGGTCCCAATATCAATCCCTGAAGGGACTCCACTCATCGCATGTCTCCATTTTCACACTGAGCCACTGATCACAATGCTTTGAGAGAGGCCATCTAGCCAATTCCTTATCCACCAAATGATCCATTCATCAAATCCTTGTCCTTTCAATTTAGAGACCAGGATGCCATGCATATCATGTGGAACACTTTATAGAAGATAGCATCAGTTGCTCTTCCCTTATCCACCGATGTTACGACCCCATCATAAAAAACACCCAATTTTTCAGGCAGGATTTGCCCTTGGTGAAGCCATAGTTGTTGTCACCAACCACCTCCTCTTTTTCCATGTACCCTAGCAGAGTCTTCATGAGGATCTGCTCCATTATCTTGCCAAGCATTGAAGTGAGACTGACTTGCCTGTAGTTCCCCAAGTCTTCCTTAGATTTTTTTTAAATGGGAGTCTTTCTTCCTCTTTTCCAGCCAGTAGGAGCTTCATCAGACTGTCATGACTTTTCAAATATGATGGAAAGTGGCTTTAGCTATTGTAAAGCCCATGGAAGACAGGGAGGTGATTCAAGACAGCCAAGTATGGCTGTGACATCAAGGACAAGTCTCCACTGACCACCATAGTAGCTTTTTGTAATGGAGTGTCTACAGTGAACAAGGGAAGGCTTCTGTAAAGCCTTTGTCATGGTCCTCCACAACATCCATCTCTCTGAGTTGGAGAGATACAGATGTAATATGCGGATAATTAAATTATTGGATGGTTGCATTTAGAGTGCAATGGTCAGCAGCTCAATGTTCACATGTATGTCTGTGGATAGTATGTGGAGTGGGCTAGGCCAATGATGGGCCTGCTGTAAACGACCTTGATGGTGAGAATGCCTCCCCCCTTTGTGTTCCATAAAGATGACTAGCTTTGCAGTTGCGAGATGAGAGGCAAGGAGGTTTTTTGCTCTCTGGGAAAGTGTTCTGGGAACCAACTAGCAGGGAAGTAAAAAGGTATTTAAAACCAGGCTTTGTATCCATTAAAGAGCTGGCAGTTGCTGGCAGTTGTTGGTGCAAACGCTCCTCATCTCGGTGTGCTGCTTCCAAGCAGCTGTGGGCACCGAACTGAGGGGAGAAGCCTGTGAAGAACTCCCGAGAAGCCCAGCCAGATTCTCGGGGGTCTGCAACAGCCTACAACAAACATCAGTGATGAATGGTGTCCCCCAAGGGTCCATACTAGGACCAGTGCTGTTTAATATTGTCCCCACTGTCAAAGAAAATGGAATCAAGCATGCCTTCAGCAAAATTGTGGATGACACCAACCTGAATGGTGAGATCAACATGCCTGAAGGACCTAGACAATCTTGAGAAATGGGTATGTCTGAATCTGCTGAGGCTCAACAAGGTCAAGTGCAAGGTCCTGAACCTGAGTTGAGGCAACTCCTAGTATCAAAATTGACTGAGAGATGAAGGGATTGAAAACAACCCTGTGAAGAAGGACTTTGGGGTACTGGTTGATGAAAACCTGGACACAAAGTGATAATGTGCACTCACAGGCCAGAAGACCAACCATGTCTTGGGCTGCATCAAAAGAAGTGTGACTATCAGGTCAGGGGAGATGATTCTGCCATTGCCCTGGTGAGATTCCACTTGGAATATTGTGTCCAGCTCTAGAGTTGTCAGTACAAGAAAGTCACAGACCCACTGGAGCTGGTTCAGAGGAGGGCCACAAAAATGATCAGAGGGATGGAAAAACTCTTCCAAGTAAAGGCTGAAGGAGCTGGGGTTGTTCAGCCTGAATATAAGAAAGCCCCAAGGAGATTTTGTTCCAGCCTTTCAGATCTTAAAGGGGTGCTATAAGGAAAATCAAGACAGTTTCCTTGGCAAGGTTTGTTGTAATAGTAAAAGGGACATTGTTTTTTAAACTTAAAGAGGGTGGGTTTTGATCAGATACAAAGAAATATTACGATGAGAGTGACAAAACACTGAAACAGTTTGACCAGAGAGGTGGTAGAAGTCCTATAATAGGAAGTGTTCAAAGCCCTGTTAGATGAGGCTTTAAGCAAACTGATCTAATTGAAGGTGTCCCTGGTCATTACAGGGGAGTTGGATTAGACAGCCTTTAAAAGTCCTTTCCAGCTCAAGCTATCCTATGATTGCACTCTGTGTCCCAAGTTTCACTAACTTGTCATGTGTAGCTCATGATTCAGCAACACATCTGAGGAAACAGAAAACAATGTTTATGCTTTACAGCAACTATTATAGTTTTCTTTTATAACTGCATTCTTTTTTATTTTCCAAGTTCCTAGATATCTGTAGACAAATTAACTCCCTCTTGCAGATCTATAGTGCATGTATACATTATTTTTTTTACGACACTGATCCACTCTCCACTTTCTCTCTTAATACTACCATTTTCCTATGGATTTCTTTGTTTAATTTCTAGTTTTCAGGAAACATGGGCCTTAAAGCAACATTGTCAATCATCTGAGCTTAATCCTCTGCTATTGTGAGCAACTATACTATAAAATCCCTATTTAAGGTCAAACCTAAATTTACATATGACCAGTTTACACCCACTTATGGCTATTAGTATTTTAAATTATTGCTTTTATCTTAGTATTTTCACCTTGTATTTACACGGAATAATCATATCTGCTATCAACTTCCATTTAGCTAAGCCCAAATCCCCACATACTTCCTTAGAGGTCAGTGCCATGACAATTTAAATTAGTCTAATCTGAGATTAACTTTTTTGCTTGCCCTTCCATCCTCAATCATGTGTGCTATGAATAGTAACTGGCTTTCATGCTGACATACACTAAGCCAGTTTAGAGTGCTTATTCTAAAGCAAACTTGAAATAATTTTGGAATATGTGTGGGGGTTTGGCATTTTTTTGTTTGTTTGGGGTCTTTTTCTGCAACAGTGTCAGCAACAAGAGTGTCAAGATGTGCATTATGGAAATTCCAGTTTAGAATACATGATGTGTTGTAAAACCACATCTTCAGTTTCTAGGAAATTGTATTTCCAATTGATCTGGAGGTCTTCAAGTAACTGATTTAAACTGTTCATGTATTCTGTTGTTAGAGTATTCTAGCAGTACAATGTCTGTCTTCAAAATTACAACGGAAAGTACATATCAGGAAAAAAAATTAACTGATCATAACTTTCTATCACAAGCGATCAAGAAATCAACAAGAGCAGGTGTTCTATTACCACTTATTCTTATGAATAAGAAAGAACTATCTGGGGAGGTGAAATTCAGGAGCAGCTTTGGCTGTAGAGACCACATGGTGATAAAATTCAAGATCCTAATAGGAGGAAACAGGAAAAAGTCAGTGTCCCAAACATGGACTTCAAGAGAACAGAGTTCAATCTTTCCAAGGAGATGTTGAAAAGCATCCCCTTGGAGATGGTCCTTGAGTGAAGAGGAATGAAGAAGATATGGTTAAGTTTTAAGGCTCACCTCCTTCAAGCTCCAGAACACTGCAGTTCCACACGCAGGAAGTCATACAAGTATGGTGAGAGTTCTGCATGGATGAACAGAGAGCTGACTCAGGTAAAACAGAAAAAGAAAACATAGAGGAGGTGAAAACAGGATCCAGCTGGCAAGGAGAAATGTAAAGACACAGAGCTGCCAGGAATCAGTTTAGGAAAACAGAAGTCCACCTGGAGTTGAATCTGTCAAGGGATTCAAAGAGCAACAGGAAGATCTTCTACAGGTACATGAGCAGCAAAAGAGAAAGCAAGGACAAACATGGACCTTCTGCTGAATGTAGCAAGGAACCTGGTGTCACATGACATGCAAAAGGCTGAGATACTCAAAGCCTTTCTCACTTTTGTCTTTACTTACTTGAGTTACCTTCACATGTCTCAGACCCCTGTGTCCTGTGGAAGGTCTGGAACAAGACAAAAATGTTCAAGAAACGCAGTCACTGCAAAGTACAGAGAAACTTCTTTGGATATTTCCTTAATATCCACATCCTTAAATGAAAATAATAATCGCCATTTAAAGCTCTATTTTATCTCATTTAACTGTAAATTGGATTATTTACGTTTTCTTGCTTACTTTATCTGAACAATCATTTTTTATAAATTATGATAATGTGTTCCAAAAGTAAACGTCTTGTAGTGAAAACAGTTGTTCAGACTAAATAATCTTTATGCATATTGTATAATACAGAATCACAGAATCAATAAGGTTGGAAAAGACCTCAAGGATCATAAAGTCCAACCTGTCACCCAAAACCTCATGACCACTGAACCATGTCACCAAGTGCCACATACAATCCCCTCTTGAACACCTCCAGGGATGGTGACTCCACCACCTCCCTGGGCTGCACATTCCAACATCTAACAACTCTCTCCGTGAAGAACTTTCTCCTCACCTCGAGACTAAACCTCCCCTGGTGCAGCCTGAGACTGTGTCCTCTTGTTCTGGTGCTGGTTGCCTGGGAGAAGAGACCAACCCCCTCCTGGCTACAACCTCCCTTCAGGTAATTTTAGACAGCAATGAGGTCACCCCTGAGCCTCCTCTTCTCCAGGCGTAATAGTTTCATTTTAATTTTGTTCTTTTGTTCGCTTGTTAACAACTCCTCTCTGTAGAGTTTCAGTGTATATTTACAAACATGAGATTATTAGTAAGTGTATAGCTGTTACTTCATGTTGTGCTTGGTTGAATGAAATAACATAGACTGAATGAGCATCCTGAAGTCTTGAATTTACATCTACGTTTAAAAAAAAAAAATTATTGTGTCCCATTTGTTTTGTTTACTGACTTAGTGCTATCATTGTCTCTTCTACCTCATGTTGGATCCAATTTTTCTAAAACAAGTCTGAGTTGCTTGACTGGGTGTTAAACTACATGCTGATTAAGGATCAGGGCTATTCTCCAGTGATTCAGATGCTTATCTGTGAAACAGAATTTATGCTGTCAGCTCTTGCTCTGTTTGATGAACTTATTTAGATGCAATCTTTAAGTCTGTGGGCAATTGATTATTTTACATTTGTACACTATCTTAATTGATGGTTTTTTCATTGAAAATCTCTCAAAGGATTGAAATTGAACCTATAAACATAAATATCAACTTTCAGTAACCGTTTCTTCATTTCATAGGGTACTGTCTCATCAAGAAGTTGTTAGCATACAAACAGATTTCTACAAGGAAAAAAGAAAAAGAAAAATACCTTCCAAATGATCCATTTGGAAGACCTCTCCCAACAGAGGGTGAATGACTGTACTATGACTGTACCAATTCTGGCTTCTTTTGCAGTCCCTCAGAATTATTCCAGTGAACTTTACCTTACTCAAGTACTTCCAGATATCATCATCTTATGCCCAAATAACCAATTCACATTAGTTTTTTACCTGCACAGGCAGTAAAGTGTTTAAGATGGACTCTGAAAAACACCATACAAAAAATCTGTGCAAATCAGATTTCTTTCATGCAGATTAAAAAAATGGATAATTATATACAATCATCACTGTGGCATCAAGAGAGAAGTGGATAACAGGAGAGGGAGGGCACAAATACAATATTTTCACTAAAAGCAAATAGACAAAGCAGGTGTTTGAGAACCATGTGCAGCAGGAACCACAGTTATCACTATCAGGAAACAGTATGTTCAAGTTAGTAGATCTGAAGAAGTCTGTTGTCTGAAAAATAAACATCTCTATCTAAGAGATGAACTGAAAACAGACATCAGATAAACTAAGCCATTCTATGAGATACTGATTCATGTGATATATTTATTCATGAATGTAAGCAGGCCAGTATAAAGAACTCATCCAGAGAATTTAAACTCAACAGGAGGTTCAAAATAAGTTTGGAAGATTGAATTTAAGCAGCAGCAGGCAATAAGTATACCTGCTAAGCACAGCAGAAAACAGCATTGAACAATGAAACTTAAATAAAGTGTTTCAAAATAGCATGTAAAGCATCTTTAAACAGATGTTCAGAAAATCTATAGAGAGGTAAAAAGAGAAAAATTAAAGCCCGAGCAAACCCAAAAACCTCTGAAAGACATAAATTTAAATTTTAATAAATAAAAATCTTGGCCATGAAGAAAAGATTATAATATATTTTGAATGTTTCACATAGGAATTACTAATAGAAATTCTCTCATATAATTCCATCTTAAAAGAAAATTATTTCATAAATAATAACTTTTAAAATGCTGCAAATTTGTCATAACTATTAAAGAAGTTACCTGAAATCAGAAAATATAAAGATATTTTTTACTAATTTCCAAATAGTTTGTCAAATATTAATACTTACAATCTTCCATTAATGCACTGAAGAGAAATTGATAAAAATTCACACCAATTCTCTATAACACCATGATTCATATTTACATATCAAAATATTTCTATGTAGATTTGCCATCTCTATCATCTCTGTAAGTATGTAGCAAATATATTCAGCAATTAATTCCTGAAACTGTAATTAATGAAAAACATAAATAACACAACAGAATCATGAAATATGTGCTTGGGATAAAATTCTGTACCCTCTCCTCTCCCACACAATTCAACATATACTCCATATCACAAAAGATGATAAAAATTATATAAGTAGTTTCTACACACTTCCTCAAATTATATATTGAGACATGTGGAAGTCTTCATAAATCTTGATCTGGTGTTTAGGCAGTATAGACTATCTACTCATATATGTTATATTATACTAGTTCTAATTTAATTACTTTCAGTTTAGTGATGAATATATAATTAAAATTAATCTCTTGGGGTGTGCATTTTCATCAGTAATAATTAGTGTTCTTTTCTTCCTCAGGAAGGCTCTACATTGTCATTTTCCCATTGTGTTGTGTTTATATGGAAAGGTTTTGGTAACGGGGAACAGTAAGGGTGGGAATAGAAGTTTCCCCCATGTCACAGAATCATAGAATTGTCAGGGTTGGAAGGAACCTCAAAGATCATCTAGTTCCAAACCCCATGCCATGGGCAGGGATGATTTCTACTAGATCAGGTTACCCAGAGCCACATACAGACTCACCATAAGAAACTTCCAAGGATGGGGCTTCTACCATCTCTTTGGGCAACCTATTCTCACCATCCTTATGGTGAAGAACTTCTTCCTAAAGTCTGATCTAAATCTACCCTAGTCCTATCACTACTCGACATCCTAAAAAGCTCCCTTACCAACTTTCTTTTAGGCCCCCTTCAGATACTGGAAAGCTACAATAACGTCTTCTCTGAGCCATCTCTCCAGACTGAACAACCCCAACTCTCAGCCTGTCTTCATAGGAGAGGTGCTCCAGCCCTCTGATCATCCTGGTGGCCCTTCTCTGGACACATTCCAGACTGCTCATATCTTCCTTGTAATAGGGGCCCCAGAACTGGACACAGTACTCCAAGTGGGATCTCACGAGAGTGGTGTAGAGGGGGAGAATCACCTCCCTTGACCTGTTGGGCCTATATCAGTGCTTGGAATTGCCCCGAACCTGATGCAGGACCCTGCACTTGGCTGTGTTGAACGTCATGAGATTGGCTTGTGCCCACCTCTCCAGCCTCTCAAGGTCCCACCGGATGGCATCCCTTCCCTCTAGCATGTCTGCTGCACCACACAGCTTGGTGTCATCAGCAAACTTGCTGAGGGTGCACTCAATGCCACTGTCCAAGTCGCCGATGACAATGTTAAACAAGACTGGTCCCCGTACTGGTCCCTGAGGGACTCCACTTGTCACTGGCCTCCACTTGGACATGGACCCATTGACAGCCACTCTTTAGGTGCAGCCATTAAGACACTTCTTTATCCATCAAGTGGTCCATCCATCAAACCTGTATTTTCACAGGATCATAGGATCACAGGATGTTAGGGGTTGGAAGGGACCTCCGAAGACCATCGGGTCCAACTTACCTGCCAGAGCAGGACCATAGAATCTAGCAGAGGTTGCACAGGAGTACATCCAGTTGGGTCTTGGAAGTTTCCAGAGAAGGAGACTTTACAACCTCTCTGGGGAGCCTGTTGAGTGCTCTGTGACTCTCGCAGTGAAGAAGTTCCTCCTCATGTTGAGATGGAACCTCCTGTGTTGTAGTTTATATCTGTTACCCCTTGTCCTATCACAGTGTGAAATTGAGAAGAGCCTGTGCCCTCCCTCTTGACACACAGCCCTCAGATATTTATAAACATGTATTAAATCCCCACTCAGTCTTCTCCAGACTAAAAAGCCTCCAGGACTCTCAGGCTTTCCTCATAGGGCACATGCTCCAATCCCTTAGTCATCCTGGTAGCTCTCTGTTGGACTCTCTCCAGCAGATCTCTGTCCCTCTTGAACTGGGGAGCCCAAAACTGGAATATTCCAGACGATGCTTCACCAGGGTGGAATAGAGGGGGAGGACTCCCAGGTCCTTCTCCACAGGGCTGCTCTCCAGCAGATCACCTCCTAACCTGTATTGGTGTGGTTTATTATTCCTTTCTAGGTGCAGGACTCTGAACTTATCCTTGTTGAACCTCATTAGGTTCCTCTCTGCCCAGCTCTCCAGTCTGTCCAAGTCTCCCTGAATTTTATCAGCTTGGAGAGCAGAATGATGTGTGAGACACTGTCAAAGGCCTTGCTCAGGTCCAGATAAATGATGTCAGCTGCTGTCCCCTTGTCTATCAATATTGTGACCTTGTCATAGAAGACCACCAAGTTTGTCACGCATGATTTGTCCTTGGTGAATCTGTGTTGATTGTACCAAATCACCTCTTTGTTATTCTTCTGCCTCAGCAGTGCCTCCAGGAAGATCTGCTCCATGATCTTGTGGTGAGTCTGCCTGGCCCATAGTTCCCTGGGTCATCCTTCCTTCCCTTTTTGAAATTGGGGTTATGTTTCCCCTTTTCCAGTCAGTGAGGGCTGCCCCAGATGCCGTGACCTTTGGAATATAATAGGGAGTGGTTTAGCAACCTCATCCACCAGTTCCCTCAGCACCCATGGGTGTATCTCATCAGGTCCCATGGACTTGTACACTTTCAAGTTCTTCAGATGGTCACAAACCTGATCTTCACTCACAGTGGGCAGTTCCTTCTCCCAGCCTATGCCATTATCTTCTGTGATTTCAGGAGTGTGGCTGGAGCCCCTGTCAGTGAAGACTGAGGTAAAAAAATCATTGAGAACCTCAGCCTTCTCCATGTGACTTGTCACCAGTTCTCCCCCTTCCAGTCCTGAAGGCAGCTTACTAGAAGAATGGAGAGAGACTGTTTACAAAGGCCTGTAGTGATAGGATGAGGGTCAATGGCTTCAAAATAGAGAAGAGCAGATTTAGATTGGATATTAGGAACAGTTTCTTTACCATAATGGTAGTGGAAGACTGGAACAGATTGCCCAGGGAAGTGGTTGGGGTCCCATCCCTAGAGATATTCAAGGTGAGGCTTGACAGGGCTCTGGGCAACCTGATGCAATTGAGGATGCCTCTGCTTATTGCAAATTTTATGATTCTTTGATCATTGATAGTAGAACCTCTGTGATAATATATTTAAGAAGGGAAAGTGGTGGTGGGGTGTGTGCAGCTGGGAAAGAGGAGTGAGAATATGTGAGAAACTGCTCTACAGAAACCAAGGTCAGTGACGCAGAGATTGCTCTGCAGGCAATGGTGAAAGACCATGAGGAGGCAGGCTGTTCCCTGCAATCAGGGAAAGAAATATTCACCTGCAGCCTGTGGAGGAGCCATTACCAGAGGAGGTACCCACACTGTAGCAGACTCTTCCAGCAGAACCTGTAACCCAGTGAGGGACCTACATTGGAGCAGTCTGTTCTCAAAACACTGCACACCATTTAAATCACCCACAATAGTGCAGTTAGTGAAGAACTGAGCCTGTGAGAAGAATCTCAGCTGGAGAAATGCATGGAGGAGTTTTCTCTATGTAAGAGACAAGAAAGGAAGGAGAGAGAGAAGAAAAGGAGAGGAAGGTGAAAAGGAAGGGTCTGAAAATACAGAATGTGATTAAATGGGTTGCAACCCACATTCTCTGTGCATAAAGTTGAGCCCATGTAAAAGGGAGGAGTGGGGAGAGTGGTGGATTAAGATTTGTTTATATTTTTTTGTCCTACTCTGACTTCTAATTACAAATAAGTGAAATTAATTTCCCCAGTTTGAGTCTGTTTTGCCTATGGCAGTAACTGGCAAATGATCTCCCTGTCCTTATCTTGACCCACGGGCCTTTTGTCATCTCTCTCCTATGCAGCTGAGGAGGGTAAGTGATAGAGTAGTGTAGTGGGTTGAAATTACCCCCCCAACTAATTTGGAGAAACTACCCCCAAAATAAAATTGCCAGACCAGCTGAGTTTGGGATGGATGCAAATGAAGCTATATGTACAAGCAAACTAAAATCCAAAAATATGAAATGCAATGAATATGTATGAAATATACATTATATGTATAATAAGTATATATTTACATTTTATAACCAACACAGAAACTCCTCAGACCCCCGTGGATGGATCCAGGGGAACCGGACCATTCACCTCCTCCCCCACTCCCTCCCTCCTTCCCATTACCTCACACAGTAGTCAAAAAAAGAGATACCCTGGCAAGGCCACAGAAGAGAGAGAGGAAAGTTGCAAGTAAAAGCAACAGAAGAAGGAAAGAAAGAACTGTTTATGCCTCTACTCTACATCCCATTAGCAATTCAATGAATTACATAGATCTTATCACTATTTTTCTTTTATATCCAATGGTAATTTATTTTTCTTTCAGTCTTTGCAGTCAGGGACTAGGCTAAAGTTCCCCCTTCAAATTGTAACAAGTAGATTTGGTAACATGTGGCAACCAGCAAAGGTCAATCCACCACACCCATCATCATAGTTCAACTGAGAAAATGTGAGATGTGTTATGAAGTCAAGACATTAATAAATAAGAATGTTTAGATTAAAATACTGTTTGCCTTTAAAGCCCTTCCAGTTCCAGGAATCCTGTGAATTACTCTCTCCCAGTGGTAGTCCAGCTTTTCTGACTTTCACTTATGTTATCCTGAGACAGGATAATAGAAGCAATTGAGCAAGAAACAGTAATTTTTGTTGTGACAATGGAATACAAAATACCTACATGATATTTCATCCTTCTCTCTCTCTCCCATGCTTTTAAACTCTCTTTCTCCTTGTATGTGTGTATTGGTAATAATCAAACAAGTCTACTATCTTGTAAATGACTGACTACTGAAGAGAAGGCTTGCTTCACAGTTTTCAGTCATTTAAAAATGCCCTGAAATTTCAGAAGCTAGAATTCAGCTTTCAATTGAGTGGTCAGCATGGATGGATTATGCTGGTCAGTAAGAAGCATGTTGAAAGCAAAGAAAGCTAATGCTAGCAGGTTATACTACTCAGATGGGAGGTGACTCTTTCATTTAAAAAATGGAAAGAGAGCATAGACCATGTATTTGTGATTCCATAGTAAGTGGCCAACATCAGGCTATCTCTGGATGGACCTCACGGCCGGTTTCTGTACTAAACAATATTTATGTAGTGATATGATACAAAACGAGGCTTGAAGTTTAAGAATTTTCGGCAGATAGATCTCAACATCTGCCTAAAATATTTTAGGCATGAAAACTTTAGATACGATTAAAAAGCCACAGAAATGAGACACATAACAGTCTTCAGAAGTGTTCAAAACATTGTGGAATATAGCAATAGAATCTGTAAAAGTCATCAACAAGATCTGACTTGAAAGCTGAACAAAAAGTATATGAAAAAATAGTTGCAAAGGTCTTGCATATACTTCTTGGTATTTACTGTGTCCTGAGAGAACTGAACAAACATGGAAGTTTTTGCAATGATACATTTGTCATCGTTTGGAAGAAAAAGACAAAATTGCAGAGCAGACTTGAGATACACAGCATACTCTTATAAGTTCTTAATACATCTAGTCTTTTGCCAAATATTGAGACAGCAATTAGGAAGCTGTTACTTTCTTTGCTACATCATAGCCATATACATAGCATAAACCAAACTGAAAGAAACATGTTAGTGGTAATGTTCTTAGTTTTATAAGTCCAGAAAGGCTCTATTTGACTACATTTATGATATTACTTTAATTTTCGTCAAATATAATGACACATGTAGTTCCAAAATATCGTATGGAATTTACCTAACTCGACTGATGAAACAATTCTATTTGTGTATGGGTTTTTTGTTTGGTTGTTTTTTACAATTAGCTCAACATTAATATATTTCAGATACAACTGAACATGGTTGTGTGAGCTGACACAGGAAGAACACAAGATCAACTACAAAACCATGGATGAAATGCAAAGGTAGATTTATTCTGTCTTGTGAACCAGGGAATATCTGCAGCAGCACCCAGGTGGAGTTACACAAGTGAGGACAGAGGCATGATGGAGCTCAATCCTTGCTAAAGAATGAGAAAACCTGTTGAGCCTACTGCTTCCACCTGTGTATCAGGGATTTTTGCACATTTAGTTTTCCAATATTCTTTGAACTTTCCCACCCCGGGGTAGGCAGCCCAAGCATGTGTAACAAGGTACCTCCTACTCTATCACAGATCTATGTTATTTGAACACAAATGTTCTACTTGTCAAAACCACAAGGGCAAAACCCAGGTTTTTTTATACCCTAACTGTAAGCCACTTAAGCATATTAACAATCTTCATTACCAATTTTCTGTTATTTTCACAGAGTAGAATTTTTATCTTTTTATTCAGTTGTGACAAATACTCAATATGGAACTCAGCAGTAAAGAATATCTTCCTGAAAATGATGTTATCTACTACTATGCAGCCAAAAATTTGCAGAAAACCTAAAAATATGATAAAATTGTTGTTATATTATTAACCACTTACTAATTATTAACTTCTTCCAGATTTTTTTTTTTTAAGATTTTTTAGTGCATCTGAGTGGTGATCTGGTCTCCACTACAAAGGTACAAGACTAGAGAAAAAAGAGCTGTACTCCTATTATTGGTACCAAACAGGCTATTGAAGTGATTGTATCTTTAGACATTTTTGGAAGGTGTTTCATATTTTATTTAATCCTTATGTTCATAAAATAAATCACTTAGAGAGCTGATAATGTAATGTCTTCTGAGCTGTGGAAGTCCCTGGGTTTTTTTTTGCTTGGCAAGTTCTTTATAAAAGCGGTATAAAGAGTGTTCCAGAAACTATTTTCTGCAGTAGAGATGAATTTGAAAGCTTTGATTTGAAGGTCAGAGTGGAGAATACAACTGAGATGTTATAGTCCATTTTCCTTCCACTATTATTATGAAGGGATGGGAAGAAATTGTTGCTGTTCATGTGATGCACTTTTGTCCCCACTTTGAAAATTTAAAGATGCAGATATACAGCTTCAGTTGATGTATCTGTTCTGATTTTGGCTGAGGCAGAGCTATTTTTCTTCACAGTAGGTGTTATGGGGTTGTTTTGGATTTGTGCTGAGAACAGTGTTGAAAATACAGGGGTGATTTATTATTGATGAGTAGTGCTTACAGAGTCAAGGTCTTTTCTGTGTCTTCTACCACCCTACCAGTGAGTAGGCTGATGGTGTACAAGAAGCTGGGAGAGGACACAGCTGACTAAAGCTACACAAAGAAATATTCTACACTAGGTGACAGCCCGCTCAACATACAAAACTTGAGGAAGAAGGAAGTGAGGGGACATTCAGAGTGATGGTGTTTGTCATCTTCTCTCATAACTCATATAGGTAATGGAGCCCTGCTTTCCTAATGATAGATAAACATCTGGGAATTGGTGAATGAATTTCTTGTTTTGGTTTGCTTGTGCATGGCTCTTTTGCTTTACTTTTTAAATTGTTGTTTTTTTCAGCCCATGAGTATTCTCACTTCTAGCCTTCCAATTCTCTCCTCCCATTTCATTGTAGTAGGGAGTAAACAAGTCGCTTAGTCACCAGAGACAGCTTTTTGAATATCTTAGAAGAGTCTCAGACAGAAAGACCTAGACTAATGTTGTATAATCACAGAATCACAGAATTGTTTTGGTTGGAAAAGACCTCTAAGATCATTAAGTCGAACCATGGACCTAACACCACTGTGGCTATTAAATCACATCCTGAAGTGCCATACCCACGCATTTCATGAACACCTCCAGGGCTGGTGACTCCACCACCTCCCTGGGTAACACCTCATCACTCTTTCTGTAAAGATTTTTTTTTCCTAATATCCAATCTAAATCTCCCATGGCACAATTTCTTGTCCTATCACCTGGCACTAGAGAGAAGAGACTGACCCCTACCTCACTGCAAACTCCTTTCAGGTAGTTGTAGAGGGCAGGGAGGTCTCCCCTCAGCCTCCTATGTTGTTTGACATGTTCCTGTGCTTTTGAAAATGCAACTAGGAATCTCAATATAATAAGATCCTTGGAAAAACAAACAAAACAAAACAAAACAAAACAAAAAAAAACAGAACAAAGAAAAAACAACATACAAAAACTCCAAAGACATAATGCAATAAAGTGCAGAATGAGAAAATTCTGTACAAAACCTATTCTTTAAATGGTTAGATATTTTATCCTCTTGATAAGCAGTATATTATCTGCTCTACAGAAACACATACATAGATTGCCTTCTCACAGCAGACTATGAAAGAGCCACAGCTAAGAAAAATTGGGCTTTAGGAAATTAAATAAAACAAGGGTTCTGTGCACTACAATGTCTCATCCAACATGCTGAACTACAAATACAGCAATTTTGCAATCTTCACAAACAGTTTGAATTCAACAAATGAGTTTGTGCTCATGATGTGATATTATTTTTGATTATTAAAATAAAGCAGAATCCCTGGGAAAAGCAAACAAACAAACAAAACCCCCCCACAGTAGTCTTGCTGAAGATGTTACATTTCCATTTTAATGTAAACATGATTTTCTTAATAACAGTTTTAAAGGAAATCTCAGAATAGTAAAGAAAAAGAGAATTTCTGTGATCCTGAGAGATAATGTATAAACTAAAGGAACAGAAAACTAAAAAGTTTTGTGAGAGGAGATATTGCAGTGAACGTACATCTATGAAAGTTCATAAAAAGAAGTGTATTGCACAACTAGAACTGGTTCTTATCCATAATTTTGGAGATTTTTCACAAGTGGATATGTTGCTTGGCATGGAAGCTCTCTAACTGCCTGGCATTGCGAGAAACAGTCCTAGGCAACCAAAATAATCTATGTTTATCTCAGTTAAAATTAAAGAACTACAATACAAACCATTAAGAAAAGAGGAGTTTTACTACAACAAACATATGAAAGAGCACTGAGGGACACCAAGCTTGTAGAGTTAGAGAGGATCAATATCAGAGTGAGCCTCGAAAGTAATATAAGATTTGATTTACATTTTTGGAAAATAGAGGAGTAGAAGGGAGATGTTGACTTTTCAACCTCACTACAACAAGTGCCAGAATAGCTATGAGGGCATAGATTACCTAATTTACAGCATTCTGCTCTGGCCATTAAACTGTTTAACAGCATTATTTCAACTAATGGAAAACCATTAACTTTTTGGTGTGTCATTTAATATTAGAAGAGTGGATGGCTACTGAACAATGGAGTTTCTACAGCATAATTTTAATGGTTCTTAATTAGGGATATGTCCTCAAATAAACTCATAAAACCTGCGTCTTTCCTACTTTAAGTTCTTTATGTCATAAACTCTGAAAGTGCTAATAATTCTCTGCTAGTTGACATCACCTCCTGACTCTTCAAGTGAATTTTTATTCCCAAATTATTATATTGCCTTCTATGTTTCTGCTTTAGGGAGCATCTTGTTACTTTACACATTATCATTGAAAAACCATTGACCTTCACAGTGTTAATGTCACAGGGTTTCCAATGATCAAATACACTATCTTACAGTACAAAATGCACTTTCAATTAAACTTTTGAATGCCAGTATGTAAGTTAATGGCAATAAAAATAATTTAGAAATAGCACAAGAGTTTTACTGTTCAATGAGAATGAAGTTACAGCGTATCTTTTAGTTTTCAACAATGACATCTTTAAGGTACTACTTTAGGGATATCTTAGGAAGGATTTGCTTCTTTGCCCCCTACCAAAACAGAGAGTATGTAAATTCAGATTTATCTTGGAAGAATTAGCTAATAAATAGTACAGAATCATAGAATCAGTCAGGGTTGGAAGGGACCACAAGGATCATCTACTTCCAACCCCCCTGCCATGGGCAGGGACACCTCACACTCGATCAGTCTGGCCAGAGCCTCATCCAGCCTGGCCTTAAACACCTCCAGGGATGGGGCCTCAACCACCTCCCTGGACAACCCATTCCAGGCTCTCACCACTCTCATGGGGAAGAACTTCTTCCTCACGTCCAGCCTGAATCTCCCCACTTCCAGCTTTATTCCATTCCCCCTAGTCCTATCACTACCTGATAGCCTAAAAAGTCCCTCCCCAGCTTTCTTGTAGGCCCCCTTGAGATACTGGAAGGCCACAAGAAGGTCATCTCAGAGCCTTCTTTTCTCCAGACTGAACAGCCCCAACTCTTTCAGTCTGTCCTCATAGGAGAGGTGCTCCAGCACTCCGATCATCCTGGTGGCCCTTCTCTGGACATGTTCCAGCATGTCCATATCCCTCTTGTAATAGGGGCTCTAGAACTGGATGCAGTGAGCTAGAATATAACACAAATTTATAGTTATCATTTTCTCATCTCTAACTCATTTGATTTCATTTATCATAAGAGGTAGAAAGGTAATGACAATATTAAGGTAGAACAGAATGAAAACTAGCATTTCAAGAAAACTAAATAAGCATTTAAGAATAGATGCATTCAGTAGGTGCTGTATATAAACGTTTAATGCATAATCAAGATTTTAAAAGAGCAAGTGTACAGACACACACACAAAAATAAAAAAGGTACTAAAGAACAGCATATTCTTATATCATCTTTCACTGAAGTAACTTTCAGGCTTGTCTACATTTAGCCTATATCTGGGGATAAGCTATAGCAGTTACTGTATTACTGCTGCTGAAGGAAGTGGGTGCCCCAGTGAGAGCTACTGAATACTTTCTTTGCTTTCGTCTTTACTGCTAAATCCCAGTCAGCAATCCCAGTCCCTGGAGGTAAAAGAGAAACTTTGAAGAAAGTAATACAGTCCCTTGGTCAAGCAGTATTGGGTTAGAGATCACCTCATCAAGATGAACATTCATAAATCCATAGGTCTCAATAGGATGCACCCAGGAGTGCTGAAGGATCAGGCAGATGTTATTGCTAAGCCATTCTCCCTCATCTTTGAGAGGTCCAAGGGTCATAGAAAACCTGAGACATGTTTGAGGACTGAAGAAAAAACAATATCCCTCCAGTCTTCAAAAAAGGTCAAGATGCTGGACCCAGGGAACTACAATTAGTCTCACCT
This sequence comes from Indicator maculatus, assembly GCA_013399975.1. NCBI lineage: Eukaryota > Metazoa > Chordata > Aves > Piciformes > Indicatoridae > Indicator > Indicator maculatus. The sequence continues at coordinate 430,355 of VXBD01006592.1, forward strand.
TCAACCCTGGAGAGATGATAAAACAACTCATTCTGTAGGTCATCTGTAAGCATGAAGAGAAAAAGATAGTTATCAGGAGCGGTCAGAATGGATTCATGAAGGGGAAATCATGCTTGACCAATCTGATAGCTTTCTATGATGGCATGACGGTAGCCAAGGGGAGAGCAGTAGATGTTATTTACCTTAACTTCAGCAAGGCTTTTGACATGATCTCCCATAACATCCTCATAGGTAAGTTTAGGAAGTCTGGGTTAGATGAGCAGATAGGGAGGTGGATTGAGAACTGGCTGAATGGCAGAGCACAAAGGGTTGTGATCAGTTGTGCAGAGCGCAGCTGAAGGCCTGTAGCTAGTGGTGTTCCCCATGAGTCAATACTGTGTCCAGTCTTATTCAAATCTTGATCAGTGACCTGGAAAAAGGAATAGCATACCCTGTGTAAGTTTATTGATGAAACAAAACTGGGAGGAGTGTCTGACGCACTAGAAGGATGTACTGTCATTCAATGAGACCTGGACAGGATGAAGAGTTGTGCAGAGTGGAACCTAACGAAGTTCAACAAGGGCAAGTGTAAGGTCTTGCACCTGGGTGGGGAGTAAACCCACACACCAGTACACGTTAAGGATTGACACGCTGGACAGCAGCTCTGTGGAAAAGGAAGTCCTAGAGATAACAAGTTATGTGCCCTCATGGCAAATAAGGCCAATGGTGTCTTGGAGCGCATTAAGAAAAGTGTGACTGTCAGACTGAGAGATATTCTCCTCCCCTTCTACTCTGCCACAGTGGAGCCACATCTGGAGTATTGTGTCCATTTCAGGGCTGCCCAGTTCCAGAGAGACAAGGAACTACTGGAGAGAGTCCAGTGGAGGGCTGTAAAGATGATTAAGGGACTCTCTCTCTCTCTCTTTCAAGTAAACGCTGAGAGACCTTGGACTGTTTAGATTGGAGAAAAGAAGACTGAGAGGAGATCTTATTAGTGCTCATAAACATATAAATGGTGGGTACCAGGAGAATGAGGCCAGACTCTTCTCAGTAGGTCCCAGAAACAGGGCAAATGACAATGGGCACAAACTGGAAGAGAGGAAGTGCCTTCTGAACATAAGGAAGAACTTTCCTTTGACAGTGTGGAAGCACTGGAATAGACTGCCCAGAGAGATTGTGGAGTCTGGAGATACTCAAAACCCTCATGTTCAACCTGCACTAAGTGACACTGCTTTGTCAGAGGGATCAGACTAGATGAACTCCACAGGCCACTTTAACCCCCAACCATTCTGTAATTAAGCCCTTAAACTGGATGACCCAGAAAAGAGTCATTTTAAGTGGGAAGAGGATCAACACCAAGTTTTTGAGCAGCTCAAACAGGATCAAAACGAGTAAGAAACCAGCATCAGTGGAGTAAAATGAGAAGTACAGAGGTGTAGGAGAAAAAAACCCATGATATATAATGATCCAACATTCTGTGTTGCCTTTGGCCTTACTAAAACTGTTCTGTGTACAACAGGAGGGGATTCCATAGACATATTAAATGACACTGGAAACCTGTTAGCGGACCACAGAATTAAGCCCTGTTGGTCATCATGGGAGCTCTGCCTAACTGACATGTAATTAAGTTTATGTATCTGAATCTTGGTCTTAAAGTAACTTTTGTTATTATTGTTGTTGCCACACATACCTAACACCATTTTAGATCTCCCAAGACAAATAGCTTGACATCTAGATCCTCCTCCAGAAACATGTAATTTTCCTGTAAACCATATGCCATTTTTCCGAAGCTAACAGAGATTTCTCAGATGACAAAGGGAGTCTCATAAGGTACTAGATGCACATTTTCACATTGATACTCTTGAGGTCTGTAATCTAGATGCTAGTGTCTGAAATTTCCACTTCAGGAAATGCAGGGTTTAGGAAATCCAGGGTTTTAAATACAGTAGAAAGAAAAAATAATGACAAACAAACAAGAGCATGAGTCATTCTAAATAAAGTGTCTGCTTCTCTCTGTGGCTTTTATAGGAAGTGAGATTAATTTCTTTGTGATATAGGCACTTCATGTTTTCTCATTACTGAATTGAGAAAAAAAATGATAGAGTGATATTCCTCATATTTACTTTAAATATCTATTCTATATAAAATGTATTTTACCCAGGAAGTCTTCTCCTCAGTTTGGGATAAGGTGTTCCCACATGTAGCTAAGAGGAGGCATAAATGGAGCTGGGTGCAGGGCTAATCAGGAGACACTCAAGTCTCTGGAATGTCCTTGGAAATCATTTCTGATGTCTATATAATATATAAAGGGAACAGGCCTGAGTTTGGTGCCTGTATGCCTGGCTTCGGTAAAGGATTCCTTGATCTTCAGGACCTTGAATTGCCCTTCTGCTGCTCAGGAATCTCTGTGCTTTGGGACAGACACTTGGTTTACTCTTCTATATTTTTCCTGCACACTCATTCCAAAAATGAATTCCCTGGTTTTTTTTTTCCAATCCAAATATCTTAAAACAGTTTTTGATGTTTTAAGTCAGAATTTAGTAGACTCTGAGACACTGAGTTGCATGCAAGACAGAGATGAAAGCTTAGTTTTCATTAAAAGGTTTGGTTGTTTGGCAGAGATTTTTCTTGAAGGAATGTTGGTATTCTTTTTCTTTTCCTCTGTGACCTATATTAAAGTACTTTCCTCTAAATTCATTCTTTGAAATCCTCAACTTTGAAATCCTCCTGTCCACTGAGACAGGTGCTGCTATTTGAATTCATCTTACACTTTCACTTTTTAATAAAATATTTTTTCTTAGAACTATTTCATCTTTAAAATGTGAAGTTTGTCTTATTCGATATCTAAGAAGAGAATAAGCTCTACTTAACACTGCAGGGTTGTGCTGCCATTCAGTAAGACTTAGGCTGGAGAGCTGGCCAGAGAGAAATTTAATGAAATTCAACAAGGGCAAGTGTAGAGTCTTGCATCTGGGAAAGAACAATCCCATGGATCTGTATAGGTTGGGAACTGACCTGTTGGAGAGCAGTGAAGGGGAAAAAGACTTGGGGGTCCTAGTGGATGAGCCAGCAGTGTGCTCTTATGGCCAATGCCATTCCGGGGTATATTTGAAGGGGTGTGGTTAGTAGGTTGGGAGAGGTTCTCCTCCTCCTCTACTCTGCTCTGGTGAGGCTGCATCTGGAATATTGTGTGCAGTTCTGGGCCCCCCAGTTCAGGAAGAACAGGGGACTGCTTGAAAGCCTCCAGCAGAGAGCCACAAAAATGCTTAAGGGAGTGGAACATCTTCCTCAAGAGGAGAAATTGAGGGAGCTGGGGCTCTTCAGCTTGGAGAGGAGCAGATTGAGGGGTGGTGACCTCATTCATGTTTATAAATATGTGAAGGGCGAGTATCAGGAGGATGGAGTCAGGCTCTTCTCGGTGTTGCCCAATGACAGGACAAGGGACAATGGGTGGAAGTTGAGGCGTAGGAAGTTCCATGGCAACACAGGGACAGAATGTCTTCATTGTGAGAGTGACGGAACACTGGAACAGGCTGCCCAGGGAGGTTCTGGAATCTGCTTCTCTGGAGATATTCAAAACCCACCAGGATGCCTTCCTGTGTGATCTGGTATAGGTGATCCTGCTCTGGCAGGGGGTTGGACTAGATGATCTTTCAAGGTCCCTTCTGGCCCCTAACATTCTCTGATTCTTTGTGTTTGTGTGAAAATGAGTGGGTCATGAAATATTAAGGAAATAGAAGTTTTTAATAATTTGAACAGAAGAGTAAGAAGTAAACATTCTTCCCTTTTATTCTTGTGGTGGGTTGAATTCCTCCCTCCCCCCAACATTAACTTTATCAGACTAGCTTAGTTTGGAAGCAAATGGAGCTATATTTACAAGCAAAACTTCAATCTGCAATGGAATGCAATGAGTATGTACAAATATGCAGTATTTACAATATTTACAGATGTTTACATTTAGCAAAAGAGCACAGGTACCCCCCTGGCCAAAAGAGCAGGGAAAGTTACCTCCCTGCCTCCCCCTCCCTGGCCTCCCTGTACAAAGGGAAGAGAGAAAGAAGCAGGATAGGTAAATACCAAAACAAAGTAATGCAGCCAAGGTCAACAAATCCTGTTAATATATCTCCCCAGCGAAGAAGCAAGAAGAGCGCAGAACACACTGCCACACTGCTAAAGATTGTTTTGAGAACCAAACCTGATGGGAGATATCCCTCCAACGGAATTGTTTAGAATAATCATTATTTTCCTTTTTACACCCAGTAGAGATTTATTTACATTTTTCTATTTTTCTGCTCGAAATCTGTAACAAATTTTAAAGGCATAGCCTGAAACTACCACATACCTAAACTGTAAAAGGTAAATGTTGATAACTCATAAAAGGGGATGCTAAAAGACTAGTGGAGAGGCTGGGTTAGGCCAAAAGATAATTTATGAGCAAAATCAATTAATCCAACAAGCCTAAGAGTATTGCTTTACAATTTTTTCCTACACCTTTCATGTTTGTGGGAGCAACTCTGAAACTTCACTTTTGTCCTAATCCTTTAAATCTTCAAGTTGTATATGCTGAAGAAAAGCTGTGTCTAAACTTGAAGTGGAGGTGTGAGACAGCATGAAAATTTGTAGCAAGTATTACTGATGGAATGTAAATTCATTGTCTAGTTTAAAGCAAAGTAGCTTTTTCCCTCAGCCATTTATGACTGGCATTGTTACACTAGCAAAATCCTCTCTTATTTGAATTGTTGATAAATCTTCCATTGACTTCAATCGGGTCAGAATTTCAGTTATATAATCTTTCCTATTAAAAATTAGAAAGGATACCCACTATCTCTTCCTCATAAGGTTTTTTTTATTTTTCAAATTTTTCTTTAAGAGTGGTGTGCAGCCTCTAGGAATACTAAGTTTTAATAAGAGATGATCTAAGGTATGTCCCAAGGATAATGTCAAATTGTATAGACTCACAGCTGCAAGTATTGAAGACAAAATAAAGCCTTGACTTTGAACACTTACTTTAATATTCAAAAGCATGAGGACATTCTCTTTGCCTCCTTTCACTTCCTATTTTTGTATTCAAAGGTTCTGATCATAACATGTGATAGAAAATATAAAAATCTTGAATCTTTTACGTTAAAAAATTGGAACCAAAAATGTAAAAATTATAATTTACACCACCTGAGGAAAAAATTATCTTAGTTATTTTCATTTTAACCCAGTATGAGAAAAAATAATCCATTTATAGGAAATATGACAGTAATTTTGAAATACGAAATCATTAACTCTACTGTCCTGGTTTGAGGTAGAATGGTACTAAATCTCATCAGTGATATCACTTTTCAGCTCAATGTCTGCTAAGTAGCTGCACTTTCTGAAGTTGGTGACTTATTTTTGCAGTCAGTGTGTGCTTCTAAAATTTACAACAGTCGATGTTTCCTAGTTACTACCAAGGATTTGTTTGCAGAAAGGTTCTTGTTTATACTTCTTCCTATGGAGATAAATGTCACTGCTATACGTTGTGTACCATGTTGAGGGTGCAGAAAGTAAAGGTTGCACCTATGGGGAGATGCATACAGGACAGGTGACCCTAAACTGATCAACAAGGAATTCTATTCCATGTACACCGTATTTACTATAAAGCTGAGGGATCAGAAGGGTTAAGCTCTCTTCTTCGATGGCCAGAGTTTGAGGAAGACTCTGTTCTGCCTTCAGTCTCAATCTGCGAAATCCTAAATCCAGTTCCAGAATCCAGCTCCTGAATTAATTTCCCTTCTGCCACCAAGTCCACTGTGGGACTTCCCAGTGTCTGCCTCACAGCATCAGCAGTAGCAGCAACGTGATTGCCATCAGAAGATTTGGTGTTCAAGGTATAAACCAAATTAAAATTACAGTTATTCCTGTGCCTACAATGGTGAATAGGTCTCTTTATTCCTTTTATATGGAATCTTTGACAGAGCAAAGCTAGATGAGGATTTTCTCACATGCATAATACCTTAAATGGCACAGTCCCCAGATTAAAAGAAAAAAAAAGAACAAAAACAAAGCAACAACAACAACAAAAAAACCCCCAAACACAAAACAAGCCTTCATCTAAAACTTGCATTCTTACTGAAACTCCTTCAATTCTTTTCTGAAAAACATGTATATCACAATACTTTATTTTTGCTTTTGTTTAACTTGAGTAACTTTCTTCCCCCTTGTTTGCAACTAGAAATACACTAGAAGTACCCTTTTCTACTGTATTTTCCCACTCAGAAATTTCTGTTTCTACTACACAGTAGTAGTACAAACAGGTGGAGTGCAAGACCCTTTTTTGTACACTCAAAACCTTATAACAAACAACAAAATACATATCATATGCAAAACTAAGAATTTATTGTTTAACAAAAAATTATCATTAGTCTAACCAAAGAATTATTGTTAATGTAAATCTAACTGTTAAATGGGAAAATAAAACATTACTTTAAAAATATTGTATAATAAGGCTTAATATAGTTAGGAACAAACATTTGTAGTATTTACAACTTAGTGTTTTAACTACAATCACAGAATCCTGGCTTGGGTTGGAAAGGACTTTTAAAGCTCATCTAGTTCAACCTTCCTGCAGTCATCAAGGACATATTCAACTAGATTAAGTTGCTCGGAGCCCTCTCCAACCTGACCTTTAATATTTCCAGCAAAGGGACATCTACCACCTCTCTGCACAACTTGTTGCAGTGCTTCACCACTCTCATTGTAAAAATTTCTGCCTTGCATCTCATCTAATGTTACCTACTTTTCATTTAAAAACTTTACATCTTGTCCTGTCACAACAAGCTCCGCTAAAAAGATTATCTTCACACATGCTCATTTCTCAATCTTGTCCAGGTCCCTCTATATGGCATCCTGTCCATCAGGAGTGTCAATTCAAGTTGGTTTCATCTACAAACTTGCTAAAGATGCACTTGAATCCGTTTTCTATGTCATTGTTTAAAATATTAAATAACAGTGGTACCAGTACAGAGCCCTGAGGGACACCATTTGTCACCAATCTCCATCTGTACACCAGGCCATTGATCACTGCTTCTTGGATGCGTCCATATAGCCAATTCTGTATCCACTGAACCACTGAACCATCCACCAAATATGTATCTCAAATTTAGAGAGAAGGATATTGTCAAGTCATCAGCTTTACAGAATTCCATATATATGACATATGTATCTTTTCCCTTGTTGGTCAGGCAGCATTTGCCCTTGGTGAAACCGTTCCAGCTGTCTTGACATACCTTCCTGTCCTCCGCAAGTCTTAGCATAGCTTCTAGGAAAATCTATTCCACGATCTTCCCAGGGACAGAGGTGAAGCTCACAGGTCAGTTATTCTCGTGGTCCTTCTTTCTACTCTTTTAATAAAGGGACTTCATCTGACTGCCGTGACCTTTCAAATATCCTGGGGAATGGCTTGACAACTACAGTAGTCAGTTCCATCAGGACTCTGGAATGCATCTTGTCAGGTTCCACAGATTTGTGTATGTTCATGTTCCTCAGGTGGTCACAAACAAGATCTAGGCAAACTGTACTCATACCCACTGGAAACTGAAAATAAAATTACATTATGTTGGGGTCTTTATTAACTTGCACCAACTGCACTTTCATCATCTAAGCTTGCCATAGTTAATGTTCTGCTAGGTGGTTGAGTTTCTAGTTTCTTTAAAGTAAAGAATTCTCGGAGGTGTACAATCACTGCTTACCTCCTTTGTATATTTCTGTTTCTTTTTTTCCAGTTGTCTCACAGATCTTTGTGATAGAAAACTCTCAATGAAGAAGGTTTAAGATACTTTTAATATAATACGGTAATGTTTACATCTGCAAATTACAACAAGCTACTGCCTTGACTCACTGACACAGCAGAAGAAAGAATTTTTGCATTTTTCATCCTCTAAACAGGATTTCAGTAATTTTAATATGGAAACTTTAAGCTGTATTAGACTGAAAACAATTCAACTCTATTTCCTAGAAGAAAAGAAATTAAAATCGGGTTTCAAATATGTAATAAAAAGGAAGGGAAATCTATATAAGGATTCTGATGACTAGTCACCTCAGCATTGAATGGGAATTAATTTGAAAATATTGTAACATCACCAAAAAAAACAAAACAGAAGAAAGAAAAGAAAAGAAAAGAAAAGAAAAGAAAAGAAAAGAAAAGAAAAGAAAAGAAAAGAAAAGAAAAGAAAAGAAAAGAAAAGAAAAGAAAAGAAAAGAAAAGAAAAGAAAAGAAAAGAAAAGAAAAGAAAAGAAAAGAAAAGAAAAGAAAAGAAAAGAAAAGAAAAGAAAAGACCAAATCCAAAACAAAACAAAAAACAACAACAAAAAACACATAAAACCCCCACATCTCATTTCCATTATTTTCAAGGTGCTTCTCCAAAGCTTATACTGTTGAACTACATTTAATTTCATCCTGCTTATCGTTTTTTTTTCCTTTTTTTTTTTTCCCCCCCACTCATATGCTTCAGATCTCCAGTGATTGCATAGGTACCTTCAGGACATGGTTCATCCAACTTGAATAGATATGAGATGAATCACTGAAGGAAGTCTGGGCTACCCCAAATTTACTCATTTCCATGTAAACAGCTATATCTGGTTATATAAATCTCATCCATATGGCATGCTTAGTTTTGTTGCATTTTCCTTTGGGATCATTTTAGATTACAGTAGCTGTTTAAACAGTTGATATGCATTGGCTTAATGGGCACTTCAGGGAGAGTATTCAAAGTAGATAAAGAAAGGCCTAAGATAGAGAGCAGAAATGGTTAGAAAACAGAGAGTGTGAGACAGGAATCAGAAATATAAAGCACTGTCGTTGAAGAACATGCTGTACGTTGTCAGATCTCTTGGGTTGAATAGTAAGGGCAGGCCTGCAGAATGCTGCTTTGTCCTTTAAAGCAGATGAATTAAAATACTGAGGAGATCTCTTCTGGGATCAGACAACTCTGGAACATACATATTAAGATGTCATCATATGTAGTCATTCAGTTATGTAGTCAACTGTAGTCTGTGTTACTGGTTTGGTGGTTTTTTTCCAATAAACAATCATGTTCTTAACTGCAAATAATCTAATCACAGAATGGTTGAGGTTTTGAAGGGACCTCTGAAGATCATCGAATCCAAGCCTTCTGCCAGAGTATGATCAGCTATTGATGACATAGGAATATGTTTAGTCATGCCTTGAAAGTCTCCAGAGATGGAGACTCTACCACTTCTCCAGGCAGCATGTTCCAGGGCTCTGCCACCCTCAAAGTAAAGAAGTCCCTCTCATGTTTAGGTGAAACTTCCTGTGTTCAAGCTGATGCCCATTACCTCTTACCCTGTCACTAGGGACCACTGAGAAGAGCCTGGCCCATCTTCCCAATACTCAACCTTAGGTAATAGCTTCCATTTCCATTTTAGGTTTTCTGACATTCCCTGGATACAGAAATTGCCTTGTCCTTCACTGCCAATTCCATCTAGACACTATTAGGCACACCTACCTTCTCAAGAATTGCGTATGATGCATCTTGCTGCCTTTACAAATTGCCTTTCCTATAAGACTTTAGGAAAAAGTAAAAATAAAATAAAATATAGTGTCCAAAGCCATAGCTAAATAAGCCTCACTTTGAATAATTCCAGGGATGGGGCCCCAACCGCCTCCCTGGGCAACATGTTCCAGTGTTCCACTACCCTCACGGTAAAGAATCTGTTCCTAACATCTAATCTAAATCTACTCTTCCCTAGCTTGAAACCATTTCCCCTCATCCTATCACTACATGCCTTTGTAAACAGTCTCACTTCATCCTTCTTGTAGGCCCTCTTCAGGTACTGGAAGGCCACTATTAGGTTTCCCCAGATCCTTCTCTTCTCCAGGCTGAACAATCCCAGCCTTTTTAGCAGAGGTACCCCTTAATTCTTTTTGTGGCTCTCCTCTGGACCCACTCCATCAGGTCCTTATCCTTCCTATATTGAAGGCTCCAGACCTGGATGCAGTACTCCAGATGAGATCTCACCAGAACAAAGTGATAGAATTACCTTTCTCAGTCTGCTGGCAACTCATTTTTTGATGCAGCCCAGGATGTGATTGGCCTCCTGGACTGCAAGCACATACTGTCTACTCATGTCCAGCTTCTTGTCCATCAGCACCCCCAAGTCCTTTTTCTCAGGGCTGCTTTCTGTCACTTCATCCCCTAGTCTGTATTGACAGTGAGGATTGTTCCAGCCCAGGAGCAGAACCCTACACTCGCTCTTGTTGAACCTCATGAGGTTCACCTGGGCCCACCTCTCCAGCTTGTCCAGGTCCCTCTGTATGACATCCCATCCTGTCCAATTCAAGACAGCAAAGATGTAACCCAACGACCCAACAATAGATGTAACCCAAAATTTACATCTATTCTAGTAAACGAATGAACATATTGCTTTCCAGTGTTGCTGACAAATGATGTCATGTGTCTTGTGTTAATACTTTTGAATTTTCTTCTCCACCAGAACAGAATGGCTTTTTAAATACTTGCTGTTTTTATCTGCCCTTTACCCATACTTTCTATGAGCAGCACTCAGGCACTGGACAATGGAAGTCTGTCACAGAAGAAAGTAGCTTCAACCCTATGGATAGTGAAACTTCATGGATGATCACAGAAAAGTGTCTGAGTTCACATCCTGATCCTTTTTAACTTACTAGTACTGAAGTATTCTAAGATGAAAGCATTAGAGAAAAACTCCAAACTGTATGTTTTAGTGCAGACTTTATTAAAGCTTTTAACAGATTTGCCTTATAAAGAGTATAGCCCAATAAGTTTGAAGGATCACATATGAATGAGACATCTAAGATCCCATTAGTGGTCTCAGTGGAGTCTGGGAATCTGATCAGAGCTGTGTGTATCAGAGTGAGCTGAATAGCTCCCTAGGCTGCAGTGATAATACTTATTTGGTCTCCTCTGACTGCAGTGGGCCTTAGTTGCTTCTCTATGGATATGCCTAATTCTCTGTCTCTAAAGATAATTAATCTGCTTTGGGAGCCTGACAGGGGGCCAGTTGGAATAGATTGGCTTATGTCTTTTCCAGCTGGACTAAGTCATTGGGAGAATGCTTGATGCATCCATGTCCCACAGTGCTTACTTCAAGTACTATTTTTATGTGTAATGATACAGAGTCCATATTATAATTATGGATTACTTTAGGTAAAAAGTGTCTGAAATAATGTGAGGACAATGTTACAGACTACCAAGGAGTTGTTTTCATAACAACACTGCAAGTCACCACAAGCAAATAGCACATAGTGTTTTGGAGGCCTGCTGGGATAATTTTGGGATATATCCTAGATAATGAGAGTAAAACTTGTTATAGTTCCTTTGAACACTAAAACAACTGCTGAAACAAATAATCTTCTCAATTCTTCCCCCAGTTCTCAGTGACAGAAGGCAGCTGGCAAATTTACAAACAGAAGCTAACTGGAATCCGTGCAGTGAAAATGATCAGGTATCTCAAATGAAATAAGGATCAGGATAAAGAGACAATGTAAACACACACTGATCTTAGAGTCATAGATTTGTTTTGGTTGGAAAAAATCTCTAAGATCATCAAGTCCAACTATCAACCTAACAACCCCATGGCCATTAAACCACATTCTGAAGTGCCATGTCCACACATTTCCTGAACACGTTCAGGGATGATGGCTTTGTCATTTCCCTGGGTAACCTGTTCCAATGCTTGACCACTCTTTCTGCCTTTTTTTTTTTTTTTAATATATAATCTAAACCTCCCCTAGCACCATTTCAAGTCATTTCCTCTCTTCCTATCACCTGGTACTAGAGAGAAGAGATCGATCCCCACCTCACTACAATCTCTTTTCATGTAGTTGTAGAGAACAATGAGGTCTCCCCTCAGCCTTCCAGTTCCCTCAGCTGCTCCTCATTAAGGCTTATGCTCTACATTCCTCACCATCTTCATTGCCTGTCTCTGGACATGTTTGTCGTAGTGAGGGACCCAAAACCCAACATAGTATTCAAGATGTGGGCTTGCTGGTGTGAAGTACAGCTACTTCCCTACAACTTCTGCTTAGACTATTCCTGATACAGGCCAGGATACTGTTGGCCTTCTTGGCCGCTTGATCATATGCTGGCTCATGTTCAGACAGCTGCCAACAAACACCTCCAGGCTCATCATGAACCCATGCTGACTGAGCCTGATCATCTGGTTGCCCTGCACATGCTGCATAATGGCACTCAATATGACCTGCTTCATGACTTTCCTCAGCACTGATGTCAGACTGACAGGTCTGTAGTTCCCTGGGCCCTTTCTTGTTGTAGATGGACATAACATTTGCCATTCTCCAGTCAGCTGGGACCTTCCTGGTAGCCAGAACTGCTGGTAAATAATGGAAAGTGGCTTGGTGAGTTCTTTCATCAGGTCCCTCATCCCACATGCTTGGGTGTATGCCATCTGGCCTCATAGACTGGTGTACGTCTAAGTGGTACAGCAGGTCAATAACCATCTCTTTTTGGACTGTGAGAGAAAGGACAGAGATACTTCTTAGTCCTCCTTTTATTGATAATATATTCGTAGAAGGATTTCTTGTTCTCTTTAACACACGAAGCCAAATTAATTCCCAGTTGGGCTTTGGCCCTTCTAATTTTCTCCCTCCGTATTCTCAAGACAATCTCATAGTCCTCCTGAGTGGCCTGTCCCTTCTTCCAACAACCTTAGGCTCTCTTTTTCTCTCTAGGATCCCAACAAACCACTCTATTTAGACAGGCTGGCCTTCTTCCCCACCAGCTTGTCTTTTGGCACATGGGGATGGCCTGTTCCTGTGTTTTAATAGTTCCCTCTTGAACAGCATCTAACCTTAATGGACTCCTGGACCCATCAGAGCTGCCTCCCAAGAGACTTCGCCTACAAGCCTCTGAAACAGGCCAAAGTCTGCCCTCTGGAAGTCCAAGGTAGAAGTTCTACTGACCTCCCCTTCACTTCTCTAATAATTGAGAACTGTTATTTCATGATTGCAGTGCCCAGGAAAGCCCCCAGACATTACATTGCCCAAAAGTCCCTATATGTTCACAAACAGTAGATCCAGTGAGGTGCCTTCCCTAGTTGGTTCCACCACCATTTGTGTCAGGAATCACAGAATTACAGAATGTTAAGCGTTGGAAGGGACCTTCAGAGATCATTGAGTCCAACCCCCCCTTGCCAAAACAGGATCACCTAGGGAAGGCCTCACAGAAACACATCCAGGTGGATTTTGAAAGTATTCAGAGGAGGAGATTTCTCTGGACAGCCTGTTCCAGTGCTCTGACACCCTCACAGTAAAGGAGTGTCTCCTTATGTTGAGGTGGAACCTCCTGTGTTCCATCTTGAACTGATTGTTCCTTGCCCCATCACTGGGCACCATTGAAAAGAGACTTGCACCTCCATCTTGACATCCACCCCTCAGATATTTATAGACATTGATAAGATCCCTCTCAGCCTTCTCTTCTCAAGACTAAACAGCCCCAGGGCTCTTGATCTTTCTTCAAAGGAGAGAGGTTCGAGTCCTGCAATCATTGTAGTAGCTCTCCATTGGACTCTTTCCAGTAGATCACTGTCTCTTGAATTGGGTAGCCCAAAAGTAGATGCAGTGTTACAGGTGTGGTCTCACTAGGGCACAGTAAAGAGGGAGGAAAAACTCCCTAGACCTGCTGGACACACTTTTCTTGATGCACCCGAGGATGCTGTTGGCCCTCTTGGCCTCAGGGGCACATTGCTGTCCCATTGATAACTTGCTTGTCCACTAGGACTCCAAGGTCTTTCTCCATGGAGCTGCTTTCCAGCAGGAAGACCCCTAGTCTCCACTGGTGCCTGGTGTTATTATTCTCCAGATGCAGGACTCCACATTTATCCTTATTGAACTTCATGAGGTTTGCCTTTCCCCAGATCTCCAGCCTGTCCAGATCTCATTGGATGGCAGCACAGATTTCCAGTGTGTCAGCCACACCCCCTGCAGTTTCATATTATCAATGAACTTGATGAAGCTACACTCAATCCCCTCGTTTAGGACACTGATTGAAGATACTAAATGAAACTGTCCCCAGTACTGATCCCTGGGGAACACCACTGGCCACAGGCTTCCAGCTGGATGCTGCACCACTGAGGAAGTTATCCTCTACACACTCTAGGAACCTCCAGGACTATTCCCTCTCTGCTATATTTCCAGCAGAAATCAGGGAAGCAGAAGTCCCCCACAAGAATGAGGACTAGAAATCATGAGACTTTCATTATATGCCTAAAAAAAAAAATTATCTGTCTTTGTCCAAACTGGGTGAGCTATAACAAGCTCCCATGAGGATGTCTACTTTGTTGGCCTTCTGCCTGATTCTTACCCATAAACAGTCAACTCTACCATCACCATCATCAACCTCAATACAAGCAAAACACTCCATATAATAATCTTTTTATTCTTCACTTCCAGGGACAGAAAATGTGAAGTAATGTGAAGACAAGGAATATGCAAATTAAAAGAGCTTGAGGAGCTTTTTTCTGCCTCTAAATGGAAGCATTTAATATTTTATTAGTAAAGATAATATAAAACAACAGCTTTACTTTTGTTTTCTTCATATGTGAGCAGAACATGTGTCACACCATGAATGACCATGGAATTCCTTACAGTGGCACCTGTTGGGTCTTAATGTTGCAAGTAATCCTCAGCTTCATTTTTAACATACCTTGAAGATACCTTTCTGCTTTGTATTTCTTTTATTCTTTCTACAGAGGGGCTTAATGGATTCAGAGTTTCTACTCCCAAATTTACTAACATTAATTTCAGTTTATCACAAAGTGATTATGCCTAGAGATTTCTACATCATATTGAAACCATTTGAATCAAATTGCATTTTATGACACTAGAAAATTATTCTATTATGAAAAGATGCTCTTACTCATATGTGCTATGATTTTATGTTTTTTATTCTTTGGTACCTGAAGATCAACGTTTTTTGTGTATTTATGTCTTCAACATGAAGAGCTTAAGAAAACTTGCACTCTGGTATCAGTAAGTTATAATTTCAATAGTTTATATGTAGGTGTGTATATTACCAGTTCCTGAACTCCAAAATGTTCTCAGAAAACATCTCTTACTCTTTAGCTTTTTCTCAAGAATTACAGAAATACATTTCCTTATCATTGGCCTATAATGTTGCCCTTTAGAAACAAACAAACAAATAAATAAACACAAACCCCTTACAAAGCAAAGCAATCAAAAGATCTCCCCACAATAATTTTCTAATAGCATATTTCCTTTTTCACAAAAAAAAAAATCACAGAATAACAGAACATTAGAGATTGGAAGGGATCTTTAGGCCAACACCCTTGCCAGAGCAGGATCACCTAGAGTAGATGACACAGGAACACATCCGGGTGGGTTTTGAATGTCTCCAGAGAATGAGACACCACAAGATTTTTTTTTTCCCCTTTAGATGTTATGCCAGCCAAAGTCAGTGAAGGTCATGGATGAAAAATGAATTTTATGCCTCACTTCAGAAAAGTAATCAGGTATGCTGAAGATACAATAGGCTGTGGAATCCTTTGTAGAAATGTGCTAGGTTATGAATACTTGAAAAAGGGAAATGAGATAATGGTAAATAACATTTATCTATGACATTTCTCCTTTTCTTTATTAGAAATGCCCCAACTCAGCAAAGAAGTATATATACTTTTCTCATATTTTGGAAGTATGTCTTTTCCTACCCTCTACACTGTTTCACCCTCAACAGAAACTAAGCTATAAATTCCTGCATACCTGGGGTACAAGATAAGGGGGTTTAAAAGTAATATAATTCTAAATTAAGCTGATAATTCTGTGATTTTCTGATAAATGAATTATGTCTTTAGCTACAAAATGTGAGTATTCATTTTAAAACATTTTAAAAGCAGACAGGTTTGTTTGGGTATTTTTAAATAAACATAAACTTGAGAGATTTTCTTGACTTTTAACCTAGTCGCACTTGAAAAGAGCACTGGCTTGAGAATGCCAACAGCTTTAGAAACTCCACAGTGCTGACACTATAATAGACACAAAAGGAACAGTAAAGAAAATCAAACTGTTTACTGTTTCTGTCTCTTCATGAAGTATCAATATCTGAGTGTATCATTGCATTAAAAATTTTTGTGGAGATTGAAATTTAAATTGAATAGAATTTATGTATCAGATAGCTGGAAATAATTGGCAGGCATAGTTTAATTCAATTGAATTCAGTCTTGGAAAGCACTACAAATTTATTTATCTGAAGAGTTACTTGTACAGTATATTGTTTTTTATAGAAATTGAATGAAGTAAGAAGAAAGGAAATGAAACCACACAAATTCTTTTAACAGCTTTCAGGTTCTTAAGGTTCTATAAAGGCTTGTCTTTGTGACGGAAAACATTTAGATTGATTTAAAACAAGCTTCCCCTTTTTTAGAAACAAACAAACAAAAAAACCCAGAATGGACTTCATGTTTAGTTAATTGTTCTCAGTATCTCACAACTATTACATTTTTGCTATATATAAAAAAATAAATATGGAAAAGGATGTTTATGTGTTGCCTTGGGTTTAGGGAGCAAGACAGATACTCTTTACCCTTCCCCAAAAGGAGTAACAAAAGAAATGCACCACACAGGATTGGAAAGAATTGGAAATTTAAGGGAAGTACTACATGGAACTAAATACAAAAATGCAAAACCAAGCAAAATACACCAATACTCCAATCTGGTCTTTACCAAGATCTCACTAGGCCAAAACCTTCCCAAAACCTTTCCTCCACAAGGCCAAAAATCCAGCCCTCAAATGCACCTCCCCCCATTCTCCCTATCCCCCCATAGCTAGGCCAAAATGATGCAATTAGAAATTAAGCCTTGCGGCAGACAAGCCAAACTGCACAACCTCCCCCACAAAACAGAGGTAACTATCTGCATGCACCTGGGAGAAGAGAGAGGGAGGAAAAAAAGGGACAAAACAGTCAATTATGCCCATTTATATAGGGGAGTAGATGCAATACTATGGGATGGAATAACATAATTTCTAGTGCCATCCCCCTTGGGATGGACAGGAGGTCCAGTTCCCTGAGGGGACCTCTCTATGGTTAGACAGCTATTCCTTAAACCACAACATGTGTGCATTGAATTTAAGTAGATTTGTATTACAAGGATGTGATGCTATTGTCTGACTGTTCTGTACAAACCTGCCCAAAATATGGCCAATTGCAAACCACAGTAGAAAATGTTATTAAATTTGAAGTGTGATGCTAAAGTAATAAAACCACTAAACTTAAAAAAATGTTAACATAAAGTATGCCAAAGTTAATTTCATAATTTAAATCTATGCATACAACCTTAGAATCATAGAATGGCTTGAGCTGGAAGAGACCTTAAAGATCATGTAGTTCTGACCCCCCTGCAATGGGTATGGACACATCCCACTAGAGCAGCTTGCTCAAAGCTTCATCCAGCCTGCTATTAAACACTTCCAGGGATGAAGCATTCACAACTTCTCCAGGTAACCGACTCCAGTATCTCACCACCTTCATAGTATGAATCACTTTACCAACCATTAGTACTCTAAATTTAAAAAAAAAATTTAGAGTCACATCTTCTTAAGAAATAAATTATTAAAATATTCTAACTAGGTATTGACTTATTTTAATTTCTTTGCCTACCATTTCTTTGTCTGCTCATCTTCAATTGTCTCAATTACAATATGTATTTATCATATAAATACTAGATTTCTTAAAATTTTAGTAATAACTTGTGCTGGGTTACCACAGCCCTACTCTTGCTCCCCCCTTCTTTTTCCACACAGACTGGAGGCAAAGTAACACACACACACACACACAAAAAAAAAACCAAACCAAAACCTACATCTGGGTTAAGATAAAGAGTTGAGAAAATGAGTTTTGCTGAAAATGAGATAATACAATACACAATTACATTAGGCTTTTTGCTGAAAAGTGCAGAAATAGCAGCAGAAGACAGCAACCTACCTGCCACCACTCTCAGCCTGCACCCAGCCCAGTGAAAAAACCCAACACCTCAATCACAGAAAATTGAAAGCCATGACCAGAACAGGAAGCCTCTTGTTACAATGTGAACTTCAAGTGTCATGGCACTTTTGCTCCAGGTAGCACTTTATTTTGAAGCTGCTATGATACCAGCATGGTATTTGAGTATGAGCAGCAGTTCAATTCAACCCATGACATTCTCCACCCCCTATTCTATACCATCTCTGTCATCCTTGGATCCATCTGAATCCATCCAGTCCATGACCAGGCCAAATGGTGGGGCTGTGTTTCCACACCTGAGGCAATTCATTCCAATGACTCCTTCCACTGCTCGAAGTGAAAGCAAAATGTGGCTTGCATTGTGATGCTCAGCTTCCAACAAATTCAGCTGCTGGAATCCATCTGTTACACCAGAAATACAGATGGGTTCTACCCCTCATAGCTTGATGGCATAAGATTACACTGGGTGCCTGTATCTGCTAAAGCTTTATACTCTTGTGGGTTTGACTTACCAAGCCATCAGATTCATACAGCCCATAAACCCAGTTGTGTCTCTTCTCTGTCTGGTTGGAGGCAGGACCCCTCTACTTCTGACTGGAATCACTTACATCTTGTGAAGATGCTTTGGAGGTCCCTTCAGGAAGATCAGAAGCTGTATCATCTTGTCTGCTCTTTTTGGGTGACTTTCCACTGGAAACTGAAGCAGTATTCTTTGGGGGAGAATTTCCTTGTAATTCACATACTCATGCAGCCAGGACTGAAGTGGGGTTTCTATCCTGCTTCCTCATGTCCTCCCTATGGTCACATAAATAGAGTGTGCCATAGTGTATAGCTGCCAGATTTTCTCAGGTGAGGGGCAGGTGATATTGGGACAGGCTTATTCTCTGGTGTGGCTGTCATGCCTGTTGGTCTGTCTGTGGGCCCAGAGACCTTCTCTTGCCCCTGAGCAATCTGAACAGTGATGAGAAGAGTTCAATAAGGGTGGACCAGGCCACAACACATTGCAGTGATTTCTGTCTCTCAGGAACTTCCAAGCTTACAATAGAATTTTTCCAAACATTTCACCAATTCATCAGGATTTTGCACTTGTGAAGTGGTGAAATTCCAAACCACTGGAAGAGACCTAGGCATTTGCCCATATTTTGCTCTACAGTTTGCTTTCCTCTGAAGCCTATTTTTCTTTCAGTTCATCTTTAAATAAGGTTTCATACAAAAAAAAAAATCCAGATTTCAAACATCAATACACTTTAGTATGGAAAGATGCATTAAATAGAGAAAACAATAGGATTCCCTTCTTCCTAAAGTGAAATTTTGATTGCAACATAACACACATGTAGATAAATATTTTATTTAATAGCCACTGAAACTACTGCCTTAGTCTGGGTTGGAATCCTTTCCTTATCTTTTAGTTGTCAAAGTATTGGTTTACTGTTCTGCAAAGAGATTTCACAGTTCAGTTATTGCATGCAGAACCATTTTTATTCCATTCATTTTACGTCTGATGTGCTTGAAAACTTCATTGTGTTCCCCTTATCTGTTATTAGAAATGATGAATATTTTTATTTTATCAGAAATGATGAATAATATTTTTATTAGAAATGATGAATAATATTTTTTATTTCCCCTAGTTGAGACTTATAAGATCATACAGGTCATTGATGCTCTTTCTGGTGAGCATCAATGGTGAGCTATTTCCAGTCTATCATTTAAAGCTAATTTGTATTCAGGTCATCACTAGTTTATCAGATTATCAATGAATTTTTTGGGATTGTCCAAAGAGGTGTACTGTCAAGCTTAGATTTCCACATTTCTTCCCTACCATTAGGAGCTGATGAGTCCAATGGTTTTTAAACACTCTCAAATTCTTCTTCCTCCCTTCCAATATTACTCAGCTCACATTAGTTACGGTTTTTTTACATGTTTAAACACATAATCTTGCTTTAATTTTTATTTTGCTATCTATATTAAGTATTTTTTGTTTCTTTGTTTATATTTTGTTGAGTATTTTCTAAGCCTACACAGATTCATAATATGGTTGAAGTTTGAAGGAATTTCTGGAGGTCATCTGATCCAATGCCCGTGCTCATGCAGGGACATCCAAAATAAATTGCTCAGGAACATATCCAGACAAATTTCTAATATCTTCAAGGAGGAAGACTACAAAATGTGCTTGGACAACTTGTGCTATTTCACAATCACCTTCACAGTAAAAATATATTTCCTAATATTCACAGGGTACTTTCTGTATTTCAGATTGTGCCCATTATCTCTGGTCTTGTCACTGGGCACCAATGAAGAGAGCTTCTCTCTCTCCTTTGAACTCCCCATTCCATGCCTTTTTTTCATGTTGATCTGTCACAGGTCTCTCAGCTGTTTCGTCATATGTGAGATGTTTTAATCCCTTAATCATCTCAGTGGCTCTTCTCTGAACTTTTTTCAATATGTCCATGTCTTTCTTGTACTGGGGAGTCCAGATCTAGACACAGTACTCTAAATATGGCCTTGCCAGTGCTGGATAGAAGGGAAGGGTTATCTCCATTGACCTGCTGACAACACTCTTCCTAATGCAGTCCAGGATATAATTAACCTTTTTTGTCACAAGAATACATTGACAGCTTATAGCGTCCCCTTAGACTTTCAGATTTTTTTTTTTTTGCAGAGTTGCTTGCCATCTGGGTAGCCCCCAAAATATATTTCTCAAATTGTTTGTTAAACTTCATGAGGTTTCTGTCAGCTCATTTCTTCAGCCTGTTGAGGTCCTTCTGGATGGCAGCACAACCCTTTGATGCATCAGCCAATTTTCTAGTCTTGTGCCATCATCAAAACACACAGTTGTCTTGGTTCAGAATTTGGGAAAGACTCAGTCCTTTTTAAAACATTCCTGTGTGTGAAATTAAGGCACAAACAAGGTCAAATATCAAAAGCAAGACTATTTATTGCTTGGAGCTTTTATACAGAATTTTTTGATTGCACTATTTCTGGCCCCTCACCCTAAGTCATATTATTACACATAAGTGTCCAGGTGTTACCTCCAGGGGTTCTTGTGCTTGCAGGGGTCAGGCACCAGACTGGGCCTTCACCACCACCCCTTTCCTCCTACCTGTTCACCACAACCCCTGGGCTTATTGGGCTAGGATGTGCTTATCTCTGTTGCATATCCAGGGGGTCTTTCCACCACTCCCTTGTGTGGCTGCTGCTATCTCAGTGAGCAGAGACGATCTTATCTTTGTTGAGGCATACCTCAGTTCCTGATGTAATCACCATTACAAGATAATTTGCATCCAGACAACAGGTAATCCATGTTTCAGAAAAATATGTCAGTTTACATATTATTCCTTTACATGACATTGTACAATGCCTTATAAATCATAAGATTCAAATATTTATCTTAAATAACTTCCTATTTTCTTGCAAAGATCTTTTACTGTTAAAAGCCTGGTTCTCCACAAAGATAACTTGCTCATAAGAGTATGAACTGTAAAGATGAGGGACTGTCTCAGAACAACACAATGATTAAGTTTGTACAGAACAGATACATTGTAATGGGTTAATCTTGGCTAGACCTGGCTAAACCTTGTGAGTTGAGATGAGGACAGGGGACCAATTACCATAACAGGGAAATCAGATTTGATTGGTGGAAAAATTAATTTATTGACAATTAGCAATTGGGTGGAATAGCAAAAAATACAAGTAAAATTAAAGACACCTGAAATTTGCTCTGTCCCACATGGAGGCAGCTGATAGGAAACTGGGGAACTTCTTTTTTCCAGCTGCTCAATACACCAATTTACATAAGAATAATGATGTAACTGTAAAGACAAAATCATAATCAAACCTACTTCACAATACTTATCAAATATTCATTTTTAAAATTCCATTTAACATTTTTTGAGTGAAACAGCATTCCTTTTCTTTGCAATATGCAAATTTGGCTACTGACACTCATGTTGTAATTTAATTACACAGTTATCATACTTGGGTTAAAGGAACATAATTTATGGCAAACACTGTAATGAACTAGTGTTATCTGTGTGAACCACACAGCTCAGCTATTTCTGTTCAACATTTTAAATTGCCAGTATTGTCCTCCAACACAATTCCTTCACAATTAAAACCTTTCTGGCTTAATAGAAGAATCCCAGAAAATATGGCTACGTTATTATTCCCATACTAGTCATACAAGGGAGATATTCTTGTTTTCTTGTTATGCTGCTATTCCCTTTCCTCATTCCTGTAATCGGCATATAAGAGAAAAATTCAACTGAAAAACAAAATATTTAATAAAATGTTTTTAAAAAGAAATTCTGTGACAATCTGTCTCTATATTATCTATATATCTATATCTGTAGCTATCTACACTTATAATCTATACAACCACTTTCAAGTCTACTTGTACAAAGTGATTTGATGCACTGAATAGTTAAACTTTCAACAGGCTGAGATAAGGATCTCTGATCTGTATGTCCCCTGCCTTGTCCTGTGTGTCGGTGTGAGCTGAAATTCCGCCCCCCCCCCCGACAATAACCAGGCTAGCCCA